>OY829524.1:7725149-8325149 GCA_963691665.1 Clepsis dumicolana | reverse complement strand
CTACCGACAGTATTAAAGTTTATTGAGACGGCAATTTTTTTTTATTTATATGTGAAATTCTATTTGCAATTTATCATTAACTAGCTGTTGCCCGCGACTTCGTCTGCGTAGATTTCGGTTATCGGTTTTTTTTTGAAGAGCCAACAGACAGACCAACAGAGAGACAGAGTTACTTTCACATTTATAATATTAGTATAGAAATATAGTTTTTCGGAATTTATCATGAGGTTTTCGGTGATGAAGTTCCCAATCCGAACTAGGCTTGCGCGAGCACTATAGCCCAAACCCTCTCAGAGGAGGCCTGCGCCCAGAGTGGGACATAAATAGGCTGACGACCAGACTCAACCCAAGCAAAGACGCTTCTAGACCAACAGTGTCCACGTTGTTCACATCACAACTGGCGAGGAAAGCCGCCGGAGGCTCGCAAATGGTCCTACCCACAGGCGCTTTGAAAGGCTTTAGTGAAACCGTTTCCTTGTTTACGGATGTTGCCTTCGCGTTTCCGACTTTTGCAGGATGAAGGGTAGGTTATGGGGGTAGGTGCTGCTGCCTTTTACAAGTACGTTATTCTTGGTGAGTTTTTGGTTGTGCTAATTAAGTTGATGTTAGGAAGGAGTCGTGCGTGTAACATGAAACTACCGTGAAACGTAATCATCTGTCTGTCTGTCCGTACGTCTGTCTGCGGCTTAGCTCAAAAAAATTGGTACTGGAAATCTGTAATTTTGCACGTAGATTAGGCCGATGAAGTGGTAGAAAAAATGTTTGGAAAAAAAATTTTTTTGGGGTATCACGCCTACAAGTAATGTGGGGATGATTTTGTATTTCCCGTCTAATCCATAGCGTGGGGTATCGTTGGATAGGTCTTTTAAAAATATTGGGGGTGTCCCAAGATTATATTTCAATTGAGGGATGCGTTTGTGAAAAATTTAGCTTTGAAGTACTCATTTTTTTAGAGCTGAGTGTGTGTGTCGTGTCCCGCCTTCTCTATCAGAGTTAGAAATGTGAAGTAGCAGCGCATATAGTCAATTAAAAAAAAAAAGAGATAAGGCTTTAGATACGGGTTTACGAGTAATAGTTGACCAACTTATTTATGTTTGTCCATGTGAGTCATCATCATCATCATGTCAGCAGAAAGATGTACACTGCTGGACATACAGTATCTATAAAGTTGCCGAGAACTGCCTAAATTCCGTTTAGAAGCAAAGAGAAAAAACAGGATTCCATCCCATTTCTACTATAACATTCAATTTTTATCAAGAACGTCATGAAATATTTTCGGCATTTGTACACGAAAAGGCAGAACGGTGGCATTTTATTGTTTCCCTGTCGAACGTCGATTGTTTGTGACCTGACAAATAGATTTTTTTTACCATAACGCTTACAAGGCGAAGAGGAACGGCCAATAAATGTCAAGATTCGAATTTACTGCATGTAGGGGAAATACCTGACGACAAAGGACACAGAGCATAGTAGACTATAAATATTCTTTTGTGAAACGTACCGATTGACGGAAACGGAAAATAAGCTGAAATTAAAAAGTATCAATACCTCTGCTAATCCAATGTTAAATAAGTATCTAAAATATAGAAAACATTCATTTCAAAGTCCAATATCTCAAAATGCCATCGCGTTTACGTTAACTTTCCTCCACGTCCGAACCTGTCCATCAATTTATTTTGCCCACTACGGTACCACAGACGGACACACAGATACACACCTTACAGCCGTTCCTAATAGTCAATCTACCTCTTGTTTTAATCTACTGAAGATAAAACATTTTTTTATCTCCCAGTTTGCCTTCTCAATAAACTTACAGCCTGTAGGCAATTCAATCTCTGTTTGCTGTCAGAGGTTCGAGCACGAAGTTTTCGAATCCTGCGTAGCGTAATCGAATAGTACGTTATCGAGAAATTAGTATGGCGTTTGGAACAGCGCCCGCCCGTGAGCTGAACTAAAATTCACCATAGATAACGTAACATTATGCAGGGTTCGAAAACTTCGTGCTCAGCTTACACTCGATGGCAGGATGGTGGACCATCTACAGAGGGTTGAGCACGACTTTACGAATGCTGCGTAACGTAAAATCGAATAGTAAACGTTGCCGTGTTTGTATGACGTTTGGAACAGCGCCCGCCCGTGAGCGTGTTTGGAACTAAAATTTAGTATGAGGTTTCTCGATCTCGATACGATAACCGTAACGTTACGCAGCATTCGTAAAGTCGTGCTTGACCCTCTGATAGCAAAACTGTTAGTTAAATCAGTCAAAAAATTCGTCAATAGATTAAAACAAGAGAAAGATGGGCTATTGAGAACGGTTTGCATTGTTAAAAGTGTCAGGTAGGCCAGGCCCCCGTTTCATAAACGTGACAGGTGACAAATGACAACGACAATTCGATCTACACTTCGAAGTTAATTATGAAGTCTGGTAATACAAAACTTTTCAAGTCGGTAACCTACACCAAACTGTCGTTGTCATTTGTCGTTTATGAAACGGGGGCCAGGCGAGTCATTGCTGTTTATGAGGAGATGGAACGATGTGGGGAGCCAAAATAATACTTGAAGGGGGTTATCTTCTACAAGCTTTTATTTAACATGCAATACTTGTTTGTCTGTTTGCTTACTTGTTTGTATGATAGAGTCAAATTTCACTCACTTCCAGTGGTTGGATTAGCTTGAGATTTGATTGCATAACTATGTAAGTGCATTCATTGAAAAGTAAAGTCAGTAAATAAAACTTGTGTTAAAAATCATTTCTTTCCACGCTCGACAATGAAACTAACTACAATAGTCTCATTATTTTAAAGGAACGCCATATTGCATTAGACATTGACAGTCCTGTTGGTTTTATCGTCCCTGTAATAAACTTATGACAGCTTGTCGACCTGTAGGTCTAGCAAAACTCACATTGCGACTTCTGTCTCGCGCGGGAACAACTGCCCGTCCTTTTCTCTCACTCAGAGTGCAACGGGACGTGTAATATAATCTCGCGCGACAAACAAAGTCGCGGTCAGTCGTGCTAGCCCCACTGACGCGAGATGGTAATCCTAACTTCCTAACTTTACATTATAAATGGTAAAATAACTCTGTCACTCTGTCTGTCTGTTTGTTACCTCTTCACGGGGAAACCGCTGCACCAATCTAGATGACATTTAGTAGGAAGATAGTTCGAATATTGAGGAATAACATAGGCTACCTACTTTTTACTACTACTACTACGGGAAAGTTATATACTTAGTTCTCGCGGGATAGCGATAACCGAAATCTACGCGAACTAAGTCGCTGGCAAAAGCTAGTTATTAATAATATAAACTTGCCTGCTCGCTTACCCTACTTACTGGCCTAGCCTATCTACTCGCCTGACAACTAGCTACTAAACCAAACGCGGCTCGCCCGTATCCGCGAGTCACCTCACGTAATACGATCGAGCTGGAAACTGCGTAGTAATGATGCGAACAACACACTCGGCCTAGCCTGTATATATCGGATTAAATATAACAGCTACTAACCTCTATGAGAGGTTAAAAATATAGTAGGTTTACTAGCTGCTGCCCGCGACTTCGTCTGCGTAGAATTCGGTTAACGCTATCCCGCGGGAACCGTAAAATTTTCCGAGATGAAAGATAGCTTATATTTTAATCTAGGGTATAAGCTATCCCCTTTCCAAGTTTCATCCAAATCCGTTTATCCGTTTCAGCGTGAAGAAGTAACAAACATACTCACTCACAAACTTTCGCATTTATAATATTAAAATAGGATAGGATTTATGTATAGCTGTATACTATACATGCTGTCGTTTATAGACGACGAACCCTGCAACCCACCACCACCACCATCATCATCATCATCATCATGTCAGCCGAAAGACGTCCACTGCTGGACATAGGCCTCCCCCAAGGCTCTCCACTCAGACCGGTCTTGTGCTTTCCGCATCCACCGCGGTCCCGCGATCCTCACCAGGTCGTCGCTCCATGTTCCATCTCGCTCCACCACGTTTTTCGTCCCACTGCTGGGCACAGGCCTCCTCTCAGAATGAGAGGGCTTGGGCTATAGTTCCCACGCGGGCCCAGTGCAGATTGGGAACTGCACACACCATTGAATTACTTCGCGTGACTAATGTAATTATACGCAAATAAATTCCGAAAAACTGTATTTAACTGTATTTTTTGTACCTCATGCATTTTTAAATAAAACAAGCAAAATGTGCGTTAAATATTTTATTTCGAAGCCCTCTGACCCACATTATATGGTAGTTCTAAAACTATAAGGGCCTTATTCATAAACGTCACTCAAGCCTCTTAGCTAATATATGTTCTGTCTTCTTCTTACTAACGAAAGCGTCAATGTGACAAAAAAGGACAAACGAACTTTAACGGCATTTTAGTTAAAACAGGTTTATGAATAACAGGGTAAGTGTATTTCATATTTAAACCATTCGTTCCCACGCTCTAACGTAGTCTCCGATAATAGCAAAAACTGATTCAGGCGGCGTCACCGCGGAATATAATTTATCTTCAGCTTTACGATGCAATAAATTACGGCTTATCTTGTATCCCATTCAAAAGAGATTTCGCCGGCCGACGTAATCCTGGTAATGGTGGTGCGTGTGAGTCTCGGATTCGCGATAGCATTTACTAACGGGCTTTTTCAAACAGCCTGTATAATAGTGAGACAAACTGATCTCTCGTACAAGGACGATAACACCAAGAGGACTGCCCATGGCTATACAATGTCGCGTTCCTGTAAAATAATGAACCTGCTGTAGCTAGTTTCACAATATTAATTTGGTACGACATTTAGACCTCTGACTAACACAATAGCGCCATCTAAATTCGTTTTTTCTTTCAGCTCATAGATGGCGCTATTGTGTTAGCCAGAGGTCTAAGTGTCATACAAAATTAATGGTACAGAGACCTCTCTATAGTGAAACTAGCTACAGCAGGATCATTATTTTACAGGAACGCGACATTGTGTAGCCATTGGCAGTCCTCTTGATTTTATCGTCCTTGCTCTCGTATGAAAGTTGAGTTTAGCGCGAATATGAGCCTAGTGGTCAGAGATCCTGACCGTGATGCTTGGGGTCCCGGATTCGATCCCCGGTCGTAGCGGATATTCGTACGATCAAAGATAATTATACTACTATAGTTATAATGATTGCGATTGTTTGTTCTCGAGTCTTGAATTGAGTTTATCTATATTCGTTTTTTATACAACAAGGAAGGCAAACGAGCAAGTGGGTCATCTGATGGTAAGTGATCACCACTGCCCATACACACCCGCAACCCCGGGAGTATGCAGATGCGCTCCAACCTAGAGAGCTAAGACGAAATGCCTCTTGTGCCTGTAATGACACCGGCTGTCTTACTCTCCACACCGGAACAGCACAGTGCAAGCACTGCTGCTTAGCAGCAGGATTAGCGAGTAAGATTGTTGTTGACCTCTCACAAGGTCCTACCACTTGTTACTACTCGATTACGTTACGTAGAATTGGAATATTCGTGTTCTGGCCTCAGACAAGCAAGCGTGCGTCTGTGGGTGTAATCGGAAGCATTTTATGCCATTTTAACGAGAACACTTTCACTTTGAATCTAAGCTTGCGCATTTCGAGAATCGTCAAGCGAAAAATCAAACTACAGTGTTTAGACCCCAAGCCGTTTAATATTCATAACAAAAAGTTCCGACTCGCTGCAATTTTCCCCTCGCAACGTAAAATTGCAATTACGCTTCCCTCCAATTTCGTTTTGCGGAATTTTGGCCCCAATTTCCCGTTTTCGTATTGTAATACAGTTTTAATCTCGAGTTTATGAGGGCGCTCCTTAAAACGCCTTGAATTGGCTGCAAGTCAGTATTAGCCGGAAACAGTGTTCAATTCGAATTTTGATCCGCGCAATGATATTGCAGTAAAAACAAAATTAAGATAGATAGAAGAACCTGCGGTTCAAAAGTTGTAGCGTTAAGCTAGGCTAACCCTGCCAAAACATTTTTTTTGCGTATTGAATGTTCATCTGCTGAGCAAACGCCTCTCCCTCTCCCCGCCACTCGTCTCTGTCAATGGCATGATCCTGCCATCATCATCATCGTACTCACCAGCCTTTTTACGTCACACTGCTGGTTACAAGCCTCTTCTCAGAATGAGGATGTGCGGATTGGGAACTTCACACATCCCATTGAGTTGCTTTGCAGGAGCGTGTAGATTTGCTCGCGATATTTTAATTTACCGAAAATAAATTGATAAATTACAAATGTAATATGCCGAATAACTCAGAGGTACGAGCCGGGGCTCAAACCCACGACCCTCGGCTTACGCAGTCCGATTGTATTCAACGCGTACCCAAAGAAGGAATCGCTACTAAATGTAGTATACATGACTCATACAACTCTAAACCCAAGGTCACTATTTCCCAATATTATCGCGAGCACCAATCCAACCCCGAATAAGCCGATATTCCTCCCCATAGTGAATAAAAACAAGCTTCTTCCGCCTCTATCGAAGCGTTAGTATCAAATATTCACAAGACCAAAGTATCTCGAATCCAATAAACTTAATGGCATATCCAAATTCTCTTTAGGTGATATTAATCTGCAATAAAATTCGTATACAGAAGGTTTCGGGACGCCTTCAAGGCATTAAGGTAGGTACCTACTGCGATTTCTTTCTGGGATATTGGGTGTGTATACAAGTAGAGGGAGTTTATAAGTAGTTTAGAACCTTCCGCCCGACATAATTTAAATTGTTATGTAAATTAGTTACAGTGAATCATGTACATCAGGTCAATAAATAGGTTACTTGTACCATCACTAATACAGAACCAAAAAAATTGGCGTTTTTTATTAGATAAATAAGTAATCTGAATGTTGTTGAATGTAATTATGTATATAATTTTGGTATACGTCTTTTTTTCAGTGATAAAAACGACAAGCTACATAAGTATTTGTATCTGTAACTGAGTGGTCACTTATAATCTATTGAGTGTTCTACGTTTTGAGATTAAAATCTCGTTTTAAAAAAATATTACTGCTTAGACCGTACCGTGTACCCTTCAAATACATTATTAGGCCACGTGAAATACCTATACACACACACACAAATTCAGCTCTGATCAACGTTGCCCAAAGAGGCGGTCACTCCGTGTGGCACCCCGCCTCTTACGGGTTTCAGAAGATATTGTCCGGGAAACCTTCCACGTCGTCAGTATATAAATAACTTTCCAACCCTTCGAAAATTATCAGGGACTGAAACAACGCGAGATAGAATCCATTGTGTGCTTGTTCATGGGTATCTGGGTTTTTCGATTTAATCAAAAGACTTCAGCTGACACTTCGAAATTTATGTGATCAGATAAAATATAACCTGACCTGACAATAGTAATCACCTTCAAACTTTATTCACAGCTATGAAAGTAACATAGGGATGTTTTAGTTGAATTGAGTAATGATTTAACATGTCAAACCTTGGCATAAGATTGTTTTTCCCTGAACTATGGTAAAAACTCTTCACTTTACGAGTATTTACTCGTACGTACCTAGGTACAATTATACTGTAAGTGGGTGCTATTCTCGAGCCTTGCAATCAGTAATTATTTCGATCAGCAAACACCCTTTCTTACTACAGCATAAAAAAGAAAAAAAAAAGATAAAAGAGTTTAGAAGCAGGGATTGGTAGGACCTTAAAACATTAAAGTGCTATGTAATTACACCGATCATTTTTTATAACGTCAATTAACCACTTGAAAAAAGTACTCGTGTAATACAATTAGCATACGTGATGTGTTGTTATTATTCTATCACTCTAATGAACACTGAAACTGTAGAGACCCAGACTTGCCCTGGGGAAATTTCCATAATAATGGATAACGTCGCGAGCAGACAAAAAAAAAAACACATTTTCACTCACAGCCAAATTGTTCACGAACACACTTTCACGGTACTAGGGAATACTGTCTACTTCAATTTGTATAACAAGTCAATTAGATAAGTACATTATGCTGGTTTCGTTTTAATGAACCGTCAAAACTTCAGCCAGATGTTGAGTTAGTCTAACTAAGTACCCCAGTAAAGTTTTTTAAACAGAAATTAAAAAAATTGTTCTCCCTTACGTTCATTACTATTTACCCGCGGTTTATGATACTAAATTCGATTTGAACGGGTAACTTGACATAAAAAGACGAGTGTGACATTGACAGTTCAGTGACAGTTTTACGGTTCACCATATTTTAAAAATGAACAAAAGCTGAGTCTGGACATAAACATACCGACAAATAAGCAGCTGTGTGGAAGAGTTAATTTAAAAATAACGAGTGATTCTCTGTACAATAAAAATATGAAAAGCATTAGGGTGTTTTTAGACAACCCCAATTTTAATCTGTTTCCATTATTTAGCACTACAAGTATGGAACCGCCATCCTCTCCACGGAAAGAGGGTTCGAGCATTATTTGGTCATAAGGCGGAGGATTGCAATTGAGCGGAATACAAATCGCCTACTTTCAGCTGAATCTTTAACTGCGAATCTTGTTGATTTATTACTACTTGGTGTTTATTATTGTACCATTATTGCTTTTATAAGATTCTAGTTTGTACGTTTATCTAAAGATAATATCAGAGAGAGACATGAAAACTATGTTTGTACGCGTAACATGCTTAATAAATGGGTAACATTGATTAACGTACAAATAAAATGGTTATCTAAGTACAGATTCTTGGACACACACCCATAAATTACCTAAAAATTCTAAATCGCACGTTATGGTTGCCTGGTAGAGATCGCTATGTAGCGATAAGGCCGCCCATTGCTACCTTGCATTTTCTTTGTACCTTTTTTCTGTTTTGTTTATTATGTGGTGTTCAATAAAGAGTTCTTGTATTGTATTGTATTGTGACAATACCATTCGAAAGTGGAAAAAAAAATGTCTTGACTTTGAAATACAAGTTCAGTGGGGTAATTAATGGCCCAATTAAGATTTACAACTAGTCAGAATCTTAATTCAGACGATAGTTTTGAAACAATGCACAAATTTTATATAATTATTATTTTCTAGTGGCATTTTCACAGATGTGCCTTGTATAATTTACCTTCTGTTATGTTCTGTAACCTCTGTCTGTCCTTGTTATTATGTAGATGTAAAACAAGTTTTTTGTACAAAAATGTTCTACAGACATATACAATTTTTTTGCTGACTCTACATTTTGTTGACTGTATTTGCATTGTCATCCAATTTGAATCCATCAAAGTCATCAAAAAATGGTTTGCAAATTTTCAACAAAACTAAAATTTCACGCTGGGAGTACATATTTGCAGGAACGAAGAGAAGTTGGTAGTTGAACATGCATAGGTGCCTTCCTTCCGGTGTCGTGTCGTATCAGGAGGTCAAGGAACTGGCTCATGGGAGAGATAATTGGAAGAAGCTCCACCGACAAGAGTGTAACTCTTAAGTTTGATGATGAGATACCTTCAAGTGAGAACTTCACTTGTAAGAACTCGTTATAAGGAGAATCGATGATCTGGGGTGTTGTTATTAAGGTAATAAAGTAGGCTCCATGGATTTTAGAACCACGGATGCTACGAAAAGTCCTAAGCCCAGTAGAGTCGAGGGAATTAATTCCTGACCCAACATTTTCATAGTAAACGTCATAACGATTTTCCTTGTCAAGCTATGCGAAGTCACTATGACGTTTACTGTGAAAAGGTTCCATGGTAGGTCAGAAATTAATTTCCTCGACCGTAATATACTAGTTGCGTTCACGGCTGTTTCAACGTTGAAATGTCAAATTATCGATACTATATGACCGCTAATTTGACACTTTCAGGCTGAAAAAGTTGTTAATACCCTTATAGAGAATAACACCCCTGGTAAACGTTGTAGGAGGTTTTCTGGATATAATTACGTATTGGAAAAAGTTCAATAACTATATTCAAAATTTTATTCATCTTCCTTGCAAATAAGGTAGCTATTCATAATATTCTAGATCCCAACTTTTATCATCATCATCATGTCAGCCAAAAGACGTCCACTGCTGGACACAGGCCTCCTCCAAGGCTCTCCACTCCACTCAGACCAGTTTTGTGCTTTCCGCACCTACCGATAAAAATTTGCTGGCCCTAAAACCGACATCGAAATCGGTCCATCCGTTTCGGAGTTATGATGCCACAGACATACACAGATGCACCCATACACAAGTCAAACTTATAACATCCCTCTTTTTGGGTCGGGGGTTAAAAAACAGATGATCAAAATGTACATAATCTATCAGATAAAAGTCCAAAAGAGAACAAGGAACTACTTAAACAGTATATATTTTAGTATTACATACGGAACCCCAAGCCATGTTTGCACGGAAGCGGACTGCGTACAATCAATTTTACGCAACAACCTGGCGAAATTGAATTCTTTATCATTTCAATGATGTTGTTTGCATACATGGTTGCGGTGTAACATTTGGGTGTGCGACATGACAGTAGCTATACCTTGCCCCTATATCACCTACTTTACAATGTCAGTTTTCAAGGACAATTCGGTGTCAATTGGTAGCGCGCTTTATATTGGAAAAGAAATTTAGTTCGAATTGTCGTTGTAAAAGAACTGACAATTGTAAAGTTGGTGAAATAGGGGCCTGGTTACAATGACAATTCGGCAAATGCGTTGCTGTCGGGTTTGAAACCTTGGGTCCACGGAGTCCCGGCGCTTACAAGCTTATTTGAAACCTTGGGTCCGCGGAGTCCCGGCGCTTACAAGCTTATTTGAAACCTTGGGTCCACGGAATCCCGGCGCTTACAAGCTTATTTGAAACCTTGGGTCCACGGAGTCCCGGCGATTATAAGGTTATTTGAAACCTTGGGTCCACGGAGTCCCGGCGCTTACAAGCTTATTTGAAACCTTGGGTCCACGGAGTCCCGGCGCTTACAAGCTTATTTGAAACCTTGGGTCCACGGAGTCCCGGCGCTTACAAGCTTATTTGAAACCTTGGGTCCGCGGAGTCCCGGCGCTTACAAGCTTATTTGAAACCTTGGGTCCACGGAATCCCGGCGCTTACAAGCTTATTTGAAACCTTGGGTCCACGGAGTCCCGGCGATTATAAGGTTACTTGAAACCTTGGGTCCACGGAGTCCCGGCGATTATAAGGTTATTTGAAACCTTGGGTCCACGGAGTCCCGGCGCTTACAAGCTTATTTGAAACCTTGGGTCCACGGAGTCCCGGCGCTTACAAGCTTATTTGAAACCTTGGGTCCACGGAGTCCCGGCGCTTACAAGCTTATTTGAAACCTTGGGTCCACGGAGTCCCGGCGCTTACAAGCTTATTTCAGATTTGGAAAAGCGCTTAGTCGATGCAACTTGTGACCAAAGGGCTGGCAGTTATCTCTCTCAAAAAATCAGCATTGCTATTCAGCGACGCAACACTGCCAGCCTTTTGGGCACCATGCCACGGGGGCCTTATTTAGATTTAATTTAGTTTTAAGTTTTAGTTTATTTAGTTTTAGTTTAGACTCAATGTCATTGTGAATTCCTTTTATTATGTAAATAAATGTATTCATTTTATTCGGCAAATTATTTAAGTATAAACAAAGACAATAAAAGCTTACTACGCGTCCAAAGGGATTTCCCTCTTAAAAAAGGAATGTAGGAATGACTTAAACAAGTTAATTGCCACGATATCTTTTCTTCCCCTATCTGATGACCCATTTCCTACCTTTTTTCCGCCTGCACGTTAAGTATACTAAAGATGTATATAACTACTATACGCTAAACACCATTCATGGAATGGGTTCAGCTATAATTGTATATTCTCTGCGGGATAGAATCAGAAATGATAATGTTCGCAGTAGAACTAAGGTTACCGGCATATCCTGAAGAATTGCGAAACTTAAGTGGCAGTGGGCGGGGCACATCGCTCGCAGGACTGATGGCCGATGGGGTCAGAAGGTTCTCGAATGGTTTCTGTGGACCGGGACACGAGCTGTCGGTATAGGCTCTAACAAGATGGAGAGACGACCTGGTAAAGATCGCGGGATCGCGGTGGATGCGGAAAGCACAAGACAGGTCTGAGTGCAGAGCCTTGGGATGGCATATGTCCAGCAATGGCGGTCTTCGGCTGACATGATGATGATGATGATAAAAATCTTTAGAGGATGTTTCTATTGTAATGCTTTTATTTTTATAGGCTGGTTTGGTCGTTTTTTTTGTGGGCGTAATTAAACGCGACTCGAATATGTTGCAAGCTGCTGGCAACACTCGCCGGACGCGGATGTCGTATCGAGAGCGGCCATTGGCCTTGACACTTTCTCTTTTGGAAAAAACGGGCGTGGCTGTCCCCGTAATATTTTTTGTGTTTATGAATCGGTAAGTTTTCTGCCAGTTCAATGGAGTACTTAATCCAGCGTTATGACGTAGGCCGTCATCGAATATTATTGTTACATGTCATTTTCCTTTTTCGCAGATCTGTTGCTCTGTTGCCTTAACTGGGCATCCTATTGTGTTTGTGGGGCGATTTTGCCGTGTGGTGTGAAGTTTTTCTTGAGGTCTGTGGAGGGTTCGAGCTCTAACACCTCTTTGGAGTCGACAGCGGGTCACGAAGACGTCGCGGGACTCACATTCCTCCAAGGTTGGTCTCTCTACAGTTCCGACAGCAGCTTTTCCACCCTGGGTCCTTCTGACCAAATAAAACTTGCATCGGTTGTCTCTGACGCTGTAATTCTTGTCATAGGAGGTGTTTTACTACGGCGGTGAACTTCCTTCTTGTCGGCGTTCCGGCAAGGGAAGGAGTAATCCTGTGGCTGCATTGTGGGATTGCGGTGTGTTCCTCGGTCACCCCGTCTGAACAGGCGTCGTGAGCTGCGTGGACTCCTTCCAAGAGTGCTGTGCACGAGGCAGTATCCTTGAGAAGTCCCCGGCATCCGTCTAGTAAGGCAGGGGCCGTGTTGGAGGTATCAAACCCTTATTTTTAACCGTAATTTAATAGTAGAGTGATAGGAGCCATTGTGGCAAGTGTAGACTGAGTGGTGTCCTGGTTGGCGAACTGTGTCGGCGTCCACGAGGGTGCTGGGCACGAGACGGCATCCTCGGGGAGGTCACCGGGGCCACCAGGCCGCTGCTTGAGTCGAGCTCAATCTTCAAGTTGTCTGGCCAAACGCGACTGCGACCCTGGAGTGTACTAGAGTATGAATGTACCCCTAAGTAGGTTACCTGGAGCCAATAAAGCTTGTAATTTGTGATCTGTGTATTTTATTTGTGGGGGGGGGTAACAAAAAGAATCTCCTTACACTATTCAAAACATGACTATTAGCTCTACATTTCATCTAAGTACATTTGTGTTTATTAATAGAACGTTTGTTCAACGAATCTTATATGGGCGATATTGTTACTTAAGAAATGAGATACATAATTGAATTTTAAGATTTTACTTTTAGCGCAATACAATATAAAGCTCTTTTTTTTAACTTTACTCAAACAGAAAAAAAATACAAATTACCGGTAACGATCACCTTAACATTCAACGGCCTTATCGTAACAGAGCGATCTATACCAGGTAACCATAATGGAATACAAGTATTAGTATTACACTAACAGGATGAGTCATAGTCAATTTACTCATCATATTTATCTTGTAGTCGCTGTAAGAATTTCACAATGTTTATAGTTCCTGCTTAGAAGAAAACCCCGACTCTCTAAGTTCGGAACCCCAAAAGAAACTGTCTATCCGGCATTTAAATCTAACGTGGCTAATGATATATATCTCCGGCACACGCAAGCATTTCTCACCGTGAATTAATGTTCCACTGCATTTAGTTTATTCAAGAGGTTTTTATGGCAAATCGCTTTTACAAAGAAAAATAAATGTTACTAGATATAAAGCTTACAGACGGGAGGCGCCTTTGGCTTATCTATGCATTGCAATTTTTCTGCCACTTTTCATGGAGGATGAGATACACACGTACAGCACACGTCTATGCTCATGTCAAAATTTGTTACGCTCCTACAAACTCATCGGTACCAAAACAAATCCCTAAAACACGCACACAATCAACATACCCTGTGCATTTTGCACTGACTTATTGACACATTATATTTTTGGGGTGTTAACATCCTCATTCCTTTTCCTGCTCTAAGTTACTGGGCAAAAGTGTGCGTTAGTTTATCTAGGGAACCACTTTGTCTATCTTGTTGCAGAACGATTACTTGCTATCGAACAATTTGATTGATTCCTGACCAACAATACAACGTTCTCACAGTAAACGTTATAACTATTTTCCTTAACAAGCTATGCGATGTCACTATGACGTTTACTGTAAAAAAAATCCACATTGGGTCAGGCATCAAATTTTTCGATAGTACCACACTATACCCAGTCCAGTCGCTCCTAGCACTCAGAATCTAAACCACATCAGTATAAAAAGTATTGCGCACGCATCAAAGTTAACATAAATGTGTGAAAAATCATAAATAAATTCTTATTTCAACAATTTCATACAATGATGGTAACAGTCCGGATGTTTGCATGGACATCGGCTATCATAAATTTCGTTTATCTAAATTGATTTTTCTCCGTACCCCCAATAACAATCATTATGACACTGTTCAGTGTTCATCGCTCTGGAACGAAATTGGTAGCTTCTTTTTATATCATTCTGTCTGTAAAAAATATTTCATTTTAGTTTAATGAATATGCCATGATTTTAAACCATGCCATAATTTCATTGTTTTTTTTTATTAGCAACTCAATTCAACACGTTTAGTACTTTCAAATTTGGGTTTAAAATTTAAATGAAATTGTGGTTCTAATCACCGCTCCATGCTAACTAGGTATGTAGTTATTTTATGTAAACTGCTATTCAAATGAGTAATTCCCCAAGGGGCTTGACTGTTAGTTAATTGTAATAAAAATATTATCCTGTTCAATGACAGCCAATTACTTAGCATAATAGGTACATTAAGTCGGATCATAAAATAAAATGCAGAGATAAACATTTAAGTTATTAAAAAAATTAATTTTATATGTCGTCAACGTGTGTTATGCTTGTAAATTTGAAAGATAATTAATAAAAATGTCAACATCTTTAACCAACTACAATACAATACAGTTTGTGAGTATTTAGAATAGGATTCGGGGCTTAGACAAAATTCGGAAGTCATTAGCGCTTCTTATGTCAAAGAAAGAGATATCAATATGAATTCACCCGAGCACGAATCTTATTCTAAGTCTTAAGGACTGTTCAAATATTATTTATTGAACTTCATAAATTAGTACTGACTGCGGGTACCACAAGACCTAAGTCGTGGAGATCCTAGGGGAAGGCCTAACAGCAGGCAGTAAACGTCTTCCTGCTGATTATGATGCTGAAATCAGTACAATGAAATTACATACAACAAGCATCGTAGACAACATAGAGGTCTGTCAACACTCGGCCATTACGCTGATACGTTGATAAGTCTGCGATCGGAAGTTACTGCGATATCACTAATTATTAAAGTTATTGGTACAATCTATCAAATAAATGACAAAATAACTTATTTTACAAACTAAATCTAATCACTCGGAATTTTCATGGATAACATTGATGCTGCCTTTTACACTTTACGCTTCACGAGACTACTTTATCCTATCTTCTCGCGTAATATCCATTCAGTAGATACAGGCTGAGAAAATTGTTTGCCAACTACTTGTCAATGGATCCTGTTTTGTTGAGTACGCTTTAAGTTGATCAGTGCTCCTAGACAAGATAGCTACATACTAACAAGCTTCTCGTCTACTCACTTCAAAATATCCTTGTCTTACACTTAGTAATGGAAAAATGGAACCACATAATTAATAAAAAGAGTGAAGTGAAGTGTGCGATTTGTGACTCAGTATTGCTCGTGAGACGTGATACAGTTGTGTTCTAAAATGGTGTTTTGCAGCATTTGTAATTGCGGAAACTCATCTACCGTGTGTGCCTAAGTACACTAATAATTGTTTGCGTGATCGTGATTGCGTAGTGCTTTATCGTGAGTACATTGATTTAGCAAGTGGAAGGCAAAAAGTGGCGACATTGTTTCTGAAAGGAAATATGAACGATATCATTTCTATCATCTAAAGTGTCATTCTATGGAACTTGGTAACTGTGTAAACAAACCGCAAAAAATGACATTGGCCAAGCGTTTTGGCCGCCATCAAGGAAAATGGAACAGAATAAACGAACCGCCATAGTAAATTCATCATTCAGAGGCAATTTCAGTAAGGCCTTTTGTTTACGTAGGTAGCAAGTTCCATAGAATGGCACTATACCTATGTGTCAGTGACCAATACGAAAAATACTACGTTCAATTTACTTAGAAGCAGAGCTCTACTAACACTGGACAACTCAAAACATTCGGGGAAAAGAAGGAAAAGATCTTCGAGACTCTATTCCCGCGACAGACGAGCTGTTTACATACCTACAAATTTGTGCGGAACCCTTGGCGCGCGAGTCCGTCTCGCACTTGGCCGATTTTGTAATGTAACTACGCTTGATGACTGTCATTAAACTCAACCCTTGGAATCCTTTTGAAGACTTTATTATTCCCTTAATGAAACGAATTAAGAAAGTTCTGGAACTTCATATTGATGGTGCCGACCGATTTTGTGGCTCTCAGTTTAATATTGATTCATCTAATTCCTTGTAGTTGATGAAATTTGTTGAAGTTAGGATTGACAGTGACATTATCTCGTGGCTTGAACTTGAGGATATTTTCATGTCAATATTATGTAGGTAAGTCTGGTAGGTGTACATACAGGGTTCGTTTGAATGAGACTTCAAGAATTCAACCAGGGGTAAAGTAAATCGTTAATCACGGAAGAATGTTATATTGATGTCCCTGGGTTGAAAAGATGTTTTTTGTTTTCATTTAAAAGCATGTGCTGTACTATTTATAAACATTTGCAGGTTTAAGTAGGTATAATCAATAGTCAATAGAATGGAGATAATGCCTAGTTTGTCAAATTAGCTATTTATTTAAAGTGCCAAAACGATTGGTTAGTATGCAGTTTGTATTAAATTATTCAAGTATGACGTCATAATTTTCAGTGATCAAACTGCCACCCTCTTTGTTAGTTTTGTTAAGTTAAAAATTTCACGAGCAGTTTCGGAAGCTTGATTATGTGAAAACGTAAAATGAAATAACTACGATAAACCAAACAAAATAAATATCATGGGACAATTTGACACCAATTGACCTAGTCCCAAACTAGGCAAAGCCTGTACTATGGGTACGAGACAACGGATAAACATACTTATATAGATAAATACATACTTATATACATATTAAACACCCAAGACCCGAGAACAAACATTCATATTCATCATACAAAAATCTGCCCCGACCGGGATTTGAACCCGGGACCTCAAGCTTCATAGTCAGGGTCTCTAACCACTAGGCTATTCGGCCGTCAAAATACTCCTTTCTTTGGACAGGCGTGTATAAACAAAAGCCAACACTAACCTTACTTAACTAAATCGCAACTTCCACTACCCGGTATTAATTTAAGCTTGCTTTTCTCGAGCTACCTTCATTTCCTTAAAATAACCTCGAAATAGCCGAAAGCCGACTCATCACTCCAGCCTATTTGCTGAAGCCTGCATCAGCACTAACCAGCCCCAATTACTGGAATACAAAATAGAAGCATCGTTGCGGGTAAAATATGCAGGGCCTACAAAATATAAGCGTGGACCGGGCAGATATAAGGTATAGTCACTACTGACTGAATAATATAGTAAACTACTTAAACACCCCGTAGCGATAGCATATAGCATGGTAAATACCTGACTTTTTATTTGAAGATAAGATTATAAGTCAAGAACGTTCAAAGCAGGGCAGGGGCCTAAGATTATTTACGGCTGTTTTAGTGTCGAAGTGTCACATTAGTTGTCATGTAGTATCGAACATTTGACACTTTGGGTTGGATGATAATAATAGCTATTATGCAATGATGTTAGAAAAAAAAACTTTGCTGTGGACGGACAGGATTGACGAAACTAAGGGTTCCTTGTTGGCTACAGAATGTAAAAAAAATCTTGTAAACGTGAATTCGTGTGTTGCTGACATATGTATGTGACTGTGTGTGTGTGTGTGTTTTAATCTTAACTCAACCTTTCATGTGTTTTTCAGAACTCATGTTCACGGGCAGACTACTTTACAGTAACTGGTAGGTAGTTCAGAAAACCATAATATTATATAATATCCAACATTCAGCATCTGCCAGTTGAACTACGTTGCGCACTGTACTTTACAACACTTCGATTTTTTAGCATTAGAAAGAATGTGAACAGTCTTTATTGAAATTTTTATTGAAAAACGCTTTTAAAAATAAGTAACCGTTACGTATAAAACCATAACAAAGAATTATTATATCTCAGTAACAGTTTCAGTTTTGCGGCGTTTGGGGACGCTTGGTCCGTCCAATGCACTAAATTTTTTTAATTATTAAGAAAAAAAATCAAAATTACAGATGACCAAAGGGCTGGCGCGTTCCTCGGCCAACGTATAGGCATTGCTATACAAAGAGGCAACGTCGCCAGCCTTTTGGGCACCTTGCCCCGAGGTAACGGACTCGGGGACGTTTTCCATTTTAGGTTTCAGATTTCATTATTATTATCATTCATTTTATTTTTGTTTGTTCTGTTGTAATAAATTTATTTTAACCTTATATCTTATTGTTATTTAATTGCTTGCTGTTTCTTATTTTGTACAAGAAGTTTTCAATAAAAAGTCAGGCCATTGCTTACCTTTTTTCTAATGCAGAAAAAAACGAAGTAAGTATAATTTATTTTAAACACTATTTAGACTTTTTTGCCCCCACTACGGCCATACCAAGACGACGCGGGGCGTATATAAGAATGTCGGCCATTGTTTGTCGACCAAATTATTTCTTCTGCCATCCATTCGGACCGAGTGGCGAATCGGGAATTCGCTGCTTTAATGAAATGGCTGTGCCCAACCCTACAAGAGAAAATAAACGTCCCCAAGAAACCTTTGCGGTATTTGAGGCAAGTTTGTTTTGCGGTTAAAGTCACCTTGATAGAGCTACGGTTGTTTTGAAGAAGTTTAAAGCCCAGTAGACACGGTTCGCTTGTTCTTTCTTTCGAAAGAAATCTCTTTCTTTCAAACTGAGCCCAGAAGCGTTGGACATACAATATGGCTGATTCGGTGATGTCACTTTTTAAAGCGACTTTTAACTCAAAGGCATTGCCACCATCAACATTGCTGATTGATGACACAATTGATGGGACCTAATCAAACACTGACTATTATTTGACTGTGCCTGACCTATAGTAGAATAAATAATTCACTTCAGAATAATGACGTTTTAGTGTTGTCAGTTTCAGATGAAAACGAAATACAGTGACGTGACTTATTGACGGAAAGAGAATGTTTTAAAATTAAGTTAATTTATATATATATATTTTTTTTTTATACAACGAGGAAGGCAAGCGAGCAAGTGGGTCACAACGGTAAGTGATCACCACTGTCCATAGACACCCGCAACTCCGGAGGCCTGCGGATGCGTTGCCAACCTAGAGGGCTAAGATGAAATGCCTCTTGTGCCCGTAATTATATAGTAAATACAGTATTTTCAAGGCGGGTTTTAACTGAATTATCGTCAAAAACAAAGATCGTGATCAACCATTACAGCCCGACCGAAAATGTAGTAAACAAAATGAGTCCACCACTTCCTTCGTGATAGACACATTTTATAACACAGTGTGAAATTCAATGCTATTTTTATTTTTATATTCTGTGGTTTGTCTAGTCAATCATTCTTTACGTGAACTGAATCAAGCTGCATGATAATAAGTGTGGTAACATTATTTAAACAGATTGACATTTGGTTCTGTTACTGAAGTGAACTATTTGTTGGATTTCAGTCTATCTTTAATGAATAGTTATACGAAGAACATAATAGAAAAAATACGGGAGATATTTTCAATCCACATGAACGAATAGGTGGCATCTAGTAAACAGTACAATAATTATATACGGCAGGTACTTATATTAAACACTGTGATAACCGAGTACATTGCTATGGAAAGCAATAGGCATATCAAGCTTATCAAAGGCTATTGTTGGTTGTAATTACACAAGGGGTATTGATGTATACCAACAGAGATGTCTGAGCTTGTCTCTACTGGTAATATAATTACAAGAACAGAAGGGCAAAAAGTAGTACTCACACATTTTTTATTATTTCGAATTTTTTATGTTACATCTACTTAAAATCAAGACCACTATCAATTTTAATGGATTAAAATAAAATGCCCTAAAATGTTTGATACATTTTTGTATTTCGATTCCCTTACTCACATAAGTCCCTATAAATGTATATGGAAAACGTAACGGAATGTAATACAAGCATGGCAACTATGTATATCAGGTACAAACTTACACTTATACGCCAAAAAAATCGATAGACTGAATAATTTTTTATTTAAAATTTTCCGACACAATGAACTTCTTCTTACCGCCGCCACAGGTCGTTCCGCAGAATATTTTATAAGTACCTATACTCAAGAGAGAGAGCGTGTATATGACTAAATGACTTTTCAATACAGTTGCTCAAAAAGTGGTATTTTTTGTAGCTACGTATCATGCAAAAAGTTGGATTTTTCGTACTAGTGCTTTTTAATTTTCCAAGGCACCAACGGCTCCGGGCCGCCTTCACCTTCCTCCTCCTCCACGACAGGGCAGCACCCGCCAGCTCGCCGCCTTTGGTTTCATTGTAATTTTTTCGCAAATGTATTAAAAAACGTCGTTTGGTACACGTGCGGAAGTGTCATTTCCACTCGTCCCGAGTCTCGACCCTCGCCTCGCGGCTCGGGCCTAGATACCCCAGGACTCGTGCATAATGACATACTTTCCGCACTTGTATCAAAAAGTACTATTTCTGTACAAATTTATTTTTTCGTGAATTTTCCCCACTTTTAGTATTAATTCTGCTATTCGGAGCGGAAGCAAATCCAATAAATCAAAGATCATAAAAATCGATCCAGCCGTTCTTCACTTAATAAATGGTATAACTAACACACAGAACTAAGACAACTTTGTTTTATATATTGTACTAGTTTTTCCCGCGACTTCGTACGCGTATAAACCCCGTTTATTTTCTATCCCGTGGGAATTTCAACAAATCCGTCCTTAGTGCTTATCTATATCTTAAAGGAACCTCTATTAAAAATTTCAGCCTTCTAGTGCCAAGGGTTTCGGCTGCGCGTTGTCCGTCAGTAGTTCTGAATGTAGTAACGTGAGAGTTTTATTGAATATTGATAGATAAAATATCTAGGACATCCAATTCGTGCTTGTCAAAACCAAACATTCCTTACAATACTCCAGAGGCTTATATAAAGTATATCTAAGTAATCTATAATATTCCCTGGCAGTCTTTGGCTCTATTGGAACTCGCATACTTGTGTGAATGAAATTACGATATCTCCTTGAACACGTGTGGGCTTGAATCATAATCGGGGAGGCTACGTGTTTAGAAATTAGAGCAGGGCTCATGGTATGATATACCAACTTCCCAAGTCGATAACTCTGTCCCTTTCATACCGAACAAGTTGGAAAAGGATGTAAGTAATAAAAACATGCCTTTCGGTTGTTAGTAGTAGCTGTCAAGATCATATTGGCTCAAAGGCGCAACTTAAGATGTTATTGAATACAAGCCTATCGTGAGTGTATCGTGAATATCAATGTTATTAATACAGAGATCCTTTGTTTTTTTTTTTCTTTACGTATGTAAGTTTAAGTGTAAGTTAATTGACAGATGGAGAGTGACCTAATTTTTTTTTTAACAAACACTGGGTTTCCTTTAAATTATACACCTTTTTAGGGTGTTTAGCGGCATGATTTCAGTATGGATTTTATTTCCGCTGCTATGACTACCAAGTATAATTATTAAACAGAGCTTGAAAATCGTAGGAATTCATAGAATTTTATTCATAAAATCTGTCCAAAATTCTACGGCATCAAAAGCTTTGTTGACCAGTGGCATAGCTATACAATGGCTATAATATATATGTGGGGTCCCTAAAGAGAGAATTTAATTTCGGTGCACTGCAAAAGCTTGCGGTAAAAAAAAGACAATTCAATTCCCCATACATACAAATACATTTGTGTTTGAATTGGACTGTATTGAAAATATTTCTGAATATTCGGTTTGAAAATATCGTTGGCTTCCGGCTATGAAATTAAAAAGCTACATTACTATAGAATGTCTTTTATTCTTGTATGAATCCAATTTGTGCATTTTTTTTTCTTTTTCAAAAGGTTCTATTTTTACCAAGGTAAGAGTAAAGGGCGAACTTGAAAATCCATCCAGTTTATGAGTCGAGGGATGGAATAAAGAAATCACATGGAACCGCCATTAAGATAAAGGTTGACACGATTTACTGGGGCCTGGTCAAGGAGACAAAAGGAATACAGAGGCTGCGATAGAGGCAGCTGCTTTGGACTCTAAGAGAGGAGAGGTAGCGGGGATATCTTTTTTAGGGTTCCGTACCTCAAAAGGAAAAAAACGGAACCCGTATAGTATCACTTTGTTGTCCGTCTGTCTGTCTGTCTGTCAGTCTGTCTGTCAAGACCCTTTTTCTCTGGAACGCGTAGAGGTAGCATGTTGAAATTAATATCAAATACTCAAGCCTGCGGTCCCTTGAAGCTGTGAAAAAATCAAGCTTCCAAGTCAACGCAATCAAAAGATACAGTCATTAAAAAGGTGGTTTCCATACAAATCGCCGTACTGAGAAAACCTAAAGGGTACTTCCAGTTGTCCTAGAAACTTGAAATTTGGTATGAAGTTTGTAGAAGTAGAAGTATTTGGTTTGGAGTGGTTGTGCTATAAGAGCTACCCTTATAACTCAACCACTCCAAAAAGTCCCAAAATCTTGAATTTTTATGTCTGTAGATTTCGCAGACCAATATAAGTTGACCACACACTGCGTAGATTTAGGCTCTGCTAACACTGGACTTCTTAAAATACTGGGGAAAAGCGTTAAAATCTTTCTACGGAACCCTCATGCGCGATTCCAACTCGCACTTAGCCGGTTTTTTTTATACAGCAAGGAACTATAGTTATTGATATGGCTCAGCAAATTTCACACGTAAGTGGCAGTGAACGGGGCATGCTGATGGCCGTTTCGGCCGTAGAAGGTTCTAGAGTGGCGACCACGTACCGGAAGGCGAAGCCTTGGTAGGCCTCCCGCAAGATGGACAGACGATCTGCTAAAGATCGCGGGAAGACATTAAAAAATAAAAGTAAAAAAGTATTTATTTTCTCCACCACAGAGTATACAACAAAATACAGAGAAATAGAAAGTAATAAGTAGGTACCTGACTTTTGTGGGATCGGTGCCCAAACTAGGAAAAACCTGTATGTCGGGTCACCAGGTCTCCGCGACCCTCAGATGTCTATAACTAACTACAAGGATTAGTATCCAAACAGAAACAATTTGACTTGAGGTGAAAGAAAACATTTTGATAAAAAAAAACATTGGCTGCGGGTAGCACAAAACCGATCATCGTGGAGATCTTTAGGGAAGACCTATCCGGTAGTGGACGTCTTCCGGCTGATATAATGATGATGAAGGAAAGTAAACGAGCAAGTTGGTCACCTGAGATGGTAAATGATCACCACTGTCCATAGAGACCCGCAACCCCAGGGGCATTGCAGGTTTGCCAACCTTGAGGAGTAAGATGCATTGCTCTTGTGCCCGTGTTTGCCTCGGCTTTCTTACTCCATAATATGGAGGAGCAGATATTATCTGCCAAGGTTAGGCTGGAATTTGTAAAGTCCCTAACTGAAGATAGAGAAATTGGCATTGCCAGAGCTCGTAGTATGTCTTGAGTTAGAGTGAGGTGGTAGACTGCACACACTTCAATGTATCAGAATTCTGTACACAACAAAATGCTGGAAATAACATATACTTAAGTACCTAACTAATTCCAGCGTGAAAGTTAAGATAGCCGGGAAAGCTATTGAAGCAAGAAACATCTCGGCCTTATAGGTACTGTACCTACCGTTGTTTATAAGCCAGAGTAATGACTTACTTTTCATACCATGTTCAAAAAATCGCAATTCTCTGATATTTTCACCACACGCCATTATCGAATAGGTCGTGCGATACACAGCGTCTGCAAGGTGCACGAGACCCGATTCAATCTTGATTCAAGCCGATGTACAGAGTACAGTGCCAGGCCGGGTGTAAAAACTGTGTGAACATTCTCATAACGCAACAATGACATTCTGTATGTTCATACAGAATCAATGACAAAATGAGGCATACTATTCCACTGATATGAACTGTCAAAATTTAACACATTGCCGCTTAAAAATGTCTTCATTCACGAAAGTGTGGCAATTACGCAGCGATGTATACCTAAGAATGTCATATTAGAAGCTACGTAATTTAATAATTGACACTGACTGCAGATGCACTGATATTTGACATGCAGAAAGTTAATTGACCATTCTTTAACTATTTATCTGATTTTATTTATGTTCTTTGAATTTTATTTTTTCAAGTCATCAGGGTCGAATAAGGACAACCCTAAATTCAAAACGTAAAAAAATTAAACAATAATAATAATAAATAAATAATAAATATCATGGGACAAATTGACACCAATTGACCTAGTCCCAAACTAGGCAAAGCCTGTACTATGGGTACTAGACAACGGATAAACATACTTATATAGATAAACGCATACTTATATACATGTTAAACATCCAAGACCCGAGAACAAACATTCGTATTCATCATACAAACATCTGCCCTGACCGGGATTCGAACCCGGGACCTCAAGCTTCATAGTCAGGGTCGCTAACCACTAGGCCATCCGGTCGTCATAATTTGTATCATCATATTTCACCCTCTATGGTGGTGACAGAATTACCACACTCACCGGTATTATGTTTCGCTTCCCCACGAGCGACGTATTTATTACTGTTTCTTGAGAGACCCGTTTGGGAGACACACATTCATAGGTACATTTCGTGCATGTAGTAGTAATAGCGAGTTTTTAGCATGCCGTGTCCGCCTATATATACCTATTTGGTAAAAACGGGAGGGGTTCGAAAAGACTCCAATAGAGACATATCTCTCCAGACAGACGTTATGTCTGGGGACCGAAGACCGAAGAGAGAGAGTTGGAAGTTGTATTTATGCAGTCGTCTTAAGAAACCCCGTCAGCGCGGTATAGAACAATGATGACGTCACCCGCGCTCGCTAACTATTAATTGTAGTAGTTACCTATTAAGTGACTAGGTGGCGCTAGGATCGCTAGACCTTGTCTCGAAATAGCTTTGCAAGGGCACAAACTGCAACAACTGAATCCATTCAGGCTTAGGCACTCTAAGCAATACGCTCTGTATAGGGCCTCCAAAGTGTTAAGGATAAGGCATACTGATGGAGCCTCTGAAAGGCTTTCATATGCTAATGTCGGCAACAATAGTCCCGTTTGGTAAAGAGGTTCCGCATTTAGTTTACTCTATCGTGATATCTGAGGAACCCATTTGAGTAGTTGTTTTGTGTGTTCAATTGGGCATTTTGATTCGAAAGCTGTTGCAAAGGAAAAGGGATGAGCTATCAAAACGGAACTTGACTAACAGCTGTTTCCAATATACATTCTACCTATTTCTTGTTTTGATCCACTGACGATAAAAACATTCTATTTTTAATTTTGCTGTCTCAATAAACTTATTGTTGGTAGGCAATCCAACCTCTGCTGCTTGCTATCTATCGAGAATGGTGGGCGATTCACAGATAGGAAATAGTCCGTCAATTCAGTAACAAAAAACCGGACAAGTGAAAGTTCGACTCGCACGGAGAGGGTTCCGTACGATAATTATCTAACTATGTTACTTTTAATACCATAGATTGCTTATAGGTATTCCTGTTATTTATTGGCAAAGAACTATTTCTAGTATTTTCTAGTAGCTTCCGAGTAAAGGGAGGGGGAATGGCCAATTTTCGCCTATTTTCTTAAATAACTTCAAAACTGTTAAATTAAAATTAAAAATTATAAAAACAAAAACTGAAAGGCCCGTAAGAAATCCTTTAATTTGATATGTTTAATACGATATAGTTTGGAAAACATTTCTTTCCCTTTTTCTAATTGACCACCCAAAAATGGCACCCATGTTTAAAATTCACTAATTTACGTTACATGTCCGTCTTTGGATCACCGACTTACATTATGTGTACCAAATTGCAACTCAATCGGTCTAGTAGTTTCGGAGTAAATTGGGTTCCGTTTTTTCCTTTTGAGGTACGGAACCCTAAAAATAGTCACTAGATCAAAACAAGAGATAGATTAATATTGGGAACGGCTGTAACATGGCACTATAAAAAAATGGTGTACGAGTAAAAGGCGTTGGACAAAACTTTTTCTTTTCTTTCAGTTTTGCCTTGTTGCGAGTGTTATCGCGTCGAAAGAACGGGATGTGGATTGTGGACGAACGTAATCGTAACGTGTGTTGCATACGAGTCGTGCCCTACCCTGATCCAAAATGCGGTGGGCTTCTCACGCACAGTATCTAATTTAAACTTTACAACCTCCAATTCAGGCAAATGAATGTGATCATAATGAAAAATCAGCGCCGTCTCACTTCTTGCGAAGAAACTTTTTTCCAAAAGCTAATTTACGAGGCGTATTTTCGTCGGGAAAATCCTCGGTTTTCTTACATTGGTGCTATGCTAACAAATTGATGTTTTACTGGTATGAATTTAGGATTCCGAGCTTAAGGAAATGGATGCCAGTCTCAGGCGGAATAAATCAGTGCTCTTTTCGTAGATCAAAAAAAGTACAATGTTGACTGGTTCCGGAGTTGGATAAGTAGGCGTTTTGTTAAAGTGAGCTTAGGTCATATTGAATTATATTATCAACTAGAGTTCGGAGCACGTTTCTTCCATCTTACTTGAATAAGACGCGATACATCTTAAGCGTGTTAGAAATCCCTCGAGCTGCATCTCCTTATTCCTTCTACCTTTATCATTCGAATTCCTGGCCAAAACGTCCAAATAAAATTACAACGCACCTCCATAAAAATAACTTCCGAGCCAACTTTATGAGCAAACGGAATGCTTCCGTTATAAAATATTTTCACGAGACAGGAAAAAGAATGTAATGTATTTAAGGTTAGTACAGGCTGGAAAAATATTAATGAAGCAACCCTAAAGAGCACTGTCGGATTATTTTTAAGGAACACGCTTGGAATTTAAAGCCGGGACAGCATAGGTTTTACCTATGGCCTCTCAAGCAGAGGATCGTGGGTTCAAACCAAGGCTCGCACCTCTGAGTTTTTTGGAATTTATGTGCGGAATTACATTTGTAATTTATCATGAGCTTTTCGGCGAAGGAAAACATCACGCACTGGGCCTTCGTGGGAACTGTAGCCCAAGCCCTCTCATTCTGAGAGGAGGCCTGTGCCCAGCGGTGGGACGTAAAAAAGGCTGGTGATGACGCTTGGAATTTACGTGACTGCAACGTGGTGTTGTGTGGTGGTTTACGTTTCTCCTTTCTGTTAATTTCTGCCACCTGAATTAGCCTCTTCGTCTTCGTTTCTGCATTTTGGTTGTCTGTAAGAGATCGCTTTTAAGCGTTATGACTTCCTATTGTGTACCTTACCAATTTTTTTGTGTTCAATAAAGAATTTTTATATTGTATTGTAGTATCTTTACACGCGGATGAAATATTTTAAAATAACTGTGTAAATGTACTGATACTCAGGCATAATAATATAGAAGTTGATAAGACGTCCGTGTACATCAAAGACAAATGGAAATGTTAAACTTAAAAAAGTACTCATTTTTCTATGGCTAGGCTTAGTATTACTTTCGTCTATAAATCTAAACATTTTATCTACACACATATCATAAGTCCTCTATAATGCGTTCAGAAACCGTAGAAAATGACCAGCATTGCAGCACGACGTCGCCTACTCGCCGACAGCGCGAGCCCAAGCACCACCACCACCGCCTCCAGTAAAGTAATAGTCATTACGACATCGAATTCGATATCGTAATGACTTTTCGATATCGAATTCGATGTTTCAAATTTGAAAACCAACGTAATTTACAATCATAGTGAAATAAACCGGATCACTCACGTATGTAAGTCGAGTTCAGTCCGACATGTATAAATAATAATGTGATTTTTTTTTTACAATAAAAAAACAGTTTACGAAACGTCAGCTCGGTATGTTTGTCTATGATTAAAAAAAACAGTCAAATTCGTGACAGGTATGAGTATGATATATGCCTTCGGCTTCTGAACCCATTTTAGAGTACTTATAATATGTGTGTAGATAAAGTAATGTATGCAACTCCACATAATTAGACCTTAAAACACTCGTGTGATCCTATTATGAAACCCAGCTTCGCGTCGTTTCATAAAAACACACTCGTGTTTTAAGGACCCTCATTATGTAGCAGTTGCATAAACTACTATTTTCAATAAAACTTCAAATTTACACCCGTGAACAACAGTCAACACCAACTAGCTTACGAACCCCACTTTTCTTCATTCTTCGAATCATTGCAAACTACCGAGTGATTTAATTAACTATTCTCTCACATGGTTCCGTGCAACAACAACCTTATTAACTTACTAATTATGGAAAAACGTGTACACTATGCTTAGCCAGTAAGATCACGAATAACTTCATTAGGTAGAGATTATGCGCTTCATTATTTCCCCGCCAGGAAAGAGGCCTTGTTATGAAAAACGTTGTTTACCGGCCTTTCCTTTTCCTCCTCGTAATTAGAGCTGTAAGCAAAGCAAGAAAACGTTTTAATTAGAGAAGTAATGGTGTTTAGTTACTGGTAAACATGTTTTGGGTACTGTTGCGGGGATTTAAAACCGACCAATTGGGAGTCGGACTCGAGCACCGAAGGTTCCGTGCTTTACAGTTCTTCTTTACTACTAAAAAAAACAGAATACAAACACAATTTACAAAAAAAAAACAAATTCAAGTACAAAGGCGGGCTTATTCCTATAGGGGAGCTCTACCAGCCAACCTTACAGTGGTGGAAAGGAATAGTTTACTAGGGAGCGACAATATTATAAGTATCTTTAAAAATTAGAAATCTTTAATATTCCATAGATGGCGCTGTGCTACTTTACGAGAGGGTAACGTAAACTCTTAAACTAAACTAAACTCTTAAAACTAAACTCTTAAAAGTAAACTCTTTCACATTTTTTGTAGCAGATTTTGTAGTACTAACGAGAAAGGCCCAAAACCTTTGGCTGAAATAGAATTTCCATCCCCAAACAAGATAAGTGCCCCTTTTAGCTATTCACGTTTTATACATTAATTAGCAATCTCTGTATTTCTGTACAAAACCACTATCATTCGAGCCATCTACAGACATTAAAAAAAAAAGAGATAAAGATGCGGGTGGTAGGACTTCGTGCGAGGTCCGTCCGGATCGCTACCACCATCTTACTCGCTAATCCTGCTGCTAAGCGGCAGTGACCCACTTGCTCGTTTGCCTTCCTTGTGGTATAAAATTTCGATGTGGAGAGTAAGGCAGTCGGTGGAATTACGGGCACAAGAGACATTTTCATCTTAGCTCTCTAGGTTGGCAACGCATCTGCAAACCCTCTCGTGTCGCGGGTGTCTATGAGCAGTGCTGGTGATCATTTACCATCAGGTGAACCACTTGCTCGTTTGCCTTCCTTACTTGTCGTATAAAAAAAACTACTGTGGAATTCCATCGCACTGTAAAAAAACTATTCATCATCATTAACCTATTTACGTCACACTACTAGACGCAAGCCTCCTCTCAGAATGAGAGGGCTTGAACTAAAGTTCCCACGCGCACCCATCGCTGGTTATAAATACTAATAAATAAATATCATTGGACAATTGACACCAATTGACCTAGTAATGCAATGACATGACCTAGCAATGACAACGGATAAACATGCTTATATAGATAAATACGTACTTATATACATATTAAACATCCAAGACCCGAGGAAAAAACATTCGTACCTATTCACCATACAAACATCTGCCTCGGCTGGGGATCGAACCCGGGACCTCAAGCTTCATAGTCAGGGTCTCTAACCACTAGGCTATCCGGTCCAAGATTAGGAATGTCACACACACCACGATGCTCTGCTTGCGAGCTACCAAGGCTAACTCTTGTTGTAGATGCAAAATGAAATGGCGAACTTATCACAAAAAATAAATAACATCGAACTCTTTTTACAAACAAGTAAAGTTGGCATTGGTTCGCGGAGCGAATCCTTTTGAATTATTGGATATTTTTCCCCTTTTCAGATGTTTTCATGAAACATTGATTGATGATTACCCCGCAGTATCTCGAGACATTGAAGGATTTTTTCAGTCGATCAGGCTGCAAGTAGAATGTTGAGATATCTTTCGATGTTTATTCCTCACGAAGAATTGGTCTAAAATTTGTTACGTGATTTGCTGTCATATTGCCAATTTTGGCATTATTGTTTAACTCACCCAGCTTGGCTTTGGCATTTCATCTCTTTCTCGCACGATCTTGTACCGTTTGACAGAAAAAGAAAAAGAAGATAAGCGCGTTAGATAATGGCCCACAGTAGAGGTGCTTTTTTTTTTAATTTGAAACGTCACCACGTATCACCAGGGGGGGGTTATTGCTGAAAAATGTCACGTGATTAATAGACACCCTCCAGGACGCCGAAACGGGACCATTGTTTTTTTATTATTTTATTTATTAATGAGAACTACAATTACCTACATTTAATTGAATATCGTCAAAAACAGTTTAATCTAATTATAGTTACCTACCGACATTTAAAGTGACGGTATCAATATATGGTAATTTTTATTTCTATAATAATACTCGTAATAATAATGACTTAGCACTAGCAGACATAATCTGAGTTACAAAAGCGCTTAGTTGATGCAACTTGGCTGGCAGTTTTCTCTCTCAAAGAATAAGCATCGCTATTCAGCGAGGCAAAGCTGCCAGCCTTTTGGGCACCATGCCACGGGGGCCTTATTTTGATTTAATTTAGTTTTAAGTTGTAGTTTATTTAATTTAAGCTTAGATTTAGTGTCATTGTAAATTGCTTTTATTATGCAGACATAATCTAAAATTACAAATACTTATTAACAATTACATGCTATGCTGTTAATTTTAATTAGTGCTATGTAATTCACAATACAATTTTGAAATGAATCCTCGAAATATATAGTCACCTACCAAAAGAAGTCACAGAAATCTCGTTTATTCGACTGAAAGAGCCAAGAATATGAAATAAGTTGACCTAATAGTCACCTATTGTTAAGTAACTCTTATGTAACTCTTATGTAACTCTTATGTAACCACCCGAAATGGCCGACAAGCAAAGGCTACAAATAAGATTTTCCTGAAAATAAAACAGTGTTTTTATTCGACTGCCGACATATGCGTACATTTCGCTAGTGTTGGCACATCGACAATAATTTCGATATCGATAAAGTTACTACTCGACTCTAACACTTGGGCAAAAAGGGGAGTTTCATTTATATAAATCCACTATTTTAGCGTATCTTTTGACTAGACCGGTACCTACGAAAGATTATGAGATACGTTTGACGACCGAATAGCCTAGTGGTTAGAGACCCTGACTATGAAGCTTGAGGTCCCGGGTTCAAATCCCGGTCGGGCCAGATGTTTATATGATGAATATGAATGTTTGTTCTCGGGTCTTGGATGTTTAATATGTATATAAGCATGTATTTATCTATATAAGTATGTTTATCCGTTGTCTAGTACCCATAGTACAGGCTTTGCCTAGTTTGGGACTACGTCAATTGGTGTCAAATTGTCCCGTGATATTTATTATTATTATTTATTATATTATTATTAACGTAAAATTTTTAAAGCGAAAAAGTTTTTTCGGTGCTTGGGCCAGAATTTGAACGAGTATCTCTCGGCAAACACCATCGCCACCACCACTAAGTACGATAACACCATCGTACCTCCGATCGATTTCATACATGTATACGCTTGGCATTTGATTTCATACGTGCTTCGCGACAAATGGGAAAGTTACGCTAGCCTTTTCAAAAAATGTTTGTGATATCAGGTGACCCACTTGCTCTTTTGCCTTCTTTTTCGCATAAAAAAAATGAAGAGCTAACCTTAGCGATTGCGATTATTCTGACATGAAAATAATACGTACCTAATTAATAAATTGCACTAAGAACGGTATCGTAAAATCGCTATTGCGCATGGCCGTTACCTATTACCCCTACGCCTTCACGTCACAGTCTGTATAATTAGTATGGAGTACCTACTGATGTTCAATTTGCGGAAATTTCCCAAAAAGTTGGACAAAATCTTGGAAGTTTCTTGAAGATTTCATAGAAATATAAGAAATTTCCATTTTCAATTTCGGAAACTTTCAAACCCCACACAAAAATATGAGAAATTTCTAAAACTTTCCCATGTGAAAAATTTTGCAATTTTGGAAGGTTTCCGACGGCACATCAGTAGTATGGATTAAAGTAATTCAAATGTAATTCCATAGACGGCGTTGTGGCACTTCACGACAGGGTAACGACATGTTAAGTATTTTTGTTATTATAGTGAGAATTAGAATCAAAAGAGTTCAGTGATACTACATACATTCAAGCCGCACTGTTTAAGTTTAATTATGTATGTTATGACTCCCGCGATACAGGCTCAGCCTAGTGTGGGTGTCGCCGAATTATTGTCAAAGTTGTGTCTCCTTTTTTGGTAATAAATCATTTTTACTTTACTTTACTAAACTTTCCCACGAGAGTAGGCAGAAACTATGGCTTGCCACTTGCTACGATCCGTTACGTGATAAGTTACGATACGTTCAGTGATAAGAGAGTAAATTAATCTGTTTAACTTAACACGTTCGCCGACGGTAAGCGGCTATAGCCGTTATAACAATAGAAATTTTACTGCCTGGTTTACCGCCGGCGAAAGCATTAAGCGGTGTTGGTTTTTGTTCTTCATGCATCCCTTTCGGGATCCAAGGTACATCTCGTACAGTCAGTTCTCAGTCCCTTCCTAACTTTATAGCCGCTAAATTCATTACGGCATTATTTATTTTTAAGTGGCAATAAATGTGCCGATAGCATTGAAACAGGGTCGACCCTGAAACACTACCCGCCATCTTTGCCCGTCGAGACTCCTCTGTTTACCTCACCAAAACGTTTGGCATTTCTCCAAACGAAACTGTAAACATAACAAACTTGGTTTTACCACCCGCAAAGTTCTCTCTCTTCAAAATTCACCTTAAAACATTCGGAGATCGAAAGAAAAATATAAATTTGTATTTCTAAAGGCAGTGGTACCTATAGTTGTGTTATTTCCAAGTTAGATGTGACGTTCGGTTCAAGTTTTGGTTTGGATCGTGTATGAATGTCATGGGAACTGGGTTTGATGTTTTGCCAATACGAATTAAATTTCATTGCCTTTAACTTTTGCTCCGTTAAAAGGTTTCCACTTTGTAACATTTTGCGTACAAAGTTAGAGCGTTTCTTGGCACTGAATGTCGGAATCGGAATGACAGAATAATTTAGGAACAAACATGTTTACCTGCATTTATTTGGAGGAAGATTTTAGTTTCAGAAGTCTGATTCCGAGAGTCAAACTGGTTGGCACAAAGACGCAAACCTTTATTTTATTATATTATACGCGTACAAAATTATACGTTATTGCGACTACGGGAAGCGAGTCAAAGTTCACTAGCACGGTTTGAAAATATTTTGCAACGAATAATAAAATGAACTTAAACAAAACTTGTAAAATTCCGAAATTCAGTTTAATTTAATAATGTCTCTCTGGATTTTTATATTAAAGGTCGTTTCTACTTACTTCTACCTTCATTGGTCTCTGTTTTTAGCGGTCCAGACGAGGTCACTTTTAAGTTACAAGACCGCCTCTATTCTACCTTGTCTGTTTTTTGTAATCTCATTAGTAGGTACTGTTTTGTGGTGTTAAATAAGGAATATTTGTATTTGTCATAAAATCAGACCGCCTCTATTCTACCTTGTCTGTTTCTTGTAATCTCATTAGTAGGTACTGTTTTGTGGTGTTAAATAAGGAATATTTGTATTTGTCATAAAATCAGACCGCCTCTATTCTACCTTGCCTGTTTTTTGTAATCTCATTAGTAGGTACTGTTTTGTGGTGTTAAATAAGGAATATTTGTATTTGTCATAAAATCAGACCGCCTCTATTCTACCTTGTCTGTTTTTTGTAATCTCATTAGTAGGTACTGTTTTGTGGTGTTAAATAAGGAATATTTGTATTTGTCATAAAATCAGACCGCCTCTATTCTACCTTGTCTGTTTTTTGTAATCTCATTAGTAGGTACTGTTTTGTGGTGTTAAATAAGGAATATTTGTATTTGTCATAAAATCAGACCGCCTCTATTCTACCTTGTCTGTTTTTTGTAATCTCATTAGTAGGTACTGTTTTGTGGTGTTAAATAAGGAATATTTGTATTTGTCATAAAATCAACTTAAATACATTTATTTATTTAAAGACCTTGATCACTGCCGATAACCGATAACCGTAACGTTACGCAGCATTCGTAAAGTCGTGCTCGGCGCTCTGTACATCGGCAAACTAAAATCGCGTTTGTCATCGTTATTTCATGCCAACGATACATCAAAAACGCTACGTACGTACGCTATTGAACTTGAGTACAATTTATTAGCCTTAGACACTTGCCCAATGAACCGTACGCGTACAACGTTGAGCAAATACGGACAGCTCACAACAAACACAATAGTTCGTACTAGGATTAATACCCTTATTTGAGGACGGTAGAAGCGTCTGATGTCAACCAACATTACCCATGTTACCGTTTGAGTGACCACAAATCCTGTGAGCCTTCATCTGACGTTCCTGTGTGACACGTCCTTTGTAAAACGTGGTCACGGTGTGGTTTAAGTCACAAGTTATGAGTAAACTCCGGATTTTTGGTCGCAATGACGTCACAATAGGGTAGATTGGGGAGTAAATAAATGGAATGATGTTAATTAATACGGCAACCTAGTCTATTGATAGTATTGATGTTCAACGGAATTAACAACGTTGTGATGTCATTGGGACAAAAATCCGAGGTCTAGTTATGACATTGTGAAGACTTTTAACATGTTACTACTGATAGTATCATTATACTACCGTGAGATTATGAAGAGTTGAAAAGATTTAATTTTAGCAGCGTTCAGTTTAATCGTAGTCAGGTATATAGTTTTCATATCAAATTACTATAATAACGTTGGCAGCCACCTAAAATCTAAGTTACTTTGACTCATTGCACAGTCAATTCTCTGCTAGAATTAGCCATAATGCGACTTTTAAATGATAGAACTGAATTAAGTGACTTTAAAATTGATTGTCTTTCATTTGACATCATGAAAAACCAAGTTATTTGAAATATAAAATATTTATAGTGAAATAAACGGATCACTCACGCTTGTTAGTCGAGTATAGCCCGACATGTATTGGACTAATCCGCAGTCCATCGTGTGGGGAGCACACGCTTAGCGGCGAAGCGGTTCACGGTAGTTTCATTTTAGAAGCAAAATACATTTATACATTTATCCGCTACCGCTTCCGTCTCGCGCTGCACATTACGATTCCTACGTCTAATGAATGGCCGACACTAAATAGCACTCTGTCTTTATAAATCAACCCTCTCATTTACTTCCACTATTTCAGATTAAGTGCCTGCGTAAAGCAAAGCGAGATGATACCGAGTTGGATGGGAGATATTTATGTCTTCGTGTCACGAGGCCGTTTTTTTGGGAAGGTTGTTTTATATACACCTATATACTTCTCTCTTCTATTATAAGCAGAGATCGGAATTCTTACGGCAAACATAAGACTGTCGCAATGTTCCCAGTGCTCGAATAATTTTTTGTCGATATCGGTAGTTGTGACGTTTATTGCGATGTTAAATTTAAGAGCTCGTGCCCTGCAATGTAAGTGGCTTAGTTAGCGTGGTGAACAATCCCCTAAATTTCTTACAAAAAAAAAGTATTACATGAACCTTTAGATGCGTGAGGGCAGACCCAAAACTTTCCATCCTTTTTTTAATACCCTTCAAGCCTTTTTACCAAAACCTTTTACACTCATCCGACACTTCACATTTGGAAACAAGTAACATTCATTTTAGAGTCATCGGCGTGAAGCAACAGCACCCCTGTTGCGTTTCGTTCGGTCAGTGAGAGTACCGGAGGCCCGATCCCCCCCCCCCCCCCCCTTCGTTGCCGGCCTTTAAGAAGGAAAAAGACTGTCTTTTTCCTTCTTAAAGGCCGAAACGGTCTAGTCACTCACTTGGGGTTGCTGGTTCATCAGTGCCCTAAGCACGACTTGTCGAATCCTGCGTCACGTAAAATAGAATAGTAAACGATAACGAGTTTGTATGACGTTTGGAACAGCGCCCGTTCGTGAGCGTATTTGGAACTAAAATTTAGTATGAGATTTCTCGATCTCGATACGATAACCGTAACGTAACGCAGGATTCGACAAGTCGTGCTTAGGGCACAGGTGACCGGATTGCTCATTTGCCTGCCTCTTTCAATAAAAAAAAAATACGAAATATATATATATTCGCGTTTGATCTATACTTATTCCGTACCTACACCCGTTAATAAAAAAGCCTTTAACGTGTTAAACTTCAAACGTCATGCGAAAGCCGATCTGAAGCGACTCTTTGTTAAGATGGAATTCATTGAAGCGCTACCAATTAAATGTTCGATCTGATTTCAGCGACTGAATACTGTGTGTAAGGGTTCTCTGTGATCGCCATTTTAACATATTATAGTAAACGTCCCAATGACCGACAAGTTAATTCCAATAATTGGAACCTGGCCCCTATTTCACCAACTTGGATGAAATTTGGATAGCTTTTACCCTAGATTAAAATATAATCGAACTGATAGCGAAAACCGAATTTTACGCTGACGAGTCGTGGTCAACAGCTAGTTAATTTCGTTGGTATAGGAATAGAGACCCTGGGTCCATGGGGTCCTGGCGCATAGGCTTTATTCAGAGATCTGAAAAAGCGCCTGGTCGACGCTACTGGCGACCAACGGGCTGGCAGCTATTTCTCCCAGCGAATAAGCATCGCTGTTCAACGGGGAAACGCCGCCAGCCTTGTGGGCACCATGCCACGGGGGTCATATTTAGATTTAGGTTAATTTTAAGTATTTATAACTAGTTTTTAATTTGTTTTTTTTTACCGTGTTCTTATAAAGTAATATTAATAAATTTATTATTATTTAAAGAGGAAGGAGATTGACTGACCCTGAGATCAACCTACAGCCCAAACCACTGGGAGTTACAGGCTTAAAATTTGGCAGACGTGTAAGTACCTTGATAGTCATAGAAGTGCACTAAGAAACGCTGCCTAGCATGAACTAGTTTAGACTAAGCTTTATTGTTTTCTCGTATACTTAATAATTTCTGAAGATAATTATCTTAATATTCCGTTTTAAATCCTCGGATCCCTAAAAATCTCAGCGTTTAAAAGTTTCGAGTATACTTTGTCAAACGAAACAAAGTTATTCAGACAATCAATTTTATTTCTGCTTTTTATTCCTGCAAAATCTAAAGACACAATTTCAAGATTCAGGGTCCATTTTGTTTGTTTAGCGCTTCAATTGACTTTTACTTACTTTTATTGTAAAAGTTTCATTCTATTCCCCATTGGAATACAAATAAATGTCTTTATTGAAAAAGGTTTTGAAATAATTGACATAATTATTTACAGCAAGTACAAGAATTACAGTAATTTTGTGTCTTGTAGTTTGTAAGTAAATGAGTATGAAAAGAGATATTACACATCAGACAAGTTACAAATTAATGAAAGGCAATGTGCAAAGGCGGACCCATGCAGGATGTTAACAAAAAGCGTGTACGATTCGAAACCGAAACATGGGTCGAAATATGAAAAAAAAAACCGGCCAAGAGCGAGTCGGACTCGCGCACGATGGTTCCGTAGAATGATTTTAACGCTTTTCCCCAGTGTTTTAAGAAGTCCAGTGTTAGCAGAGCCCTGCTCCTAAGCAAAATGTACGCAGTGTGGGGTCAACTTATATTGGTCCTCAAAATCTACAGACAGACATAAAAATTTAAAATTTGGAGACTTTTCCGAGTGGTTGTGCCATAAGAGCTACCTTCATACCAAATTTCAAGTTTCTAGGACAACTGGAAGTACCCTTTAGGTTTTCTCAGTACGGCGATTTGTATGGAAATAGATTTTTTAATGACTGTATATTTTGATTGCGTTGTCTTAGAAGGTTGATTTTTTCACAGCTTTAAGGGACCCCAGGCTTAAGTATTTGATATAAATTTCAGCATGCTACCTCCACGCGTTCCAGAGAAACAGGGTCTTGACAGACAGACAGACAGACGGATAACAAAGTGATCCTACAAGGGTTCCGTTTTTTCCTTTTGAGGTACGGAACCCTAAAAATGGAGATTTCCATACGAAATGTCCGATCAGCTGACACAGATGGTTCTGTGGCGACCATATTTGTAGACGCTAGTTAATATTATTTAATTACGTGTTATAAACGGGCCCTATTTATTATAGTAGTTTTGGGCCGTCTTTCGTAACTTTAATATTTACATTAATTGTGATACAGTGCCGCCGGGCGACGCGCCCGCGCAGCTGTCCGACCGATAGTAACACTCGGCAAACCTCGGCACTCGCCGTGCGTGGGCGCCGAGCGCGCCTTCGTGTGTTTTCGGTTTTGCCGCTTAGTCGCGTTTTTACCACTCGACTCGACCTAACGGTACTTTGTACTCGCGGCGAACGCCTTATTCGGTTTGCTTTAGCACCTCTTATTTTAGTTTAGAATAGATTATAAATTCCTCAGTAACTTTCTTTATGCTTTTCTGTGCTTGCTTTGCAGTGCTTATTTCCGTTTCTACCTTCCGCTTGTGACTTTTATGCTTACTTCTTCTTCAACTTTTCTGTTTCATATCTTTTCACAATTATAATTAATATATGTGGAACGTGTTAGTATTATTTATATCCTGCTAGCGCGTCCCCGTAGTATGAAGAGACCAAAAAAAAATCCTATTTAGTACTAACACTGGGTTTCAGATCGTACACCCTTTTTGTTAACATCCTGTATATATGTATTAAGGGGTAAAGGAATCTCTACCATAATATTATCTGGACACTAGCTTATTCAGCCTTGCGAAAAACCCACTAGTACTCACTGGATATCATTAATCACTACCGAAAGGTAAACAACTAAACATTCATAACATTGTTATTGCGGTCACGTAGATGAGTTGCGAAACAAGTGCGATTTGTGTTATTATTTCATAACCGGACGGTAATGAACGAAGTTGTGAGATACGACCAGATAGCCCGGGATTAACCGGATAAAATAACTTTTAATTACGAAAGAGAAATCTTAAGCAGTTCTTTGGTAAGGCGCGGTTTACAATGCGAAAGGGTGGCCGTTATTACAAATTCTATACCTAATGCGAAATGTTGCGACACAAAAATAGATTAGGTGGGAGCTACAACTCAAACGCTCTCATTCTGAGGAGACTTGTGCTCAGTAGTTGACGTCGACATAAGCCGTCCGTTGGGGTCGTAAGGTTCTAGAGTGGCGACTGCGTACCGGAAGGCGACATGTTGGTAGACGTAGTGCCACAATGTGGACTTACGATCTGATAAAGATCGCGGGAAGCCATTGGCTGTTGGTAGCACAAAACCAATCGTCATGGTGATCCTTGGGGAAGGCCTATGTCCAGCAGTGGACGTCTTCCGCCTGATATGATGATGATGATGATGATGAACGAACGAACGATACATTGAGTAGGATGAGATAGCTGTGGAAATTATAGGCTCAATATGAATAGGCATTGCATCTTGGCCTTCTCGGTTAGCAACGCGTTTGCACTTTGCAGTATCCCCCCCTCAGCTCAGCAGTAGCTCAGAGGGAACTCGTATTGCTAGAATCGATCAGTAGTTGTTGTTGATCACTTACACAACTTGAGCACAACTACACTGCTAAGCTGGTTGAGCCATCGGGAATTTAAATTCCCCATAGCAACCTGTTTACTAGTTTTAAGTAGCTCGACAACTGTTTGCCTTAATTCCCTCAGAAAAAATAGACATCAAACCAGAAACACACTTTAAGGTTTATGTAGGTACATAGTTTCCTTAAAACATATTATTGAAGAGTTTCTCTTTGCACAATGGGATACCTACTAGTTTCTACAGCTGTTCATTTACAGCTCTCTGAAAGTATGTAAACAATAGCTTGAACAATTAATACAGAACTTTCAACAATCACGAGCCATGACAACTAGTAGAATCTCAACCACCATTAATGAGGCTTCTAAAATGCACGACAAATTGTTTGAGGAATTTCCTGCAACGCTCCGCACTAAAAGTCCCAATATACAGAGTACTTTAGAACTGTATCGCTTTTAACCTAATTAATACTTACCTTTGACATCCACAAAACGACGCCATAGTGACGGGGTACTGAAGCGTACTCCGGTTCGCGACAGGATCCTACAGTACTAAAGGTAACCCGGACATGCGAGGTGCAGCTTTTAGGGGTCTGTACCCAAAGTGTACCAATTGGACCTTGTTACTAAGGCTCCGCTGGCTATTTGTCGGTCGGAATGTATCTTTTGAACCGCAGTGGGTAAACACTTGAAATACTCACAGAGACGCTAAACAACAGACTAAAATAAAGGCAAAAATTAAAAGGTGCAGACGTGGTTTTTCGGCGTTATTTTGGTCGATCTTAATAATGGCAAATGTACGGTGCTTCGTCGGAACTCTTAGTGTGTGAATCCGACTCGCACTTTTCCAGTCTTTTGTCCATTTTCTGGATATAGTAGACAAAGTCCTGGGTCGTGAGTGGACAATGCTGTGATCGTTTAGGGCGGTCGCAGTATTTGTATTATAGCGGAAGAACGTAAGGGGCGCAATCAACCGGATATTGGAGCAGCGATGCACAGGAGGAATAAAAGATCAGTAGGTTGGACTAACGTTTAATACAAGGACAACTTTGCTAGAATAAAGTATAATAGGTATCTAATACTCGTAGTTGCTAATAAAGTGGAAAGTATTACAACGAAGAAGCAACAGAGGGTCAAGCACGACTTTTCGAAACCTGCGTCACGTAAAATCGAATAAAATCAAAATCAAAATTTTATTCAGCAAATAGGCAGTTGAATGCTCTTTTACACGTCATTTTTTTTTAGTCTACCAGCGCTTTCGGAAAGACCATGATTGCCAAGAAGAATGCGCCACAAGAAACTTTGCACAAAGTCATTTTTTCTAAAAACAAGTTACATTAGCTCTTACAATACGTAACCACAGACAAATTACACAAAGAAACCTCACTCTGTCATTAAAAGATTAAGAGAGAAAAAAAAAACCGCATTTTAGAAACAAGTGTAAAAAGTAATTATTAGAACAGCAAAACCAGAACACTACTTTACTGGCACGTTTTAATTGAGCAGGAGAGCATAGTAAACGTTGTCGAGTTTGTATGACGTTGGGAGCAGCGCCCGCCCGTGAGCGTATTTGGAACTAAAATTTAGTATGAGGTTTCTCGATCTCGATACTCGAACAAAAAACTTAGCAGTTGCAATTTTGGTAAACTGTCATTGCGTAAATTCGGGTATCCCTACGATTATCTTATTCGCCCCAACCCCCTGGCGTAGAGGAGGCATAAAGTTTAAACTACTGCGTTTCAATCATACAGTTGTGCCTTTCGTCCTGTCCAGCGGAAATTGGTCGTTAGTTGTACTTGGCCTCTTCATACACAGCGCCTTTGTGCCACTCTTTCACTGGAGACATTCAATTACGATTCTATAAAAACGTACCTGATTCCTAACAATGAGATCGAGATCCTAACTCGTACGTGAAATGTTTTGGGAGGTAAGGAGTACGCATTATGCTATGCTTGCGCTCGAAAAATTACTGTTAAATGTCATTTGTCTATTGTTTTTCTTATAGGTAGGTATTTACGGATTTAGGTATTTAGGACGGGTTTATCTTCAAGTGTGACTTCAAATCAAGAGTGAAACCACAGTGAAATAAACGTTTCACTAGCGTATTTAAATCGAGTTTATAGATAGATTAATCTTTTTATCTTACGTAAGTAGATCTAATCTAAAGAAGAGATAGATTAAATAATTAGGTACTGGTTATTGGGAACAGCCGTTAGTGATAGAAGTTAAGGTAAGAAGAGCGCGAGACAGAATTTACAGTTGCTTGACTCTGTTATTTCAATGGTAAAAAAATAGTTACTCGTTAATCGAGTTTAGCCAGACATTGTTTCCGACTAATTCATATGTACTCCTTCCTCTGGGAGCGCACTACTCGAGGCAGCGAAATGCTCTCTGCCTAGCGCGCTGTAAGAGGAAGGACTATTAATTAATCCGAAACATGTCGGGCTAATCTCAGCTTACACACGTGACTGAACAATATGGTTGAGTCTGACGGTATTTTCATGTTAAAACTAAATAACCGTATTTTACTAGGTAAACACGCGTGATTTTAGTCAGATCAACTCTACATTTACAGCTGTGATAAAACAAAAAAAAATACGATTAATAGAAATATAATTATAATACGAACATCCACGAATAGTTCTGTTGCGTTTTCATCGACGGTAGTATATTGAGGATTCAAGGCCACGCCTTTGTCAGCGGGTAATGTACGGTTTTCTATTATCAAAATTACTTAGTCGGTCGATTTAATCACAAACAAGCCCGAGCTAAAGATGTGCTATCAAGATAGATTTAGTAAGTGCAAGAAATTGATTGAAACAAGACCGTGCATTAATTTAAACCACATGAGAGCAACTGGATTTCACAAGGTGTGAAGTCAAAAGCGGCTATACCTCGAAGTTGGCACACACACAGCGTCATGTCACGTCATGTCGTATATTAACAGGCGATTGACAGCTTCAGAATGACGTTTCGTTTGCTCACCGATAGCAGTTACAGCTGTAGAATAAAAAAACGTTTGATGTGTGTGTTCACTTTCTTATGACAAAATTACCTGATTCAGAAACTTTTTCAGCATTTTTTAATAGAAATACTCTAGCTAGAGTACCTAGACAAAAACATGGATGAAATAAATATCTGTGTCTTGCAATTACACGGTCTATCTTGATTGTACGTCTGTGGCTACGATAACAATGGTGTGCGTGGTAATTACCAAACTACTGCAACCTTGACTCTTGACAGTGTCCCAAATGACAGTAGTCACGACTTTTATTGTTGAGAAAAATAAAAATGAATTACCAACTCCATCAATTTGGAGTTTATTACAACCCCTTTATAAACTTAAAGTGAAATTAATGACAGTTTGTTTCGTAAAAAATAAAAGTTTTGAAACATTGACATTACAAACTCGTTTTATAGTTGTTATAAGTTTTGATACTGTGCTCGATTTCTCATTCACAACTAAGGAGTATGTAATGTATCCTAAAAGACTTTGTACTACTTTAAGATTATCCTTTTTTCTTTTAAAATCATTTTTAATTACCCGATTATACTGGTTAATATCGGATACCTCTGGCAATATTTTGCCTCAGAAGCGTGCGTGAGAAGCCACAGATGTTCCGTGTTCCAGTCACAGAAGTATTACTGCGAAGATAGATCTATCCTTTTACAAAATTTCTTTTGGTAGACAGTCGGTCTGAATCTGAATCGTTTCTTGAAATACTTCTAGATAAATTAACGTAAAGATTTGGTTTAAGGTTATAAAACAAATAAGTATGGCGCACCCCACAGTCTGGGCCTGGTAGACTATCTTCTTTTACATTAATCTGTGTGAATCTGAACAAACCTTCAGATAACAATCATAATCTCGATTTGCTTTCAATCTGAGTTGATCTTACCGTTCCTAGAATTTCATATATAAACTTTCTAATAAACTAAATATTAATCAGTTGTGGATTACAAAGTTGGGCGTTTAAATATTTGTTCACAAAAATAACCATAAAAATTATCATTGTTAACTACAATATTAGATTGTAAGTGCATTGTTTGACGGACAGACGAACGGACCGAGTCACACCGAAAGGGTTCCTTCTTACCATTTTGGTTCGCAACCCTAAAAATGAAAGCTCAAGACTTCATACACAGCGAAATAAAAAACACAGTTAGTATAACCACGGTTACATCAGTAGGCCGAGCAAGAGTTTTCGAATCCTGCGTAACGTAACGTTATCGTGTCGAAATCGAGAAACCTCGATATTAAATTTTAGTTCCAAATACGCTCACGGGCGGGCGCTGTTCCAAACGTCATACAAATTTCTCGATAACGTTAGTACTCGATTACGTTACGTAGTATTCGAAAACTCGTGCTCGACCCTCTGTAACTGCAATTATACCTTTAGTATTTTGGTTCGAACAACACACCTCTAATTATGTCAAATCTGACAAATGGGAGTGTCAAAAAAAACCAGCAATGCAAAGCAATTTTCAGTCTACAGTTTTAATTTTTAGTCTACAGTTTTAATTTTTAGTCTACAGTTTTAATTTTTAGTCTACAGTTTTAATTTTCAGTCTACACTTTTAATTTTTAGTCTACAGTTTTAATTTTTAGTCTACAGTTTTAATTTTCAGTCTACAGTTTTAATTTTCAGTCTACACTTTTAATTTTTAGTCTACAGTTTTAATTTTTAGTCTACAGTTTTAATTTTCAGTCTACAGTTTTAATTTTTAGTCTACAGTTTTAATTTTTAGTCTACAGTTTTAATTTTTAGTCTACAGTTTTTAATTTTCAGTCTACAGTTTTAATTTTCAGTCTACAGTTTTAATTTTCAGTCTACAGTTTTAATTTTTAGTCTACAGTTTTTTTTTCCTAATTTTCCCTTCCTTCCCTCCCATTTATTTTTAGATTCAATATTAATTCCGTGAAATCCCTAAATCGAACAACGCGATAAACAGAAGCATTTCCATTAACTCAAATTCCGTCTCTCTCCCTCTAGCTTCCGGCCATAAATCCATTTCAGCTGACATGGTGACTCGCTGTCACTCTGTACGATAGACAACTCTAGTAGGAGGAAACGATTTAAGTACCTAATAATTTCGTTTGGATTTCCCTTCGGTGTTGAAAAGAAAGGTTTGTGTTAGTAATTTATAGTAGTTTACGGTAGTGATTCGGAGTGGGAAGTCATACTATTTACCCTCATGACTAACGCATTGTTTTAGGCGAATTCCAAGTGGTATTTAATTGGGCGTCTGTCCACCGTCTATGCGCCGTCTGTCCCGTTGTTCTCCTTACAGGTCGTAGTTTTCAACCGTTCTATAATTCAACATACAATGACTATGCAAAGAAAAATCCGTTAAGCAGCTGGACTTGAACCAGCAACCTCGGTAATCCGTACCGTATCCGTATCGGGTATCCGTGGTACGGATTACCGAGGTTGCTGGTTCAAGTCCAGCTGCTTAACGGATTTTTCTTTGCATAGTCATTGTATGTTGAATTTCATTCTATGAATGTTTCATAAAAATAAAAACAAAAATAATCAATAAATCGATTATTTTCATTCGTTCTATAATTATTTTTTTTGAGAAAAAACAAACAAAAACATGTTCAAACATGACTTGATTCTCCCGTAGTGTTGTGGATTAGGTTCGGTAATTAGGTGTAGGTATAATAAGTATAGAATATACAGTTTTTTCGTCTATTCGTTTTTTTGGAATAAAAAAAAGACGAAAAATTTATCAAAAATGAGCTCGCCAGGTCTACAGCTCACAGAGCCACTAAGTAGTAGAAATTATTATTATTAAGGACATTTCAGTATTTGTTCAGACTAAAGTCTGTAGTATAACACTATTCTGTGCCGAGTAGGTAAATTGTCGCCTTTTCTTCCGGCTCGCTCAAGTGACTTAACTCAAATGGAAACAAATTTCAAATTCCAGCTAACCCTACATGCTTTACGGATTTGCCACGTGGTAGTCCTAAACTCCTAAACACCCCACATGTCGTGACAAATGCAAGAAAGGTTGGCTTATCTTACCTGGAAGTAGAGTGACTATCCTGTGGGTTTTCTACGGGCATTTTTTACACCGACTGCCCAAAGAAACAGAGTGTATTGTTTTCATTCATATAACCCAACAAACTTAGAAAAGTTGAAAAACCCCCAAAAAATTGTCATTTCAAAGTTCAATATTTCAAAAACGGGTCAACTGATTTTAATGAAACTTAACTAATAACAACAACCGCCTTGATTATACTAGCTTTTGATTTCAAAAAACCCCGCATGGAACTCGGTGCATCCGTTTGGGAGCTATGATGCCACAGACAGATACACAGATGCACAGACACAGGTCAAACTTATAACACTTATACTTATTTTAGAAATTAAATTTGCTGGCTATCCCTGAAATAAATAGGATTTCATCATCATCATCACCAGCCTTTTCTTCGTCCCACTGCTGGGCGCAGGCCTCCTCTCAGATTAAGAGGGATCCCACGCGGGCCCGGTGCTGATTGGGAACTTTACACTCACCATTAAATTGCTAACATAGGATTTTCGAATTCATCATTTAGGTTTCATGTTAAAAATATAGGGACTTTTTGCCAGAACTTTTAAATTACGTGGTCATCCAGGAAACCGGGTAGAATGCAAATTAGCTGGTATTATCATTCCATTTATATCCGCGCAATATTGCACGGCAGACTGGATGTTTTTGCGCGTATTAAAGTATTGTAAGAGAATGTGCTCAAGAGGCTGGGTTGTTATCCCATAAGGATGTATTTTACTGTCAATGTTGCTTAAGATTTTGTATCTTTGGTTATTAGTGCCAGGGTTTCTGTACCCAAGCCACAGGCTGTTGAGGACGGGTACGCGATTGACAAGATTTAGTTTTTTGCCTGCTGAACACACCAATAAATGAAATATTATGTACGTATCATAATTTGAAATATCTACAAGGCAATAAAATAAAAAGGAGAATATTTACCTATGTACTTCCGACGAATGGATGAAATTTATGAAAAAAAAAATAACTGTCTCTTGATTTTCATTTTATCGTCATAAACGTATTTTTTTTTATGTCTCGTAACGTAACATAACATTTGGTCCGAATCGAAAATTTACATCCATGTTTGCATGCATGTTAAAACGTGCTAGCTTGCTTGCTTGCATGTATGTCTTCCCTGCTGCCATGCTTGCTTGCTTGCTTTTTTGAAATACTTAAGGTTCACGCGAGCGAAGCCGCTGGTAAAAGCTACTTTAATCATAAATTCTGAACCCATGCTAACAAATTCGTAGATACAAAGCAATCTTCGACAATCACAATGTTGTTCATAATTTCACCCTAGCACCCTGTCACACTAACTTGCCTGTCACTTTGCTTAACAGGGCACACGTCACGTTGAAGTGACAAGGTAAAACGTGAACGTATCTTGGGAGGCAACCCCTTAGGCCGAAGTCTGGCTACATTAAATTTTACGTCACTGGGTCGCTATCTCTTTCGCACAATGAGCGATTTTTGGGGTCCTGTAGCCAAAATGGTAAAAACGGAACCGTCGTAGTTTCGTCATGTCAGTGTCTCAAAAACCTTCGAGACTCGTTTTCCGTGATAGACGAACTATTGACATACCCACAATTTTTTTACCCGATTCAGGTTTTTTTTGTTGCATATTACCTAATGCTCACAGATTCACTAGTAATTAGTATGGATAGCGGGTGCCCATTGGATTTACAAGTGTACGAGGATCTTACGTGATGATACAAAACGCAACGGAACCCTACCCTACATTTCTCAAATGAATATTCAGGGCTCTTTCTTGAATTCCCCGCATTATAACCGGATGAACCGGATCGTTCTTCATTCATAATTCATTGGGACGACTCCGCGACTTGATGAAATTAAAACTAATTCCTGCAAAATTTATTCCGTACCGATTCAGAAATAATTGATCACGCTCTTACAGGCTCTGACACAATTTGCTTGTTCAATAGAAAAACGAAACGAAGTAAGAACTGGCGAGTATAGTCCGTGCAGTTAAGAATTTTCGTGTTGAGCAAAATAAACAAGTAATGGATCACGTCCACCTGAATCTATACCTCCTCCCTGTATAATAGATACTGCCCTCCGGCCAGGTGGGATGACGATCTGCGAAAGACTGCAGGCAGATACTTGGATGCGGCAAGCTGAAGACAGGGCGCTATGGCGCTCATTAGGGGAGGCCTATGTCCAGCAGTGGACTAGAATAGGCTGATGATGATGATGATGATGATTAATCGATACAATATTTAAGAACAAAATAAAGGTAAATCCAATAATAGCCAGAGTAATTCTCTAATGCAGGCTGACTCGCAGCTTCAAAGCATTAGTTGTAATTTTTTGCGGGTGGTAGGACCTTGTGCGAGGTCCGTCTCGATCGCTACCATCACCTTACTCGCTAATCCTGCCGCTAAGCAGCAGCGCTTGCACTGTTGTGTTGCGGTGTGAAGAGTAAGGCAGCCGGTGTAATTACGGGCACAAGAGGCATTTCATCTTAGCTAGTAGGTTGGCCGTTGCCAATCTGCACAAACCCCCCGGGGTTGCAGGTGTCTATGGGCAGTAGTGATCATTTACCATCAGGTAACCCACTTGCACGCCACTGAGCACGATCCTCGGCCACTCTCATCCAGCTCTTGCCAGCCGCCTTGCGAAGATCATCGCTCCACCGAGTCTGAGGACGTCCCACGCTACGTTTGCCGATCCGTGGTCTCCACTCAAGAACTCGTCTACCCCAACGGTTATCTGTTCTTCGGGTTATATGGCCTGCCCATTGCCACTTCAGCGTGCTAATGCGGTGGGCTATGTCGATAACTTTGGTTCTCTGTCTTTGTTGTTTAATAATTAACTATTCATACACCACCACAGGTGGGGTCAGAAGGTTCTCGAATGGCGTCCACAGACCGGGAGACGAGCTGTCGGTAGGCCTCCAACAAGATGGAGCGACGACCTGATAACGATCGCGGGATCGCGGTGGATGCAGAAAGCACAAGACCGGTCTAAGTGAAGAGCCTTAGGGGAGGCCTATGTCCAGCAGTGGACGTCTTTTGGTTGACATGATGATGGTGATGATGACATCACCACACCACCGCCAAAAAATTTGGAGCTGTTAATCGAGGTTTGTTTTAACAGTAAGTACTCTTTGTTCTAAAATTATATCATTTAGTCAAATCGATAAGATGAAATTTAAATTTAATTTGTTAAATAAGTATTTAAATTCTGTTTTTTACGACTGCCCAAAGAAAAGAGTGTGCAGTTGTTTTTATTGCATTATTCGTGCTCACATCAGAGAGATTTTTTAAAAGCTGAATTATTTTAAGGGTCTATACAAAAATATCCTTATTGCTTAAACTAAGCGTATTAAGATACCAATAGAGCAGAAAGTTAAGCTTTTTGCATAATCGATCTCGGTTGTTCCCTCTTTTTATGCAAATAGTTATTTCCAATTTTTACTTAAGTTTCGGGTTGATTTAAAAAAAAAACAAATGAAATAAGAAAAGTTGTGTTTAGGATTATTCATACCGTGGTCTGCGATGTCTCCGAAAAGCGGTAGGATTCATATTTGTATGCATCAAGTTCATTAAATATTTTTTATAATACGTTTACTTTGGGATATAAATGTTTAGTTAGGTACTCATAACACTGTTTAATCTGCGACCATGTTACTGATTAAGCATATTGATCTCAGTAGGAGTATCTTTTTGTATTTTTTTTCTCCCAATTTTTTATTTTTACGGTTTTCCCGTGAATATAAATTATATTTTTTATAAACTCACTGAAACATGAATACACAGAAAAAAAAACCAGGATCCGGGTTCGATTCCCGGGGTTGGCATTTTTCTGGTTTTTTTCTGTGTATTCATGTTTCAGTGAGTTTATAAAAAATATAATTTATTTTAAACATATTGACTTATTTCACGGGATATGTAACAAGAATTTTAAACCGCTTCTTCCCTTCATCCACTGTTTTCTAAAAGTGCCCATAACAGTATCAAAAACACAAACCCTCTTAGGGTGTAATCAAAAACGAAATAGATTACAAGAATTCAATATCCGTCCCTCAATATGTCAGGGCGATGAACACCAATATCTCTTTCATCTTTTTCTACGCTTAAGTGCCTTAAATTTCTATTGAGACATTTTGGGATTCCGCAGTCTACAGTTTTGTGAGAAAGTTGGTTATATTACATAAAACAAACAGAATAAAATAAAATTAAATTAAATTAAATGAACAGCATCAGCAGTATTTAAATGTGAAAGGGACGATACAGATACAGACGAACAAACGTATTTTTTTCCATAGCAATGGTCTGTCGCCCCAAAAGTGGCATGGCATAATAGGCTATAGTAGTTTATGCAACAAACGTGACGTAACGAACTCTCGCTCGAGTGACTTTGTAGCTAATGGATGAGAGAGAGAGATAGGAAATGAGTACACTTAATTTAAACATTCGTTAACTAAGTGGTCATTAATTAACATAACAATAAAAAAAAATTGCAGGGGTGTTCAGAATAATTAGCCCGACGAGCTGGTGACATATCTTTAAAGCATTATTTGACACCCTGTATATCACATTATTATTTATACATGTCGGACCGAACATGACTTATATACGTGAGTGATCCGTTTTATTTCACTATGATTGTAAATTACGTCGGTTTTCAAATTTGAAACATCGAATTCGATATCGAAAAGTCATTACTTTACTGCTGGGGTGGTGGTGATGCTGGGGCTGGCGGCGAAGTCGTCGTCGTGCTGCAATGCTGGTCATTTTCTACGGTTTCTAAACGCATTATAGAGGACTTATGATATGTGTGTAGATAAAGTACTGTGCTTTACATCTTTGCAAATTGCATACTAGTTCCCGCGGTAAGTGAATTACACAAAAAAAAGTGCAAGTGCTGTTATTAAATGGGTGTTCGTTTTTTTCATAACACACCGTTTTTCAAGGAAAGAACGAACAATATTATATCAACCTAAGAACAAATTTTCATATAAGAATTGCTGGTTTAATAATAGAGTAGTTTTAGCCTGTAACAAGCTGGCATACATTGTTATTCTCATTTCAAACCACACACAATTATACAGTGCTATGGCGAGGCGCGCTACCTACGTAAGCTACGAGCTCCGGTCAACCACAAGCCGAAGCGAGCCGAAGTTTACCGAAGTGTGCCGAGGCATTCCGCGGTGTGCTAACTCATGCGCATCTCGTATTTGGAAAGTAGTGTGTCTATTTTTGTTAATACAGCAAACGTTTATAATTTAGCTTTCTAGTTCAAGTAAGCGTTCCAATGTTTGACACCGTAATCCAATAATTGACACCCTGTACCCAATAATCACCTTTATTGCTATGAATAATTTAATATTGAAGGTGCCAATCATTAGGACAGTGTCGGACACTGGGACACGCAGCTGGGACATATTTACTATACTATAGCCGTTGTACCTGATATGAGTTCTTGTCTTTCACACTGTGAATTTTATTATGGTTTATATTTTTTGATTGCTTTGACTTAGAAGTTTGGTTTTTTCAAGGACTAAAGGGATTGCAAACTTGGGTATTTGGTATTAATTTCAGCTTACTACTTCTACGCACTCGTTTCCAGAGAAAAAGGGCCTTGACAGACAGGCAGACGAACAACGAAGTAATCCTATAAGGGTTCAGTTTTTCTTTTGGATGTACGGAACCCTAACTAAAAATGACAATTGAACTGAAAGACTCCAATGTTAATGTTTACTACAATGTCATTTTAAGTGCGGAATCCAGTCGGTATTTTGCTTCATGTACTCTCCAAAATAATTTGTTCTCATTTTTATGTTCACTCTTTCTTGGTTGTCTTAAATTCAATTACGATTTTTATGGCACTCTCACTCAAGTCACGACTTTCGGCAAAAATTGTTGTTTTATGACTTTATCTAATTATTTCTCAGTTATTCTCCGTAAAACAAACTCTATGTAAGAGAGAACTCTAAAAATAGTGTAAGTACTTATAAGTAATTACAAATCTCACGTTAGCTATTCTTTTGAGACTTTCTTTGCCAAAATACTGTATCCCAGTCGTACTCGAAAGTTAACAACTTGGTACACATGCTTGACAACCCATTTTTTTACACATTATCATGATACTCGGGACTTGATCGCGTAAAAAACATATATTTAAATTTGAATTTAAATAACTCGACGTTTCGGACGCGACGTTGCGTCCATGGTCTCGAAGGGACCATTTTTTTACCTTGAAAAAAATACCATACCTCAAAATCGTAAACTCATCGATTTAAAAACATTTTTGTACCTACATCAATGCGTAAACTAGATCAAGTCAACAACATAATTTAAGATCACAATGCTACACTCCGAAGTTACCTAACAACCTACTTCTGATTTTCGAATACGAGTGGCCATTACTGTGACTTCGAGTTAGCGGTTAATTGAAGCATGCATGCTTGTGCATGTATCATGCATGCATGCTTGAAGCTGCATGCTTGACGTGTAGTGCCGTGCCTAATGTGCGGTCTTCTGAAATGTAAATTTTTAAGCATTTGAGCAACCGCATGAGCAGTGCAATGTTAGGGATTCATCAGTGTTGGGAGATCAGAAGTAGATGCAAAGCGTGACTTGACCGGTTTTTTTTTCATTAAGACTAGATCCTTATCTGACTCAAGTAGTATGAAGGTACCATTAAGGACTTAAATACATATCAAGATTTACCCCGGTATTTATCAAGCCAGTGTCAAATGGAACCCTTTCTAACCCCAAACAAATCCAGGTATTCGTAATTAGTAGATAAATCCACTCGCTAATCAAAGGGACAACTTTTAAGCAATTAGAAACACGTTCAGGATTTACCTTTTCGTAAGCAGAAGTTTAAATTATTCCCGGATTTTCTAACTTACCTACGACAAAATTCAGTATTCATTCCGATGAGTATTTTGGTATTGATTACAGTACGATTACTCTACCCACTGACAGATGGTTTTGCCTTTATTTAATTTTCAAATTTAATGTCGTACCTACCATTGTTTTACAAATAAAATACTTATTTCAAAATCTGTGACATGAAAACATTTCGTTTCATCGAAAACCCGCACCTCGAATTCGACACAACTCTTGTAAACGAAAGATTAGGTGGAAATATTCTCGAAAATTCGATTTTAAAATATCCGAAGGCACTCTAATGGAACTCGGTCCCATCTTTTACTGATATTCAATATTGTATCCGAGCTACGTGCAACTGAAATAGGACTTTAACTTTTTAGAACTACAGCTGAAAATGCAGTCGTGTTCGTAATGTCCATTTTACTTTCAATTTAAAAGATGTAACTAAGTGTTGTGGAAACTTGGGGAATACGTTTTTAATATGAAAGCAGGTTAAAGTTTTCTGCAGTATTGCGTGGATATTGGCTATGATGGATGGCCTCTAGGGCGCACTTTACTCCACTCTGATATATGGAATACACTATTTAAAAATTAAACTTTTATTTAGCATGCCCGTATATACATATTTTTTTTGTACGACGAGGAAGGGAAACGAGCGAGTGGGTCACCTGATGGTAAGTGATCAACACTGCCAAAGACACCCGCAACCCCGGAGGGTTCGCAGATGCGTTGCCAACCTAGAGAGCTATGATGAAATGCCTCTTGTGCCCGTAATTACACCGGCTGTCTTACTCTCCACAGCAAGCACTGCTGCTTAGCGGCAGGATTAGAGAGTAAGATGATGGTAGCGATCCGGACGGACCTTGCACAAGGTCCTACCACCCGCAATTTTTCTTCGTTTGTTTCTTCTGCAATACTTTTTTCAACCGATTCTTACGAAACTTTGCACACTAGTTGCACACACATTGAGATCCCGCGGCAATACTATATGGTGATATTTTTATGAGGGTCTGAAGATAGAGTCACGAGGTGGATAATAGAACTCTTCAACCGTTAATCGTAGATAACACCGGACCACCTATTCCGACCGGCTTGTCAGATGAATTAAATTCAAATTCAAATATCTTTATTTTGCTGAAAATGTGGTAGATACAGTACACATAATAATATACAGAAAAAAAAATGTTTCACACACTTCACCAATATCAGGCATGCAAAATATTAATATAAGTAGGTACATTATGGATTCCGGCAATAACCAAATAAAAAGAGAAGACAAGTCAACAAAATCAATGAATAGATTTAAAAAAAAGAACCATGTCACACTTAACCAAAATACTTACTACTTAATAAAATTAATAAGTCAATTAGCCATAATATGTCACATTTTTAACCTATTAAAGTGCTCAAAGTATTCGTTTACGGAGTAGAAACAATGCTGTATTAACCAGCTTTTAAGTTTGCATTTGAACATACTAACAGGCAAATTTTTAATGTCTTCGCATAATGTGTTGTAAATAGATATGCTCATACAATAAGTGTTTCTACCATATAATTTGGTCCCTTTAGCCGGTATTACCATACGGTTAGGATATCTTGTGTTAAACTGACATATTTCACTACACGTTTTGAACAGCCATGGATGAGTTTTAACAAACAAACAGATTTCATAGATATACATACATGGTACTGTCAATAGTTGTAGATCCTTAAAGAAGGGTCTGCGGCTTGTTTGAGCGTTTAAATTACATATTGACCTAATACACTGCTTTTGTGCTATTAATGCCCGATTTGCATGATACGAGTTACCCCACAGTAATATACCGTACCTAAGCAATGAACACACATAACCATGGTATGCTTTTATTGCCACTGTTTGGCTACTAATTTTTACAAGTCGCCAGAGAGCATATGAAAATGAACTAATTATACTCATTGCTTCGTCCGAGAGATGATGAGAAAAGATATTTGTAGTAACGCGTACCGTCTGGCCATTCATCCACTAAAGTTGGAAGTACGTAGTTTAATATCTAAAACACATTTAAAAAAATGAAAAATGTGGGTAGATGCACTTACTGCACCTCTTTCCCGTCATTCCCGCTGACCTCATTCGCGTTTTAGTGCTCGGCTGTTCACCACGCACTTATAAATTTCGATTAAAAACCAGTTGTGACAAGTTTTATTTGCGAATACAATGCCTAAAAGAAAACACGTGCAAGACGACAGTGACGATTATATACTGCGGAAAATTAAAAGGTTAAGCAGGAAACTTCGTCGACGTCATGGAACGTCTAGTAGTAGCAGTTCATCAGACATTGAACATTCCGCGCATTTTGAAGACAATGCGAGTGAGTATAGTGCTTATATCTACCTATACTTAAGATCGTTTTTTATAACGACGATTATGCAGTGTTCGTCTAAAACTGGGACGTGCCGAGGCATAAAAAGGCGTGTGCATAGTTAATTATATGTATATACATATTGTGGACTACTGCCGAGCCAATTCTTTATACAATATACGCACACTTAGTGATTAGTTAATAAGGACTAATTATACCAGTGAATGTTTTATCATGTTAATAAAAAATGTAATTGCTGTTGACTGTATACATTTTTGTTATAATATTTACAGGTGTGGTTTACACACTAGATGACCTAATTCCTGAGTATCATAATGCTGATGACCGTAATGAGTTGGTGGATAGCACCCCCGATAATAACGACAAGGAGTCTCCTCCAAATAAGGTTACGCCTAATAGTGAAATCCCGAATTTGCCAACCACGCTTCAGCCTGAAACTCCCTCAGGTTCTGATCAGGCAACAAGCACTGCTGCTAACGAAGATACCGTTCTAACCGAGACTGAGTTTGATCAAGAACTCTTAGATCTGTTAGGGGAAACACCCTGTAAAGACAAGAAATACGGCCCTAATATACAAAATGATTTGTCTATTCGCTGGAATCATATCGCAATTACGGGTTTATCGAAGGAGACTCGAAAAGATTTAATCGAAAAACATCTTATACCCGAAAATTGCAAATTAATTGATGCACCAATTTTAAATGCGGAAGCAAAAGCTGCGTTATCGGACGCCCTTATCAAGATGGACAAGTCAATTGAGCAAAAACAGAAGCAAAGAGCAGCAGCACTCTCTTGTCTAGGCGAAGCTGTAACAAAACTTCTAAGCGCTGGAAACAAAGACGCCGCATATATTAAGCCGTTGATTGTGGCCGGTCGTCTGATATGTGATTTACAACATAACGACTCCATGATAAGAAGAAGTTTTATTTGCTCGACGCTTAAAAAAGAGATAAAGGACCATCTTTACAAAACAGAAATTGACCACTATTTATTCGGTGAAAAATTGGCTGATACGATAAAAGCAGCTAAGATCATCAACAAGTCAGGTGCTGAAATGAAAACTCAGGTGCAGGGAAAACAAAACGCTAATAAGCGTTTTTTAAACTCGAAGACTCCACTTCCAAACAGCAGGCAGCCGGAAGCAGTGAGGAGGCTGGAGCCTGCGTCCGGGCCGAGCCGGCCGCGCCCGCCGCCCGCCACGGCGACAGCCCCCGCAGCCTCGCAGAGGCCACAGAGACAGCAGCCGCGCTCGCAAGTTTTTGCGACCCGACGCCGCTAAACTCGGTATGTCGATCAGCCAGATTAACCTATTTTTATGATCAATGGTGTTGTTTAACCAATGACCCCATAGTTTTATCGTGGGTGAGAGGTTATAAAATACCATTTTTAAGCCCAGTTAATCAAACAAATGCCCCACTCCCTCCTAAGCATTCGGAAACCGAATTCACTAAATATTCAGAGGTCGTTAAAGAACTTCTCGATATATGAGCCATATCGGAATGTAAACCATGCAGAGATCAGTTTTTATCAACTTACTTCCTGATTCGTAAACCAAACGGAAAAGATCGGTTTATTCTAAATTTAAAAGCATTAAATAAATTCATTAAGACAAGACATTTTAAGCTAGAGGATTTACGCACAACAATAAAAATGATTTCTCCGGGAGATTTCATGGCAACCCTGGACTTGAAAGATGCGTATTTTTTAATTTCAGTCGATACCAAGTACAGAAAATATTTGCGTTTTTGCTGGAACGATAAACTCTTTGAGTTTAACGTTTTGCCCTTTGGGTTAAGTACGGCACCGTTTGTGTTTACGAAGATATTAAAACCTGTTATGAGTTTAATTAGGTCATTGGGATGTATGTGTACAATATATTTAGACGATTATTGTCTAATAGCTAATTCGGCCTCTCAATGTTCAAAAGATATGTTACTGTCACGGAACATTTTTGAATCGCTGGGTTTCGTAATTAACGATCAAAAAAGTTTCCAGACTCCTAGTGCACTGTGTAAATATTTAGGGATTATAATTGATTCAAAAAGATTTCACTTAAGCCTCACTGACGAAAAAAGATTCCTAATAAAATCTGAATTGAAAAAATTTCAAAAAATTAGTCGTTGTACTATACGGGAGTTTGCGAGGCTCGCCGGTCTGCTCACCTCTGCCTGCCCCGCCGTACAGTATGGGTGGTTATACACCAAGCAAATAGAAAGATGTAAATACCTTGCGCTGTTAAAAAATGAGGACTATGATAGCTACATGGATGTAACATCATATTTAAAAAGCGATATAGACTGGTGGCTTCAAGTAATCGATCATACTATAAATCCGATTAGAAATGACAACTATGTCATGGAAATTTTTTCAGACGCTAGTAAAAAAGGTTACGGGGTGGCATGCGGTGGGGAGACCGCCAGTGGTCAATGGAGCAGTGAAGAGGAAAAGATGCATATCAATTATTTAGAATTGTTAGCAGCTTATTTTGGCCTTAAGATGTTTACAAAAAACATGAGTAATTGTCAAATTTTATTAAGGATAGACCGCCATAGCCTATATCAATCGCATGGGCGGGGTTAGGTTTGTACATCTTAACGAAATTGCTCATCAGATATGGCAGTTTTGCGAAATGAGGAACATATATATTTTTGCCTCATATATCAGCTCTCAGGATAATGACGTAGCAGATGCTGAGTCAAGACGATCTCATCCTGACAACGAATGGGTTCTTAACAAACATGCCTTCAGCGAAATCGTTAGGAGTTTAGGTCGCCCCGACATAGATTTGTTTGCCACTAGGCTAAATAAAAAATGTGAACGTTACGTTTCGTGGAATCGCGACCCAGATGCATACGCTATCAATGCGTTTACATTAGACTGGTCTCAGTTAAAGTTTTATGCCTTCCCTCCTGTAGCGGTAATACTAAGGGTCTTAAAAAAGATTATTAACGATCGCGCTGAAGGCATTGTTGTGGTGCCCCAGTGGCCATCACAACCCTGGTACCCGATGTATTTACGTCTTCTTTGCTCAGATATCGTGACGTTTCCCCCTTCTTATAATGCTTTGTTGTGTGTGCCCCATAGCGACAACATCCAGCAGTCGATAACCTTGATTGCAGGGCGATTATCCGGGAGGCCTACCTGAGAAGAAATGTCCCTCACAGTTCTTTGAATATAATATGTGCATCATTATCACATAATTCTTTAAAGCAGTATAATGTTGCGTTTAAGCGCTGGATCACCTTTTGTAAGAGATCTAATATTAATGATATATTCGAGGCTTCAATTCCCGATGTTATCATTTTTTTAACTGAATTATTTGATTCGGGTGCTCAATACGGGACACTCAATAGTCACAGATCAGCACTATCTCTGATCTTAGGTTCACAGGTAGGCTCAGACGACAGACTGTCTAGGCTTTTTAAGGGTTTTTACAAACTGCGGCCGGCCAAGCCTAAATATGATGTCACTTGGGACCCATGTATAGTTTTGGATTTTCTTGCAAATTTTTATCCAAATTTAGAAATGCCTCTAGAATACTTGACAAAGAAGACTGCCACCTTGTTGGCTCTAGTAACAGCACATAGAGTCCAAACGCTGTCAAAAATAAATATAAGTAACATTGAAAAGGGCATAGATGCCATTAATATAAAGATTTCAGATATCATAAAGACATCAAGGCCCGGTGCTTTGCAACCATGCTTAACATTACCTTTTTTCGCTGAACGTAAGGAAATTTGTCCTGCAGAATCATTGTTAGCTTACCTTGAACTAACAAAACCTATAAGGAAATCGACTAAGAGCCTGTTTATTAGTTTTAAAGCTCCTCATAGTGCAGTTTGTAGTCAGACTATTAGCCGATGGATCAGAGATACTCTCTTGGAAAGTGGGATTGATACCTCAATATTTACAGCTCATTCTACCAGACATGCCTCCACTTCTGTAGCAAGAAGTTTAGGTTTAAACATTGATATGATTTAAATATTATCAAAGGGAAATTGTCAATAGCGATTTTAATGATTTTGCTTTAACAATTCTTACCAATAATTCTGATCGATAATAATTAAAGGTTAATATATAATATTATGTTAGATAATAATGCAGATTTGAACTGTTTGGTGTTAATAAAGAAAAATGTCACAGTTATTTTGGTGGAATGTTTAGATTTACCCTGTTTTTGTAAAAACAACGGGCCTAAATATAAACATTACGATGAACAGGTGATTGAAAAAAAAAGGGTTCTTTTATTTACACCTGACCCTTATAATATTTTACCTGGCTCTCAAAATCTACAAATATCTTTTCTCATCATCTCTCGGACGAAGCAATGAGTATAATTTATGATTAAACGAACTTACCTTAACTGATGTTCTATCATAATTATACGAAGTGCTTCGTCCGAGAGATCACATTCCCGCCCACCTTGGAGGACCCCGTGGGTAAAATATTATTTCCTTTGCTTTAAACTAAATGAGGTCAGCGGGAATGACGGGAAAGAGGTGCAGTAAGTGCATCTACCCACATTTTTCATTTTTTTAAATGTGTTTTAGATATTAAACTACGTACTTCCAACTTTAGTGGATGAATGGCCAGACGGTACGCGTTACTACAAATATCTTTTCTCATCATCTCTCGGACGAAGCACTTCGTATAATTATGATAGAACATCACTTAAGGTAAGTTCGTTTAATCATAAATTTTATTGCATAACTTATCAATATGTTCGTTCCAAGAACATTTGTCGTCTAAATCGGACGAGGATGCTTTTTATTTCTCGTTGATTCGATTGATCGGATAATGACTTACCACCATCTTACTCGCTAATCTTGCCGCTAAGCAGCAGTGCTTGCACTGTTGTGTTCCGGTGTGGAGAGTAAGACAGCCGGTATAATTACGGGCACAAGAGGCATTTCACCTTAGCTCTCTAGGTTGGCAACGCATCTGCAAACCCTTTGGGGTTGCGGATGTCTATGGGCAGTGGTGATCACTTATCATCAGGTGACCCACTTGCTCGTTTGCTTTCCTCGTCTTATAAAAAAAATGAGGATTTTTCAGTCTTGTAGTCACTAAACAATCAGATTAATGGGAGTTTGAAAGTACATCATGTCTGATCAATAGAACCAGGAGACCTTTGAATATCCTCGTTTAAATTTACGAAGTTACCTTCTATGTTCTTACTTAAATATCTACAGCATACTTCATGCTCTTACATCTGAGACCCGAGTACGAATATTCGAATCCTGCATAACGTATCGTTATCGTATCCAAATCGAGAAACTTCATAGTAAAATTTAGTTCCAAATACGCTCACGGGCGTTCGCTGTTCCAAAGAAATTTCTCGATAACGTTACGCAGGATTCAAATAGTCCTACTCGGGCCTCCTGTATCTAAAATTGCTATGTGGTTTTATAGCTGTATACACATATTATCTACACCCGTGATCAAATCTGTTCAAAAACTTTTCAGAGTAGCCTAACTCCCATACAAACACGAACCAAGCACACCTAATCTCAATCACGTAAATGGCCATATCAGTGATCTCACACACCGAACAAAGCAAGAACTCATACAACGAATCGAGTCCATTAAGCGTTGCCGAGTGGACTCAGGAAATTGAAGTGTTCCAGCCATTGAGTCAAGTCGCTGGCTAGGATTGATTCTGGCTGTAGTGAACGACGCCCATCTTGATTACGAACTATTGAAACTAGTAAAGTTTCCACGAAAACCATTTTGGGTCTTTGAACGGTTTGTATTACGTAAACTGTAACTAATTTGAACACGCAATCGTGGGCAGTGGTGATCACTTATGATGATAAGTGATGACCACTGCCCACGATTGCGTGACCCACCTGATGAGGTGACCCACTTGTTTGCCTTCCTCGTCGTATAAAAAAAAACCGAAGTCGCGGACATCAGCTAGTAAAACATAATATCTAAAACAGGCGACCCCATTATATTAAAAACACTTTGCAGGTGCGAGGAAGCGTCCTAAAGCAATATTGACTGTGGGGAGTGTGACCCGTACTGTAAGTATCGCTGTCGCTATCGTTATAGCAATATGGGTGTCACAAGCAGGGTGTCAATTGTTTGACATAATTTCAGATAAAACATTTATAAAACAGAAACGTGAGTGACCGACTGATCTATCAACGCACAGCCCAAACCCCTGGACCTAGAACTGAAATAGAGGTTCCTTTTATAATGTACGCCCGGGATAAGGCGGGATTTTTCGAAATTCCCACGGGATAGAGAGTTCTGCTACGGGAGTGAAGCCGCGGGCGAAAGCTAGTGTAATAATATAATAATATGGTATAACAGAATAATGTTATGAACGTTTAGCACACAAATTTTGGAAGCAATAAAGAGATCCGATTCGCAAAAAAAAACTTTCTGTTTTCTGTTTGTATGTAACCTGCCAAGTTTGTGATTAGTTTTCTTCGAAAGCCTTTCAGGATTCTAAAAATGAATACTAACACAATATACATAATGTCTTAGTACATAATATCGCCCGTTACAATAATATATTATCGTTTATAAGCTCCACGAGGCTTTGAATAATAAAACATTCAGCTAGCGTATTGCAGGACGCTGAGTGCAACCTGACTACGTTAGGGCACAGCCGACATGCCCGAAGCAGTATGTTAATACTTTATTGCACATAATAATAGAAAACAATTACAATAAAATAGCAAAACAGAAAATGTAGTACTTGAGGTTATCCCTGAAAAGGGGGATAAAGGATAAGGGCGAAGGGAGCAGTTATGTTAGGTTGTTGTACACCAGTCTCCAGCAACCTTCATCGTCGCGGTATATCTAGTACGCGTCTCCAAGTTCGTAGTCCTTGGCGGATGTCAGGTTAAGTATAAGACAAAATGTTGCTGTGGCAATTCAGCGCGGGAATGCTGCCTGCGTGATGGGCACCCTGCCGAAAGGTCCAGGACTGGAACTTTAATTTTTTAAGTTAGATTTACTTTTAGTTGTTTTATTTACTTAGTAGTTTTAGTCTCTTGTACATATGCTTAAAAACAATATTTCTACACGATGTGTCTAATAGATGTTTAAATAAATTAAAAATTAACACGAAGAAAAACGCATGCACATAAAAAATTGGATAAAAATAAATGTAGGTAGTTTAAAATTATGTCTTGTTATCCTGACCGATGGTAGCGCTCGGTCTAGCAGTAAATGCTGGTTTATGTCCGAGTAATAATTGTCACACAGCCAACACAATACATATTTTTATTCTAAAAACAATCGCTGTTTTAGCGATTCCGTGTCATATAAAGTTGTTCGAGTCTTACTGCAGCTACTTAGTAGCCATGCTACAAACGCTAGAACAGTCGGTTGTTGCTCAGCTAAGTAAAACAAATAACATGATCTAAAATGAATAACAGTGCCCTAAGCACGACTTGTCGAATCCTGCGTCACGTAAACTCGAATAGTAAACTATAACGAGTTTGCATGACGTTTGGAACAGCGCCCGCCCGTGAGCGTATTTGGAACTAAAATTTAGTATGAGATTTCTCGATCTCGATACGATAACCGTAACGTAACGCAGGATTCGACAAGTCGTGCTTAGGGCACTGTAAGTACGACCGTGAGTTGTTTATTCTCACTGGAAATAGGAAAGTGGATGTTATTGTCAGCCAGACCAGTTATCGTACTGATTATTATCTCCTTACTGTAGCAGTCAGTAAAATATATCTGAAATGATATTCTTAGGTTACTTTGTCGTTCATACCGTGTGATATTTCGTTGCGCCGCGACAAAGTTGCTTGGATTTCATGCTTCATGTGTAGCAATTTATTCTAAGTATAGAATACTGAAAAGCTACAGTTGAACTTGAAACAAAGATTTAACAGACATGTTTTGGAGTGAGATTTCTCATATTCAACAAATTTGTCTCCTGGTGCATTCGAAGAAATTGATCCCTGACACACCACGTAACTCTTTCACAGTAAATGTCGTAACAGTAAAAATTTTCCTTTCATAGCAATGCGATGTCGACGTTGGGTCTGTATCTGTAATAAATCTGTTCGATGGTAGCTACCGTCCAATCTGCACAATCAGTCAAGGTTCGCACAAAAATACATCAATCTTGTTGTCGTGGTAATAAGGTAAGTATAGAGGTATACATTATTTTTGTAACCTATTAAGAGTGTACCTAAACGTATCTTTGACCTTAACTGTACATCGTCAAATGATTTTACGCTCATCAATATAGGCGATTTGTTTCTGCTATAAGCTTGTTACTGTGTTAAAATAAAATTGACCAGTTTAAAAAAACTGTTTTAATGATTCGCAGGATTAGATTCCCGATTAGCTCCCGATATTTCGACGCAGTTACATGCAACATGATCACGGGCAGACCCCACCCGTGGTCATGATGCATGTAACTGCGTCGAAATATCGGGAGCTTATCAATCATTTAAGGTAATCGCAGTCATTATCCCGTTTTCATTATGTCTAATTAAAAAAACTGTTTGACAAGGCAAAATCCACTGCAGCCAAAACCAACATTATACTTACGTTATCTTATCAAAATATGAAGATTGTCAAAATTAACCATAGACACCCGCAACCACGGAGGGTTTGCAGATGCGTTGCGATGCCAACCTAGAGAGCTAAGATGAAACGCCTCTTGTGCCAGTAATTACACCGACTGTCTTACTCTTCACACCGGAACACAACAAAAGTATCCCTATCACTATCCCGCGAGAACAGACAGACAGACAGACAGACTACAATTTTTCAGGATAAAAGATAGCGTCCGTGTTTTAATTTAAGGTATAAGCTATAACTAAACTATCAGCTGCGCCTAGTAGTAATGCGAGCAGAGCCTTGCCACGCAGTATACGTTTCGCTGCCGCCGAGTCGTGCGCTCCTAGAGGAAGCACCTACTACGGACTAGTCGGAAACATGTCGGGCTATACTCGACTGATATACGTGAGTGGTCCGTTTATTTCAGTATCATCTTTTAGTTGATAAAGAAACTCGGAAATCATTCAATCCGAAGTACTGTACAACCAAGTTATCGATATACAAAGTAAATAATATGGCAAATTAAACAAAGAAACGAGTAGTTTAAAGTATTGTTTAATTTATCTTTGGATGGGATTCAACATTTGTCATTTTCACCACACTACTCACACACTACTACTGCACACTGTTCATTAATAGTACATTGTGCATGAAGGGCGGTAAGAAGGGTATTACTAACGAAAGTCTAATAGAAGGCCGACGCCGAAGGCGGAGGGCTTTTAATGACTTGAGTTTGTAATACCCTTACTGCCCGTGATACACACAATGTTTTTCATCACATTTGCGAGGAAATAAATACATACAACAAAAGGCAAAAAATCTATTTATTAAAAGTTTGGTCTTCTCATACAGAAGACATATTTTACTAAGTACAGGCAGTACCTCCGTAAATATTAGATTGAGTATAACGATTATAAATATAAACTCAGCAGTCGGCAACAAATAATAGTTTTGAGATTGTCAACTTTTTTCAATGGAGACTTCAGACTTCCAGTACTTCCACAGATAATAATAAAAAACGCGTTTAGAAACTGGAAAGACGAAAGCCCATCCATACAGCCACTTTTTATCGTTTTCAAAATATAATTCACTGAAATTATTGCAAAGTAAACTCAAATAGTTTTAAAACACAATAATAACGTTTAAATTAAGTAATACTTATTTGTAGAAAACGTAAAAAAAACATGTTTTATTTAAAACCTTAGTGTGGAATGACATATTATACCTACCTACGAGTGAACGCCATATTTTTTAAAACTAAACTCATTACTCCCTTGGGAAAATTACAAATTACCTATTACTCCCGTAGGAATAATTTAGGCCGTTGTCCTTCAGTATGCCTGCGTACAATACAACGCTTTACGAGCAAGTGTGATGAAAAATTAAGTGCAAGTACTTAGTTGTATTTTCTGTGTCATGGGTGCAAAACTTTATTGTCCTTGGAGCCTGAGTGGAATCCAAAACACTGATGCTTTAGAACATTTAGACGGAATTGTAGCCAGCAATGCCCTGGGTAACGAGAGGGTACTTGTCGCCACATAGTCCTTGGAAGTCGTCTAGGTCTACAGCCCAGTACATGATGCCTCCCATACCCATAGTCTTCGCGTATTGGGCCTGTAAGAAAAACACGAATAAACTCTCCAGAAAGAAATCACCAGTTTACACATGCAGTAAGGTGTTACCACACCAATCGAGCGATTTTGCGGTCAATTAGTTAAGTGTGGTAGCTGTTGTGTAACAGTAACATGTGGGTAGTCTTAAGTTACTATCAACTATGAGGGTAGATATTTAATAAAGCAGTGTTTAACCAAGCATCTGAGTTTCACTACATGGTGACAGCGGTAAATCGAAAAAACAATATTTTACGCGACTTAACTTTGTGATAAGTGTACTATTAGTATCACCGTTTGTTAGTGTGTGATACTAGTAATATGGAGCACGCACGTCCTCCGCCAGAATTAAATGTCGAGGGCAGCGCGGCGGTGCGCGCCGAGGCATGGAAAAAATGGTGGAAGCAATTCTCGGTGTTTTTGAAGGCATCGGGCGTAAACAAGGAGGCGAAGGATGTACAATCAAGTCTGCTGGTCAACCTCATTGGCGCAGAGGGTTATGAGATCTTCTCGACATTTACTTATACTAAGGACGAGACTGCCGACGATATTCATTGTGTTAAGAAAAAATTTGACCAACATTTCGGTACCAAAGTAAATGTCACGATGTCACGTTTCAAATTCTTTACTCGCAATCAGAATGCAGGTGAAACGGTGAGCCAATATGTGACGGCATTAAAACTGCTAAAAACAAAATTCCTAAATCCTTGCGCGCGGAAATGCTGGAGCGTATTCACGAGGGGCATTTAGGCATCGACCGGTGCAAGCAGCGTGCGCGTGACGTCATGTTCTGGCCGGGCATGTCGCGCGCCGTGGAGAGCGCGGTGCGCGCGTGCGCCGCGTGCGCGCTGATGGCGCCTGCGCCGCCGCCCGAGCCGCTGATGCCGCACAAGGTGCCCGACGAACCTTGGTATAAGATTGGATCGGATATTTTTGAGATAAATAAAAAGTATTATTTGATCCTCGTGGATTACTTCTCGAATTATGTCGAAGTAAATCAATTAAATTCCATAAATAGTAGGTGTGTGGTAACAGCGATGAAGGAGCAATTTGCGAGACATGGAATTCCTATAGAGTTAATTACAGATAATGGACCAGCCTACTCTTCTAAAGAATTTAAAAGCTTTGTATTAAGCTGGGACATTGCTCATATCACTTCGTCGCCGCTTTATGCACAGTCTAACGGAAAAAGTGAACAAATGGTACGCACAGTTAAGAAAATAATTCAAAAATGTACATTATCGGGACAAGACTACAATTTAGGTCTTTTGAATTTTAGAACTACGCCTAGAGATGGCATAGATTCTCCCGCTAAGATATTAATGGGAAGACAAATTCGTACACGCTTGCCCATGTATTGCAACAACAAGGAGAAAACAAGTGACAATGAGAGAAATTTTGAGGCGATTGTTAATAAACAATTGCAACAAAAGCGCAATTATGACAGATCAGCACGCGATCTCCCACCACTACAAAATAAAGACGTTGTAGTAGTAGCGGACGGTCACAAGCGTGAGTTCATGCAGGTAGTAAAAAAGGCTCCGGAGCCGCGCTCATACATTTTACAGGACAGTGTCGGTCGAGAATGTCGGCGTAACCGACGCCATATAATTCGAAGACATGCGCAGTACACTCGCGCCGACGATGTGCAAACCGCTGCTGGCGATGACGTCACGCACCCGAGCACGAGCGCGAGCACAGCGGCGCCCGACGCCAGCCCCGCGCTCACGGGAAGCACGGCAGGGCCCACGGGAGCTGCGGCGACGGCCCCGCAGGTGACGCCTGACCATGTGCCGCACTCTGAGCATACCGAAGTAGTACAGACTGGCCCTACAACTAGGAGCAAAGCTCGCAAAATTATAGGCGACAAAATTCCTGAATTCGACTAATCGAATCTAATCTGTAATCTAATTACAGAAATATATATATAAGTTTTACATGTTACATTTAAGATTTTTTTTTAACCAACATTACATTTGTTTTCAATTACCATACCTACCTAGTGTGATTACGGTGAGAAGGGCTTTCCTAATTAGAGTGTTTATGATTGATTGACTTTTATCTGACCTATGGAAAGGGCTTTCTCACTGTACTACATTATACTTTGATACATCATATATACCTACTTGCCTGTCTGGATGGTGCTAAATTATTTGTATTCTTTGGCTAAGTAATATTTGGGTATGGTATAAATTGTTAATTGTGTGGGAAGGGTAAAGTAGTACAGGTATGTGATAACTATGGCTATGGTTTACATGCAGTGTTAGGATAACTTAATTATAATTATAAGATTGAAATATAACTATAACCTCGGCCACAGAGGATACTATTATATAAGTCATAATTAGTAAGTAAGAATACTTACCCGGTCCTAGTGTAAGATTTTGAAATCTGTATTCCCATATAAGGAGGGAGATGTTGTGTAACAGTAACATGTGGGTAGTCTTAAGTTACTATCAACTATGAGGGTAGATATTTAATAAAGCAGTGTTTGACCAAGCATCTGAGTTTCACTACAGTAGCTTTGACTGATCGATGGATTTAGGTACTAATCGATCGATGTTGATCCATGGTATCGGTCGACATCGATTGATTGGCGTGGTCCAGTAGAAACTGTCGATCGACGTCTCTACCATCGATACTCATAAGTTTTTCGGAATTTATGTGCGAAATCACATTTGTACTTTATCATCAGCTTTTTTAGTGAAGCAACTCAATGGTGTGTGTGAAGTTCCAAATCTGCACTCGGTTCGCATGAGAACTAGCTATAGCCCATGGCTCTCATCTTGAGAAGAGCTTGTGCTCAGCAGTGGGAGTGGGACGTAAAGCAGTGGGAGTTTAAGCTGAAGAAAGAGAGAGACTAGCGTAAGGCTCGCCTTTGTCTTGTATCAGGAGTATTATGGCTATGTAGGACTTTTTGGATAAACTTACCTTAGCATAAATAGTGCTGGGGTTATCATATCCAACCCACAGCAAGTCCTTATTCGCGTAAGCGTAGTTACCGGTCACCTCCGTGATACTCCACTCCGAGGGATTGTTCTTCTGGTCTTCGCAGATCTATAATGAGAATATTATCATGAAAATCCAAACATTTTCACTGTATGGGGGTTTTGGTTCCTCTCTGCCATTATATGACGTCTTGACAGTTGGGATACTTTCTAGGGTTCCGTACCTCAACAAGAAAAAACAGGCACAAGAGTTTGTTGTCCGTCTGTCTGTCTGTTGGACGGACTGTCAATCCCAAATTAATAGGATACTTCCCATTGACCTAGAATTGTGAAATTTGATAGGCCACAAGTCGAGGAACAAAACCCGAAAAACTTTGATACAGAACCCTCAGTGCGTGAGTCCAAATCGCTCTTGACCGGTTTTACTTGAGGTGAAGACAAGCGAGGATGAAATTGAGAGAGCAGTTTACCGGTTCAAAAAAACTTGCTACATCTAACATCACGCTGGCATCTCTTGGCAGAAGCACGGTCATTAAGCTTACTCGGATCACATTTTACCTCGTAGTAAGCCAGAGTGCCGGCCTCCTCAGTGTAAGGTCCAGCAGCGCCTGCAGCAGTGAAAGGTGCACCAGTAGAGGTGTTGTTCAGACTGGCCAGGGTAAACGACTTGCCGTACCCTCCGAGACCCATCAGCAACTTGGATGCGTCCGCGCCATTATCGAGCCATACGTGCACTGAGTAGTTCTGAAAGGGATTTAATATTGGGAGACACTTAGTATTGCTACCAGGTTAGGTCGATAGTCCCTTTTTAGGTATAAATTACGTTGTAGTTGGAAAGTTTTCAAATAAATGAAAATAATCGATTTATTGATTATTTTTGTTTTTATTTTTATGAAACATTCATAGAATGAAATTCAACATACAATGACAATGCAAAGAAAAATTCGTTAAGCAGCTGGACTTGAACCAGCAACCTCGGTAATCCGTACCACGCTCCACCAATTAAGCTATACTTAACGTTGGTGTACCTAACGAATTTTTCAATGCCTTGTGTCATATTTTATTTGGAAGATCTCTCCTCAGCGCCATCTATGAGTAGCTTAATCAAGCGGCTCACCCACTACGGAACTTCTACAGTTACGCATTAGTGGCAAGAGATGGAGCTATTTTCTGAATCAATGAAAATAATCGATTTATTGATTATTTTTGTTTTTATTTTTATGAAACATTCATAGAATGAAATTCAACATACAATGACAATGCAAAGAAAAATTCGTTAAGCAGCTGGACTTGAACCAGCAAGCAGCAGCAGCAGCAGCAGCAGCAGCAGCAGCAGTGGGTGAGCCGCTTGATTAAGCTACTCATAGATGGCGCTGAGGAGAGATCTTCCAAATAAAATATGACACAAGGCATTGAAAAATTCGTTAGGTACACCAACGTTAAGTATAGCTTAATTGGTGGAGCGTGGTACGGATTACCGAGGTTGCTGGTTCAAGTCCAGCTGCTTAACGAATTTTTCTTTGCATTGTCATTGTATGTTAGTTTTCAAATATTCAGATTTTATTCACTAGTTTGTTTGAAATTTAATCTTAGAAAATTGTTCCGTCCGTTGTCCAAAAATCAAGGTATTCCGAAGGGTTTAAGTATTGTGATGTAACTTTACACACACACTATCACTATCTTGTTTTGTGTTGTGCGGGATCGAGTTGGATGCGGAAAGCACAAGACCGGTGTGAGTGGAGAGCCTTGGGGGAGGCGTATGTCCAACAGGGGACCTCTTTCGGCCGACTTAATGACGATGATGATGAATTGACGTCCCTTAGACCAAATTGAGGTCCCTAGTGTGGATCCATAGATAACACTACAGATACGCATAAACGATTAGTCTTCAGTCAGTAGTCAGTAATCTTGAGACGGAAAACCCTAGTTTATGAAACTGAATATCGATGTACACCGAACACATGTTCGAAAGATCATACCTAACCTGAACGAAGGTATAATAGCTGGGAAAGGGAAGGCCGTAGCCAGAAATGGGATACAATGGGGCCAGACAAAAAAGTTGAACGTGGTAAAGTAGCTTACAGCATTAAGATTCAGGTCGGTTTCATCAGTGAGCTGAGGGTAAAGAGGCGCGTTGACCCCGGTCTCCGTGTCCCAGGTTCCGTGGAAGTCGTACAGCATCAGGTTCAAATAATCCAGGTATCTGGAAAATTACTCAATATTAGAGGCAACCATTGGCATGCTAAGTAAAACTTCCCTTGCCGAGCAGCCCGTTCGGATGCTCGCTTCTCTCAGTAAAAGCCGTCTGAGGTTAAATGCAAAAAACTGTCCATGAAAAAAAACCATCGACTGCAGTATGAGAGAGAGAGCGAGAGAGAGACATTTATTCACATACATTCGACACATACAGAAAAATAAAACAGTACATTCGAAAGATTAAAATACAAAACCATAGCTATCTAATTTAACAAAGACAAGATTGCAGAGAACGATGTAAAATGGGCCCCATGGGCTCCACTGAGCATGATGTTGCGGCAAGCCGTAGCCCTGTTTTTCTACAGGACCCATTTTAAACTAAAACTAGACACAAAATACGTACACACACTGTGCGTATGGTGTTCCAGATTATACTAAACCCTGATGGGTCAATCCAATTTAGTAAAACTAAATAAATAGGCCACTAACCTCACCATACACTGCTTAGTAGATACATAAGGTACATCGCTGTGGTTTTGTGTTACTGCCTACGACTTACTGGGTGAGTGCAGGCACGTCATAAGACAAATCTATGTTAGCCTGTGTGACGGCAACAGCGGAGGTCAGGATATAGCCCTTGGGTTCAAACGCTGCTTTCAATTCCTTGACAAGAGCGACGAACATTTCCTGAAAATGGAATAAAGTTTTTGTGACTTCTCTCCCATATGCTTATCTTATCATCATTATAATTATTTACACGAATTGTATGACACATTTTTCAGGGATATTTAGTAAGAAGATGTTACAATAAAATAAAAGAGCTCTTTCTTAAACACCACATAACAAACCAAACGGACAAAGGTACAGAGAAAATACAAGGCAGCAATGAGCGGCCATAATGGAATAAGCTATATTATATTGATATTGCACTAGAAGTCGCTAATTTAATTCCAATACCTTGTCCGATTCTATCCCGCCTCGCTGGGCAGGATACTCCCAATCCAGGTCCAAACCATCGAAACCGTTGCTGTCGATGTAATTGTACAGGTTCCTGACAAAAGCAGCCCGCAATGTGTCATTGTTCACCACCTGACCAGAAGAATTAAGAACACATTAAATTAACTACGGGATATTAATCTTGATTACCTTACTAAATTTAGATGAGCTCCCGATATTGCGACGCAGCTACATGCATCATGATCACGGGTGGACTGACGAAACGCGGGTGGATGCTAATGTTGCGTAGACAGACGACTATGATCATGTGTTGACTTATGATATGATTATGTGTCTAATGTAACCGCGACTCATTCAAAACTGTTAGAATTGACAACATTTCAAAATTTCATGTTGTCCATTTTAAGTTCTAGATCGAAAGAAAATGTAATTTTAATGTTCACGTGTTTTTTTATTTCTCCAAAAATCCAAATTTTCATTCAAAAATATCTAATCTAAAAGTAGTGTATTCCAAAAGGTCGTAAGTAAATCGTGACGTCATTAGTGTGGCTGTAAGACTGTATTACTTGTGCCACTTATTTTTCTGAAAAAACCTCTGATCGTTGACAATGTTGACATATATGGCGTTCGTTTCGCGTCAGTGTTGAAACTGTCAATAAAATTGTTTTCATTTCTTTCTGAGGTTAGGTTCTATGTAACGAGTAAGAAAACGTAAAAAAGTAAGGAAATATGGCATCTCGAGAGCCCTATAAACCCCTGCCCATGGCTAAATACTATATAACCACTTGCAAGAATATTACTACACTGGCACCACAACAACGTTTCTTTTGCGTGCCTGTTGGAAGCCAAGCGGAATGGTGTCGAGCGGCAGGGCTGGACCGGATTCCTAATATATCGGAAGGATTTATCTTAAGCCTCAAAGTCATATAATTATATTAACTCCTATAACTGTTCCCATTACTTACTTACTAACTTTGAAATAAAATAATAAATTTAAAAACAAACGTTTTATTTAATAACCTGTGTGTACAATATGATTGGGCATTCTTTTACACATAACGATACGACATTGCATATAACATTTATCAGTGGCTCGTCAAACTTCGACGTACCCAACTGCACTTGAGACGTACGAAGTTCGAGATGACAACGCAGCTTATGCACCTCGTATTCCGGCCAAATTATACTTTGCGTGAATTCCAGCACCATTGCAGTGTCCACCCAGGGCAGGTTTGTGCTGCTAGCTTGCATGAATCCATCTGAGGTCTTCATTTCAGCAGAGAAAACTCAAACAAGTCCGATGCGATGCGATGTCCAATTTAAAAAGCCAGGTTACCGTTGAAAGAAGCAACGAAGTCCGAATTCTAAGCCAAGTTACAGTGAAAAGAAGAAGCCATGTCCGTAATTAAGAAATGCCAAGTCGTAGAATATCAATCCAAATTTCGAAATAACGCTGAGAAACGAGGAAAGTCAAAGCAAACGTATGAATGTCACAGTCACAATGACAGCTTATTTTTAACTTTGTGACAACCGGAAGTGATTCAAATTTTCTTAAGTATAGACAGTATAGTGGACTAAAGTATTGTTCCTTTACAGCCACAGTAATGACGTCACACTTCCGGTTTATACATTTTCACGATTTTCTTGAAAACTAGTAAAGAAAAAAATCTAAAAACTATTTTATTACGTTCAGGTAGCATATTTACTGAAATGGTTTTCGATTTAGGCATCATTATACATCTTGAAATGTTGTCAATTAAGAAGGGAGAGACTTATATCCAGCTATTGACATCGTTGGGTTGAAAGAAGAAATGCGTAAAGGAATGGACGAATTCAATGTAAAAATATTTCTTATGAACTTCTTACCGTTGAGAAGTTTTCCGATCCTTCCGACCATCCGCCGATCGCTGGCAAGATCTTAAGGTCAGAATTTGATTGTTTTAATGCCAACAGATCGGCAATAGAGTCTGAAAACGTAAATAAAGCAGATACACAGAAATGTTATCACAGCACACAGCAATCAAGGCCTCAGAGATTTAAATAAATAGAACGATGTTTTTAAGCCTACTTCGTAAATAATTATTATATAAATAAAATCAATACCATGGGACAATTGACACCAAATGATCTAGTTCCAAACTAGGCGAAGCCTGTAATGGATACTAGACACGGATGAACATACTTAAGTACAGTATACATATTAAATATCCAAGACTCGAGAACTAACATTAGTTAATCCTAGAAATATCTGCTCCGACCGGGGATCGAACCCGGAACTGAGGTTCCTCTCTCAACTACGACCGAATAGCCCAGTATTTAGAGACCCTGACTATGAAGCTTGAGGTCCCGGGTTCGAATCCCGGTCGTGGCAGATATTTGTATGATGAATACGAATATTTGTTCTCGAGTCTTGGATGTTTAATATGTATATAAGTATGTATTTACCTATATAAGAATGTTTATCCGTTGTCAAGTACCCATAGTACAGGCTTTGCCTAGTTTGGGACTATAGGTCAATTGGTGTCAATTTGTCCCATGGTATTTATTTATTTATTTATTTATAACTATTATTATTGTTCTGTGTTTATCAATTGTTCTCTTTAAAAACACTTACTGCTTTTGCCTTCAAGCGTCTCTTCATCGGGGAAAGTCAATTCTCCAGTGGGGTCGAGACCAAGGAATGAATAGACGATATGAGTGCATAGTTCCAAAGGGAGGTCACTGACACCGAAGCGACCTACCCCGAGCCTTTCGTTTGCCCACGAGCCATAGTAGCAGAATATCGCGCCGCTTGAGGATCCTGTGGGAAAACAATTATAGTGAAAACGTGCCATGTCAGGCTAAACTGAACCATGGGTTGACTGGACATATAAAATATACGTAAATGATTCGTTTGTTACACTATGATTGAGCCCCATGGTACATTCGTGTTAAAACAATAACAAAACAAAAAAAGTTGAAAGAATGAATGTTTATTCACAGAGCATTAAGGGAAGTGTACGGAATTACGGAGTATTAAGGCATTTTTGACTTTCCAAGCGATTTCTAGTAAAACCATAAATCTCATCTAATATAAATTGATTCACATATAATGATAGGCTTTCAGAGTATAGAATGACATATAGTAATTATGTATTGAATTGCTTTTGTTATGATTAATCTTTATTTTTGGCTGTGCTGGTAACCCCGTATATGGGTGCAGGTAATTCCGTTATATGCAATTAATGCCCAATCCCTATAGGATTAATGAAATAGAAAATTTTAAAACGAATTTGATATGATCTAAAATAAAATGTTTTTCATATATTGCAAACAAAAAAAAATATTTTAGCTAACTGGGGGAGATTCTGGACATTGGATGCGTGTGGTACCGTGTGATCCGTTTCAAAGGGAATTTTGCATAAAATTTTGGTTATTTCAGTTATCTCCACGCCCTTGACCCCGTGGGGGACAACCGGAATAAAATAGGTCATACGGAGTTTCCCTAGTCTCCCCTAAGCTAAGTGCATATAAATTACAAAATTTGATCACAAAAATCAATGTGCTTTAAGTATTTTAACAAAAAATTACCCAAAACTGCCGATGAATCTTAGTAAAATAAACGGATCACTCACGTATATAAGTTGAGTTTAGCCCGACATGTTTCGGACTAATCATCATGTGTCCGAAACAAGTCGGGCTGGTACCCATAATTTATAAAATCCTTATGAAAAATCTACGTGGCGCTTGCGGGCGCACGACTCATACGCTACTGTTTTGGCGGTTTGACGCTAATATAAAGTTTAATGATATAACAGCTGACCCGATGGTTGCAGTTCATTGATGCTGTGTTTATTTGACAACATCTTGATCACACTTAATATAAAATTGCAAAAATATTGGCAAAAGTTATGGTTTTCTTGTTTTTGAGCCTTAAACGTAATCTTACGGAATCCCGTACACTTACGGAATTCCGTACATTTAACATGCAACCAGCTTCATCATTTTAACATAAAGCTGCTTTAAATTGCATTTATAGTGCAAACATTTTTACCGTCTTTATTAATAGATTTAGCCAAGCCACCGCCGGAACACAGCAACACACTTAACACAAATAAAACCTTCATAGTGAAAGAACTATTAGCAGTAAGTGATAAGGTTACTAGCTCTTTTGGTTTTATTCGATTAATTTGATTTTATCTCAACTCTGTCTCTCAGATAAGAGAACAGGGCTCTGCTTTATATTGCCGAAATACTACGGGTTCATTTTATTTGTTTAATACGTTGCATTTTTTCTCTGTACGTACTTACTTTAGAGTTGAATGTCGATTGGATTTTTTGTCAATTTACAAAAAATTGTTTAAAGCAAAATTTAGCACATGTTGTATTGTCATAAATGATGTGTAGACAACTGGCAGTGGTTTTATTATGGGTGTGTTAAGATAACAAAGATTAAGACCGGACACCCGACCCGTACCAACAATAATAATTATAACCATTATTATAAATTAGCCGTAGAAAACTTCGCAAGTAACGGAGATGTGAAATTGTGAGAATAATTTAATGTCCAACGTGTAGTACCTACTAATAATATTTCTTGTGTGACAACCCTACACTTAGAAACATGCTTCAGTAATTTGATATCATCTAATTTATATTATCGAATACAAACATCCTTCATATCATCTAATATATTATCGGATACTGATTTTAATCGTCCGTTAGGAAAATGTAAAAAACACCGCCGCTTTCCCCATTTTAACTTTGCTTATATCTGATAATGATATCCGGGTTCATTATTTGGCAATTTCAAATAGTTCAGATATAATTTCAACAAGCTCGAGTATATATATCATTACACAGCAATACATGTTTCATTCTTTGCCTGTTTAGTCCCAATGCTGGGCAAAGGCCTTCTCTTCCCAACGCCACTTGTTCCTAGAAACTAGATTCTAGAAGGATCACAACAATTTGCAGCATTGCTTAGACGGCCGAGTTCTACTTCGGATCGCTGAGCCAACGGAATGAATTAACACGTTCGCTGTCTCCATACAAAGCGATCTGACAATGTCACAAGTCCCACTGTGCATCTAGTACGGGGATGTGACCCCATATTGGGGGCACATAATCCTAAAAAAAGCTTCATGACCCCACATTGGGGGCACGCCCGTACAGGGAACGTGTTAAATGCCTACTAGTGACCCACAAATTCGACGATAATTAAATAAATACAAATTCTCTCTCAAATTTTCACTTCTTCTAGATATAAAATCACACTCTTTCGTTTGTGCAGTATTCCTTAAAAAGGTACAGGATTAACATGAAATACATAGGTATATTATTGTGAACCCAACAAGTCAGATAATTTCTTAAGGCAAACGTCAATGAAAATATTTTTACACCATTTACATTTCACATTTCAATTTGCTTTCTTTTCGCCAAAAGAACAATCATTTAAATAAAGGCACAAACTAAAAATATGGCTACGTTGCTACCTAATGTATTCATTAACCCATAGAACCCTCTTAAAGTCTGATGTTTAACCCTTGTAATGACAATATTCATTCAATCCCAATAAAACGTTGAAGACCTTACGCGTTAAGGAAATTATGTGGGTAATTTTGTGGGGTAATTTCCTGGCCTTTATGGAACCCTTGGTCGTGGCGGAGCTGGTTTCTGCGTAAGAAAAATAAAGTAAAATCTTTTATCCGCAGCTTCTGGTAATATTTAACCTCCCATTGCTATGCACAAGCTTCGCTACGGCCGGGACGAAAATGACAAAAAATTTAAAGTTAATGAAATAAACGCATCACTTACGTATATGTACATTATACTTACTTCGTAGTCCTTCCTCTCGAAGCGCACTATTCGGCGGCAGCTTAACCTAAACTGCACGCCAGAGCAGGCCGAGGCTCTACTCGTGCGACTACTAGGCGCATCTGACAAATTTGCGTGTCATTTTCACTCGTGCAAAATGACATACTTTCCGCACTTGTATCAAAAAGTAGTATAAATCCTTTTCCTTCCAATTTGATACTGCATGCAGTTTAGACTCAGCATCGCTATGATCGCGGTGATTATTTGCCATCGAGTACGCTCTTGCTCGAATTTTCCTACAAAAAGTAAAAACCATCCTTTCCACGGGTCCCCAGAAGCCCTTTCCAATCATTGCTTTAACCTGTTAAATCTAGCCCCCGACGTAATAACTTAAAAGGGAACGCAACAATATACACGACTGGGAATCGTACAGACAGAATCAGCACAGACAAAGCTCATAATTTAACCAATGCCCTGGAGTAATGATCGTTGTTTACGAGTGACTGCAGTGGCTGCTCTTCGCTTTTGGGGTTAGTTAGATTTTGCAGTACACTTCAAGTTGGTTAATATAATCCACAAACACTGTACAGCTAGACAGAAAAGTTGCTTCCACTTTTATATAAATAGTGCAACTTTTTGGAATGATGGTTTTTTGCGTCTTTGAAGCAACTCGATCGTAGAGCTGGCGCCGTCCTTCAAGAGTCGATGGAAAAATTCACAATAGGTAAGTATTGAAAAAAAGTTCCTGTCATCTTATACGTCAGTCTTGTTTTAGCGCCACAATGATTTGTAAATATACGTATGGTGTTTATTAGATAAACTTAAATGACGTTTGATTTTAATTTCGTTATCATTACTTTCATTCCCGAGCAACGTCTTAAACACTGATAGTGTCTTCATACTCGACATTGGCTAAATCATCGATTGTATCGATGGAGCCATATTTTAAAAATTGTATTGTTGTATCATTACTTTAAAGTAGGTTTATGTGACTTAGGCGTTGTTAAATGATAGTGGTGATAGGTTTTGAAAATACAATGCTGTGTATTGTATTTAAACGCTGTCACGATTACATTTGATGACCGTTAGGGCTCAGGCTCAGTCACTTACTTTTATTCAACCGTCGATATTGAATAATGGATCAGATATTGATTATTTAATGTAATGTAATGTAATCCTATGTAATGTAATATAATATAATATTTACACGCTGCAATAGCGGCAGAACATGTGATACCTTATTATATAAGATCTTACTGTATTTACCATGTTCTCTGTGAATGAATAAATTGAATTGAATAAATTGAATTGAATTGAATATTATCTACTTTATTGATACCTATACATATAATATATTATTAAGTGTATGATATCACACTTAACGTAGTGTTATCGATAAAATAAATGATGAAACCATGATTAACCAATGATAAGACCAGCTGATTTCAATCCACTCTTCTCTTCATACTCGTACCTGTCGGCAAATAACATTATTATCGCAACCATATCTCAACCATAATCAGTATAATGCACGTTGTCTCTATGATCGCAACTCAGAGTATACTGCTCTGCGCCATGTTTTTGGTGTTTTTAAACATGCCATGTGCCATTCTGGAGTAAAAACTAGGTATGGCTTTCATTTCAGAATAACATGAAAAATGTTTCAGAAACAACGAAAGCATGGTCCAATAGAGCAGAGCAGACCCGAATAGAATCGAACCAACTCAAAAACCCTAGCCAATAATTTCTGGAGCATTACCCGAAGGCTAAAAACCCGACATTTGGTGGTTTATTCAGTTTGGGCTATCCGACATCTCTTTTTTTAATGTTTTTTTTTTATATGTATTACAATCGTGCTTATATGTATTATTACTGACATTGGCTCAAACCCCAGAGGCCGCCATCAACGAAGGAAGAAAGAACCAAAGATGAACCAACGCATTTTTTTTTTAAGAAAACCATTATTTGTTTAGCAACCCGCAGCCACAAAATTACATACTTGCCTATGTATAAATATACAGGGTGTTTGGTATAACGATGTAGGAACTTTAGGAGGTGATACAGGGGACTATTAGGAATAGTTTGAAGCCTATATGTCTTAGTCCAATATGTGATAGTTTTTTTTTTTTTAATCGAGTTTTTCTGATTTTTTTACTTGGTATCAAAAGTTGACATAAAAAAATAAATTTCAAACAAACTGTGCAAACAATCAAATTTATTTCTTAATAATTAACACCGCAATCACACCACCAATCACAAAAAAATCAGCCCTCCACTGGCTACACATTTTTTTTATTATCGATTTTGTAGGTCACCATGAGTGGTTTCCGCCAAAAAAATAAACTTTATCGGGCTGTGAAAAAAAAACTTCCCAAGATATTAATCTTCCAGTTAGTTTAAAAACATGCTTGATATGTTTACTGTAATTGAAAATAAAAATTACAACATAACTGTAACAAATAAAAAAAAATCACTGATCAACATGTAAGAACGCCGCGACCGAACAAAAAGGCTCCCCGTACGAAGTAGACAATCATGCAAGTTTATTCTTAGATCAAATCATTTATTCTTTACAATTAATGTTCTCCAATTAAAAAAGCAAATCAAGACACTATTGCACGCACTTTATTTTAAATTAACTTTGCAAATTTTGCAATTAAATGATTAATCGATAAATAAATACCATTCTCCCACTTACGCTACTAAATGCAATTTTAAAATCACATTTTGTTAGACACAATGGGTGTTTTCTGTCAAAATTAACCTTTTTACAGCTAATTAAATGTAAACAAAAGCTGCTTAGGATATTGATGGTTAAAACATCAATACCCTAAGTAGTTTAATGTAAGTAAAAAGGTTAATTTTTGACAGAAAACACTCATTGTGTCTAACAAAATGTGACTTTGAAATTGTATTTAGTGGCGTAAGTGGGAGAATGGTATTTATTTATCGATTAATCATTTAATCAGCCAGTGGGGGGCTGATTTTTTTGTGATTGGTTAATCAATTAATTGCGGTGTTAATCGTAAAAAAATAAATTTGATTGTTTGCACAGTTTGTATAAAATTTATTTTTTTATGTCACCTTTTGGTACCAAGTAAAAAAATCAGAAAATCTCGATTAAAAAAAAACTATTACATATTGGACTAAGGCATATAGGCTTTAAACTATTCCTAATAGACCCCTATATCACCTCCTAAAGTTCCTACATCGTTATACCAAACAGCCTGCATAATGCTCATTAAAAAATAAGCCCTATTTTTTATAGGCATGATAACCCTTAAGCGGCCATGTAACAATTCCTTTTAGCAGTCGAATGCTCGTACGCATCTCGTACGATTAGTTTTTCTTTTTTTTTTAAACACCTCAATATTCGTACAACATTTCTTGTCGTTGTGAAAATGTCAAGAACTCTATTTAAAACAACAAAATTGCATAGTCATTGACATTTCAAAAAACATTTCCAAATGGCAACGTCACACGTCAATCAGATGAATAAGCACGTTTGAGAGCTAAAATTTGTTTAAATTTTTTATCATTATTTTTATTACAGCAATCTCCTGCAACTATGCCAAAGATTCTACTAATTCGTTGGACCAAGTTATTATTCAACGAATCACACGTCAAGCTGTGCCAACGGCGAGGTAACAAGCAGGCTAGTGGAAAACCAAGAGCGCCACCAAGCAAAAGTGATTCCAAGGAAGCTACAGACAAACCTCCGGATCCTAGAACCTTCAAAGTGTACCGTTTCGCTGGCGTGGCTTCCAACGAACAACCGAAACAACAAACCTTCAACATCGACGTGTCAAAAATCGGAGGCATGGTGCTGGACGCCCTCATCAAAATGAAGGACATAGACCCATCGCTCGCCTTCAGAAGATCATGTCGCGAAGGTATTTGTGGTTCCTGTGCCATCTGCCTCCAGGGGCAGAACTGCCTCGCTTGTATAACGGCGATACCTGCCGCAAAAACAATCACCATATTGCCTTTGCCACACATGTACGTGATAAGAGACCTGGTGGTTGATATGACGCATTTCTTCAACGGGTATAACAGCATACGGCCGTATTTGGTGCGGGACAATACGATTCCTTTGGGTACGGGCCAGTACGCTCAAAGTATTGAGGATAATAAGAAAATGATTGGTTTGTACGAGTGTGTTCTCTGCGCTTGCTGTTCTACGTCTTGCCCTAGCTACTGGTGGAACGGCCGAAGATTCTTAGGCCCTGCAAACTTGTTGCACGCGTACAGATGGGTCATAGACTCACGAGACAGTGACACGGAGCAACGGCTGAATGACCTCAAAGACGATTTCAAAGCGTTCAGATGCCACAGTATTATGAATTGTTCTCTAGTCTGCCCGAAAGGGTTGAATCCCGCCATACATATTGCGAAACTAAAACGTCTCATATCAAAGTTGGACAAAAAACCAGTTGCAGACATAGAGCCTATGCAATTGGCAAGTGAAGGTGTGGATGGAGGTAGTGGCGGAAAGAAGAAATGTTGAATCGTTTTACAAATCAATCTTCAGGATGTTGTGCTTTTTGAATTTTGATTTATGTGTAGCCTCAACTGTCAACAAACAGTTTTTTTTTTTCGTTTTGTAATGATTCACAGTTGTGGTCCTTTTACATGATAAGAACAGAACGGTGTTTTGGATATGTAATTTTTAATTAAATAGTCTTTATAAATATCATTTATTTATGTTTTAACGACCCGCTGGCTTAGTGGTTAGAGAACCCGACTATGAAACTTAAGGTGGCTCGATCCCCTGTCATGGTATGTCAAATTTCAAGCTGATGCTATTAACAGTTGAAGAGTGGGAGACGATCCTGGCCGGACCATCAGAATTTCATTACACGCTTATTATATTGTAACCGAACTTACATAGGTAAACATGTACCTACCTAAATACGCCAAATTTCAGCTCAATCGGATACCAACAAGTGGTCGAAGAATGGTTTGCAAATTTTGAAGTTACATACAAGCAAGTTAATGATTGTGAGCATTTAACTACTTAGGATTCGGGTTTTAGAAAAATACTTCGTCTGACAATGCCGCAGCTTATGTAAAAGAACGAGATGTTAATACTAATACACCTGAACCCCAATCCTCTAAATGCTCACGGACTGTAAAAGCTTGTAATAAAAGCTTGTAAAAATTACTTCCGTAATTTAGCCATCCTAAAACTTGTAAGAAATCCAGAAAGTTTCTATAAAGGTACGCAACGCAAGTTAGGCAAGTCAAATTTTTCTCTTTTATTGACGCCATCATGCGGATGACTCACGAGAAAACTAACTCGTGAACCTAGCCTTAGTCTAGCCATGATTGATCCAATGAACGTTGCCAGCCAAACAAATTCGCGCCTTATCCTGCAGTTTTTCAGTTCACTATCGCGAAACAGCTTCACCAACCATCCCGACGAATAATCAATCATATTTACTGATGAATTGATTCTACGTGATACTACAAAGTTTATGCTGCTTTCATATTGAAAATTGTATTAAGGTTACCGCTCGACTTTGGGTCTAAACATGTTGCCATAAAAGGTTCAATTTGGTTTGAATGTTCAGATAAGCCAATTTGGTAAGCGCCAAGGCGAAATAATGTTGAGTGAAGGACGGATTAAGGATAGGAACAAATGTGGCATACTTTGCTTAACATGATAGGTATTTTTCAGGAGTCTTGGGAAAAGTTTATCACGAAACCTGATGTTTGAACAGGGATTTTTCAACATAGCTAGAACAGGTGAAATACGAGTATGTATGTATGTATAACTAATAAGGTCTCCCCGAGACTGACTGACTGTTCAGGCAGATTTTGTGCCTGACCCTAGATACAGAAACTCATTTAAAGCAAAGCAACTAGTACCACTGTATTTATTTTCATAACTAGCTAAGTATAATTAATTTAAAAACCGGACAGGTGCAAGTCGGACTCGCGCAAGAGGGTTCCGTAGAAAGATTTTAACGCTTTTACCCAGTGTTTTAAGACGTCCAGTGTTAGCAGAGCCCTGCTCTTAAGCAAAATGTACGCAGTGTGGGGTCATCTTATATTTGTCTGTGAAATCTACAGACAGACATAAAAATTTAAGATTTTGAGAATTTTCTGAGTGGTTGTGCTATAAGAGCTACCTTCAAAACCAAATTTCAAGTTTCTAGGGCAACTGGAAGTACCCTTTAGGTTTTCGGGGTACGGCAATTTGTATGGAAACAGCCTTTTTAAAGACTATCTTTTGATTGCGTTCACTTAGAGGGTTAAGAAGGTAGAGAAAAAGGGTCTTGACAGACAGACAGACGGACGGACAGACAGACAGACAGACAGACAGACAGCAAATTGATCCTATAAGGGTTAAGTTTTTTCCTTTTGAGGTACGGAACAGTAAAAATTACCTACTATAAGTGCAATTTCACATTACTTAGATACTAACTTTGCTACTACAAGCGAACGAAGGTAAAAAAGTACGCGATCTCCGATTGAATTACCATGTTTTCATGCAGCCCCCTCTTGACGTGGCCTGCGGACCTACCCGAATGTACTTGGCATTATAAATTCAGATAGGTTTTCTCGTAGTGGCGCTGCATATCAATAAATCCTCGTGCCCAACATTGCGTGTAACTGGTCCCACATCAAACGTCTCCCCTTTTCGTGTATTTTGCGCTAACACTACCTCATGTATATTGCTTCGTTTGCGCAGAATTCGTTTGTCACTTCCCGCGGGAACTATGCCTTTTTGCCAGGATAACAAGTACCCTATGCGCTATTTTGAGGTGTAAACTACATTACTGAGAAGTACCACCGAAATTCATTTAGTAGTTTTTGCGTGAAAGAGCAACAAACACCCATACATTCATCATCACAAAATTTCGCGATTATATTATTAGTAGGAGTAGGTACCTAAGGTTTTCTTCGATGATAAGTATAATAATTAAGTCTTCAGTCTTATGCAGTTACGTGTCTTTTTATGCAAGAAGATACACGAACTAGCGGATCACCATTTGATTATTATTACCTACCTAATTGGTTACCATGAGATGTACCCTATGGGTTTTGTTTTTCTTGGGATTGACGAACAAACAAACGGACAACGAAGTGATCCCATAAGGGTTCCGTTTTTGATTTGAGTTACGGAACCCTAATAAGGATCGCCTCAACCTGGAAGCGAGTGCTAAGATGGAATATTTCTTATGGCTTATGGCAGGAATTTCCCCAATATTTTGTATTATTTTGCACGCAACATAATATGACTTTATTTTGTAGGTGTGCTCATGCATTACTTCGCTCAGGTGTTCATAGCAAAAATGGCACTAAAACCTTCCTCGTCAAAAACATAATAAAGTTCCATCTATTAGCAAGACCCTGTCAGAGATGTTTCTCGTCATCGCGGCGACGGCAAGGGCAGAAGGACAGCTATAAGAACGCTTCAAATTTAAATGCGCCTCTCAATTTGTTCAGGCCCAGGAAGTAGGTATCGCGGTCCCGCTCCAACACTCCCGTTAGTTTATGTGCGTCTCGTTTCCCCTACAAGTGACTGACTAACTCCAGGCGCAATTAAATTTGACACGAACTATAAAGACACTTAGAAATAACAAATTAATTAATCTATTTATTTATTTCATTTATTTACCCAAACTCATCCTGAGAGGAGGCCTGTGCCCAGCAGTGGGACGTAAATAGGCTGATGATGATGATTTACCCAAAAAGTTTACACAGCATGACTATGAATACATATGAAACACAATTATACAACTATTTAGGGAGTTTTGAATGTCATTTTCGCTTTCCAAAAGCGACGGAGCACCACACCCTCGGGCCAGAGAAGTCTTAGAGCAGGAACAACTGCTGGTGCTTGGCGGGCACTTGGAGTCTAAAGGAGCTAAGATTAGCCCTGTTAGGCTCGAGTGGGTGGATGAACACCTGGGATCCCTATAACAGACCCCGTGTTACCTCGCGGATGTGCTCGAAGACCTACATAACAGTAAGCAAAGATTACTTACAAGCTAACTATGACATCTTAGAGTGCAAGCAATAAGTTTAATGAACCTCTTTTATTTCAGTTCACTATCGGGCTGAGAAGACACACGTACAAGATCACGTCATCAATGATGAGGTACTTATTCATTTTAAATTATCTTACACTTTCTACGCAGTTGTAACATTTAAGCTAAAAAGGTTCGACTCAAATACAGTTGTGTGTGTAGGTGTGTAGCTATCAGTTACCGCCTGCAAAAAACCCGGGACGATACGTTTCAATTTACATCCACAATTGAGGCGGAACGGCGCGAAAACCAAGTTTATACACACAAAATAAAACTAGAAAAAGTCACGCATTGTATATTCATTGGCAAAAGGACCACAAGGGTTGTAAGTGATTCGATAAAGCATCGTAAACAGTTAGTCGTGTTTTATTGTAATTGTCGACAGAGAGGCTACTCCGAAGTCTGAAATTCGAAGTTCCTCCAATAATTAGGTGAACAAGAAAGCGAGAGGGACGGTTTTAACTAACTTCGAATTTCGGACTTCGGAGTAAATAGGGGCTCACTTTCGACCCATATATATGTTGCCAGCATTCCTAAAATCCGCACAAAGCGTGTTCGCTCTTCCTTCATTTTCCGTAACTACAATCTGGCCGTCTTCAAGTCTAAGGTAAGGGCATTTTATAGGCAAGATCTTCGCTTACCGTCAAGCGTTGTGGTCAAACGCAAGACTCTCGTTTTCGTATTTATTGGAAGTAAAAATTTCGATAATGATAATGATAACTCATTATTTATTGCAAAAAATGATTAGGTACCTGCGAAACAGTGAAAATTTCAGTATAACATTTAGCTAGACACACAGGCGGAGTACACATACATCCAGGAGAAAAGTGATGGGATGGCATTACGTTGTTTTATGGAAAACGTTCTATGCCCGTAACGGTTGAGACTGAGCTCTGATTGAGATCTCCGTAGTTTAATGGCACAAACGGTTGTAAATATTTTATTAACTCAACCATAGTAGGTACCAGCCAAAAGCGCACCGAGGGTTTCGTATGTAACATTTTTCGGATGTCCTTGATTTGTGTTGTGAGACCCTACTTGCTGCCAAATTTTTAGACAACAGTTTTTTCCTTCGGAGGTGAAATATTAATTTTTTTAGCTGTAAGTATCAGTTACTCCGTAGAAATTGAACAGTTCAATACAATTTGCAAAAAGCTAAATATTCAAGTAGATACTTTATTAACACATGCGTATCATAACCAATCGTGAGTACCTATTTCATCTGAATAATAGATGCCGAATAAAGAGTATTCCCTCATTTAATCAAGTAGAAAGCCTTATTCCAAGACGTTTGAATGGTACCAATATTTTCGTAATTGCATTGCTAAAAAGAATTTAGGTGTGGTAATAATTTCGTGTTATTTTTTGTCTGGCTCTAGAGACGGCTGAAATTGTGAGTTCAAAAATTTGTACGTTGAATTTCTTATTATTCCATAAACTTGTCTGGCGTTTGGAAGAAAAACTTAAAAAATAAGAGGTAGAAAAAAAAGTTTGTGGCTCCCACAAAAAAAAACCATCAATTATTATTTGAGTAGGTACTTATAATGTAACGATATGAGTCCGCATTAAAATTGTTTATAAACATCTTCGTTACCAGGACAATTTTTTTAAAGCTTACTTAAGTACTTTATCTTCCTACTGCAACTATTCCTGGTTGCAGGCTGCAGTATCATCTATCATGTCAGGATCCTCGTGTCAACACTATCACGTGATCTCTGCCCCGTTTATCTCCGTTACGAAGTCCGAAAGTGTTAGTTCGTAGCGTAATTACATTAACGCGTAAAGGATATTTCACACGCGCCAAAAGTGAAATTGTGACAAATATGGATATATGGCACATGATGCTTTGCCGTATTAAAAATTGTGTTGGTAGTTGCAAAGTGTCTAGCAAGGTCTGGTCTGGATCACAACCACCATCTTAATCGCTAATCTTGCTTAGGTACTTGCACTGTTGTTCCGGTGTGGAGAGTAATACAGCCGGTAAATTACGGGCACAAGAGCACGGGCAATTCATCAGCCTTCTAGTAGTTAACACACGAATCTCGAACCTACATGGATCGCTACCCAACTTGTAGTGCGTGTAGTGCGGCGCCCAAACGTCATAGGGGCGCAGTGAGAACGGTCAGAGGGTAGGTATGCCCACCTTCTCTGGGATGGGATCGTACACACGCAGAAGACGACAGCGTCAGTCCTTCGGTCATCCAGATCCTGTTAACACTATTTGTAACTTCGGTCCATAATTTTACTTTTAAACCAGTCTACAAGCTCCCTCACCAACCCAGCAAACTTTCACGTCACGTACTCTTGCAATTTGTACACGGCGACAGCGAGGTAGGTGATAAATCGCTACATTGACGCGGTGACCTACTGAACACTGCGAGGAGCTTTTAATTTGTAGATGACGCGTATTAGGCGTATAGGCTTATACGCTGTAAGATTCTATGCCAGTCCTAAATCATGGCTGGCGCGTAAGAGGGATAGTCCATTGGAGAGCCGTACTTCACCGGACATGTACCAAAAGCCAACGATATAAATCGCGGTTTTTTTTAATCTGCGGTTTTGTAGATGCTTCATTGGCAGCATAATTATACCTTTGGCTCGTCAGCTCGCTGGGGCGTACCCGTTTTGGTAGATAATGGATAGCTACCCTTTAAAGAGGGATATTTTTTTGTTTGCGTGGTGTAGTATTTATACGTCACGTCAGAAAGGCATTTCGTGACGGCATTGATGTGCTGACGTCACGTCAAGGTTTCTTCACGTAACACAACAAGCAGCTTTGAAATTAATTGGTTTTGGTTTAATTAATCATAAGAGCTCTTTGCGTTGGGACAAAAGATTGAGGTTAGCTTTGTCTAGGTATCCCTTATACGTTAGGTCCTTGTACCTGAGGAGACGTAATTGAGCTATTGCATTTTTGTTTGCCGTATGAGAGTTTGAACATTAGGCTTTGGACAAAATGCCATCTAGGGTAAATCATTATATTTTGCGTATATGCTGATAGTCGTGTTGTCTAATTATCAGAGAACTATACAAAGTGTGAAGTATAACTTTTATTACGAATGTTTCAGCAATGTTCGACTGAATATAGCCCTAGTTTTAGATGTTCAAAGTATGACGAGTCAAAGACGTGGCGTCATCTTAAATGAAAACCTCCGAAGCTTTTCATTAGGACTTACCTAACTGTTTACTGAAATATCCTGAATTAATTTTATAACGCCTTGTATAAAGAATGCGATTTTTTGGGAGAGTCAAGTGTCTTGATGATTTCTTTAATTGAACCAAAAATCTCCAGCACTGGTTAACTACTACAGGACTTCATCTCATCTTCAGATCATAATAAATTTAAAAAGTTCAAAAGGGTGATAATTTCACAAACTTAATAATAATGGAGACAGACAGATATCAGTGAAATTCGACTTATAATCGGTAGAAGTTTCTTCCAGCTAGTTAACGTGGAACTGAAATGAAGCATACCTAATTAAGGTAACAAGTTAACAAGTTGAACTTGGTTCAAACTTTGGTCTGGGAGCAAGGCTCTTGGCTTCAAACTTTAAAGACATTGAACTACCTACTTAATACTCGTACGAAGGAAACTAGAACGATGTCAAAAGATAACATCACTGACCACTTACGTAGCTCGGTACAGCCGTAACACAAGTAAAATCCAGTGACGATAAGGTCTGCATCCGTTTTTTTTTTTATAAAGAAAATAAAATAAAGTGTGTTGCAATAAATCTCGTCACGTTGTCTCGTTTTTAATGTGCGAAATTACAATTGTAATTTATCATGAGCTTTTCGGTGAGGGAAAACATTCTGAAGAAACCTACACACTCCTCCTAAGCAATTCAATGGTGTCTGTGAAGTTCCTAATCAGCACTGGGCTCGCATTGGTACTAGTAAGCCCTAGCCCTCTCATTCTGAAAGGAACCTTGTACACAGCAGTTTAGCCAGATTATTATTAATACATACATACAGTCACGCCTGTTTCCCGGAGGGGTAGGCAGAGACCACGGACATCCACTTGCTACGATCCTGACATACAATATTATTACATACATATTCTTATTAATAATTATTTCTTTAGAACCATTATCACCAACCCTACAATTGGCATTATAATTTTGCACTTTGTACAGTGGTTGCTTTCGCAATAATAATAAGGTAACAAAATCTTTCCTCTACTTAATTGGACACCAAGTCCTAACTCCGTTGGCAACGAAGAAAGAATCCCAAATGGTGTATGACGTATGACAGCGCTAGGCAAGACATATAGCGCCATCAAGCGGCGACACTGCGAAGTATGCCGTCTGGCTTCATCACTCGGAGACAAACGACGATCTATCCGTCATCATTTCGGCGCGACATTCTTCACGGCGATGCCAAGGTTCCTGGTTTGTGATGAGATGAGATTGCGCTTGGATAGGCACGGTGCTTATACATTCAGGTAGGTAAGTAAGTTAAGTTACGTGTATGTGTAGTCAAAGGAGAACTGTTTATGTCTAAAGCACGAAAAAAACACGAAATTATTGTAACAATCTTAGGTCCATTACGAATTATAAATAGATACGTAATGGACCTAAGTTCGAAGTTTTTCAGTTCATTCACTTTTCACTCTTTGCTTTGTGGCTAACTTGCAACTTCGCACAATTCTGCCAATGCCAATATTTGCCTAGTGCTGAGCATAACACGCGTTTAGATTTTTTTATAGTTACCTACTACTTACTTTATTGGCCTAATTAATCTATGTATATGCCAAATTACAGCTTTCTGGTAAGAACCAAAGTCTCTGAGCTAAGCCGCGGACAGGCAGACAGACAGACATGACGAAACTATAAGGGTTCCGTTTTTGCCATTTTGACTACAGAACCCTAAAAAGGGGCCAGACAAAGGAAGACTCGCGTACGAGACCTGAAGGCAAAGAGAAACAAACACAGTTAGTAGGTTATTATAGGAACCACCTTAATAAGTTCATTGAAATGGCATTAGAAGCAGATGATCGAGCACGACTTTACGAAAGCTGCGTAACGTTACGGTTATCGTATCGAGAACGAGAAACCTCATACTAAATTTTAGTTCCAAATACGGTCACGGGCGGGTGCTGTTCCAAACGTCATACAAACTCGACAACGTTTACTATTCGATTTTACGTTACGCAGCATTCGTAAAGTCGTGCTCGGCCCTCTGTGTCTTTTATAAAATGTCGTTTTATGTAGTTACCTTACCTATTCATATCCGGTACGTTAGCCACCACTATGGACCACTTAAGTTGCTACAAAAAATTATTACTATTATAATAGAACTAGGTACCCATTTGCATTTATATCACAGTTAGTGAGATTTATTACAGCACTCGAATGCTGCCGCAGGCTGCCATCGCTGCAGCCATTAGTCGAGCAATCTTGAACAATTAGATTTTTCCACTCATTAAAAATATCTTCGCAGTGGAATATTTTATAGATCGCTAGGTTTTTGTTATTCTTATTTCCGTACTTGCTTCGCTTGTTTTAAGACAATTAAACGAAGCACATCTTAAAAACGAACGCTAACGCATGATTCACTCAGCAGATTTGGTGTACCTTTACAATGTACTTAGAGTTTTTTTTCTGTATTTTCTTTATCAGTAAAATTTATATTGAATGCAGGTATATTTTCCTTTTCACCAGACGAAAGATAATTACTACCGCGCGATCCGCAGGGTTTCGCATCGTAGGTAATGCTAAAAGTATGCGTTGATGTTTGACTTCTTCACACTCATTGGACACTTTAAACAACACAACAACTCTAATATACAAAACTCAAACAAAAACTTTTCAAGTAACCGCTAACACAAACTCGTCGCACCTAAGTCCGCGTAATCCGATTATTCCCCCAGCATGTCAGGAACTCGGGGTATTTCCCCGGCTTGCACAAAGAAAAGCTTTTTTCCCGGGTGATCGACGCGACGATCTATCTTCATTGTCGCACCCTCAATTATACTCGGGAATTAATACGACCGTGTTAGGTTGCCTCGTAAATGAGTGAGCCTTTTACGGTTATGACTATCGTCGGATTAAGTATTTGGGAGATGTTGGCCATTTTTGGCGAACGGAATTTTTTTCGCAGCGTCGAGCGCTAATGTCACTTTCGGTCAAATGGCTATGGAGTTGACGCGGATACAGCCTTGACAAATTAACACCCCTACCTAAAACAAAACAAACTAAGTACCTAAGTAATTGGATGATTCCTTTTAGAATGTTTTTTTCCTTTCTTTTATAATTAGGTACAAATTCAGTGATCTCTCTTTTCGGTAATGGCAGGTGGGAGAGGTTCTCGGCCGTGGTTCTTTATTCAGTGAATTCTTTTGAGAAAACAATTAAACGTCCCATAAATACCAAAATTATTGACCTTTGATGAGCCGTAGTGGTTGTGACTTAAATACAGGTGTGTGTCTATGAAATATAGGTACCTCATCATCATCATCACCTTAAGCCTTCCTCAACCAATTTGGTGTAGGCCTCCTTCAACTTCCTCCATTTCGAATGTTTTTTTCCTTTCTTTTATAATTAGGTACAAATTCAGTGGTCTCTCTTTTCGGTAATGGCAGGTGGGAGAGGTTCTCGGCCGTGGTTCTTTATTCAGTGAATTTTTAATTCTTTGAGAAAACAATTAAACGTCCCATAAATACCAAAATTGACCTTTGATGAGCCGTAGTGGTTGTGACTTAAATACAGGTGTGTGTCTATGAAATATAGGTACCTCATCATCATCATCACCTTAAGCCTTCCTCAACCAATTTGGTGTAGGCCTCCTTCAGCTTCCTCCATTTCGCTCTGTTCTGGGCTGTCAGCATCCAGTTCTTCCCTGCCACTTTTCCGATGTCGTCCTTCCAGCGCATCTGAGGTCTTCCAACTGGTCTCTTATGTTCCCACGATCTCCATTCCAGTATCCTCCTTCGACAATGTGCGAACATTAGGCATACGACCCAATCTGTAATGTGGTCTTTTGGGCATGTTGATATTTATTCTTTTGATTCTTATCGTAGCAGCTGGTTAACTCCCAGAGATTCTTCGCACGCCCCTGAACCGAATAGGTACCTACTTACCCTATAACTGAAAGAACCATGAACATCTAAAGTATATCCATAAATTACTTTAAAAACCTCAATTAGGTATGGTTAAAGCAGCATAAACTTTGCTAAGACTCCGAGTACTACTATTACTATCAACTACTACTATCAGTTTTCATTCAAAACATCCACAGATTGAACACTTCGTGTTTGCCTATTTAATGAAACTCATTTCAATTTGTTGGTGTAGAAGTGAAACAGACACTGTTGCGAAATTTTGGGAACTTAGTGGTGTACCAATAGTAATACACTGTATTATGTACTGTGCAATAGATAAATAATACCTAAATTTACTATTATTTTAACGACTTTAAAGTCTCTAAAAGTAACGGCCAAAAAAACAAAATTTCTGTTTTTACTGATGCAAGTATTTAGACAAGACACGTCCTAATCCTAACTAATATTATAAATGCGAAAGTTATCTCTCTGTCTGCCTGTTTGTTACCTCTTCACGTGAAAACCGCTGCACCAATCTAGATGAAATTTGGTAAGAAGATATTTGAATATTGAGGAATAACATAGGCTACTTTTTATTCAGGAAAATTGTATAGTTCCCGCGGGACAGCGATAACCGAAATCTACGCGGACGAAGTCGCGGGCAACAGCTAGTTTCGAAATAAGAAGAAGATGGCATTGAAATACAGGTTAGGTACAGGTTAATTCCAATAATCCTTATCCTTTTGTATGATATCAATACTTCGCAGAGGTGCTAGGCTTTTAACACGGACTTCCGCAAAGTAATGCCTGAAGCCACATAGAAATAATTAATCAAGCAAATTCATTTGCAAATTGAAAAGAATTCGATTCCGCTAATAAAAACGTCATTTTTATAAAGTTAATACCGGCGGAGTAATTAGAAATGTTCAGTACTAGCAATTGGAGTAATCGCGACGGCTGTGGGCGGAGGTTAATTGGGGTTGGCTTCATAATTTGTCATTTGCCGCAGGATTTGAACATGTCCGTGCGGCTGTTCGTGAGTGAACGTTTATCTGGGCCGTTATGTTTTGAGGTTATCATTAAACTTAACGTAATATTTTTTTATATTAAAAGTATCGTTATTGTTACTGCTTAGATTAGTTAGATGCGTCTTAGAGATGCTAGGTAAGTATGCGTGCTGTCTCGAAAGGAAAGCCACACATTTTACTTATCTATAAATTTGACGCCCGCTCCAACGCAAAACAGATATATGTATTTGTATTAGAGATTAGCCATTGGTGATTTTGTAACTCCACTAGACTGGAAACGAAAATGTTACTATTAAAACAGCGTTGATTCCATCGCAAACGTAGGTATATCATGAACAACAGGGTTGCGTAAAAATAATGTTAAATACCTTGACTTAGATATAATATCTTCAAGGGTATACATAAATATATCATGGGACAAATTGACACCAATTGACCTAGTCCCAAACTAGGCAAAGCCTGTACTATGGGTACTAGACAACGAATAAACATACTTATATAGATAAATACATACTTATATACATATTAAACATCCAAGACCCGAGAACAAATATTCCTATTCATCATACAAACATCTGCCCCGACCGGGATTCGAACCCGGGACCTCAAGCTTCATAGTCAGAGTCTAACCACTAGGCCATCCGGTCGTCAAACAACATGTAAATTGCATAAGCGTATTACTTTTACGCAGTTGACATACTCAGTAAATATTTCTAGCCCGTCTTAAATGTCCCTAAGGGGTTGTCACACGAGGAAATTTACCATCGACAAACATCGCGACTATAAATTATTTTTATTTTATTAGGTACATCCCACATAAGACTCAAAATGCGCAGGGTTATAAAATAAACTGTTACATTTTATTGATATTTGAAGTATCGCTATAAAGAGACGGTGTTCGGGCGTTGTGAAATTGTCCTGAATTTTACAAATTTGATTTTCATAATCTTTTTTTTTTGGTCTTGGATGTTTATTATTATGTATCAAGTATGTATTTATCTATATAGATACTTATATATGTTTATCCGTTGTCTAGGACCTATAATAGTACAGGCTTTGCCTAGTTTGGGACTAGATCAATTGGTGTCCCATGATATTTATTTTTCCCATCTGTGGATGTCACCTCATATGTTAATTTTGATGAAATTGGAATAACCACTCAAGAAGGCGAACCTAAAGTGGTTATTCCAATTTCGTCCAAGTTTATAAACGAGGTTGAGTCAGAGTACCGTCGATGTATATTATTTTCAAATTACGACAATACATATTTTGTACACAAATCTAATGAGAACCGAGTTGAAACTGCAGTATACTTAAATTAATATCTAGGAATATAATATTAACTGCTACGGTGGAGCGTAGCACCGCTACGATCAAACAATGCGTAGCACTGCTACGGTCCCAAAGACGTGGCTTGGATAATTATTTTGGATACTATTAAAATTTCATGTCATTAGAAACTATAGGTACATTTTATTCCCAAAGATGATTACATGTTTGCTTAGTTTATTCCGATATATCTAAAGCAACTAACTGCACCACCATTAAAATCTATAGGTATATAAACATACAAGTCCTGGCTGACTCACTGACCGACTGATCAATGCCCAGCCCAAACCCCTGGACCTAGAAAGCTAAAATTTGACGCAAAGGTTCCTTTTATAATGTACGCCCGGGGTAAGGCGAGATTTTTCGAAATTCCCACGGGATAGAGAGTTTAGCCACGGGAGCGAAGTCGCGGGCGAAAGCTAGTTATATTACACTCTTTCATCTTACTTTCGCCGTATTTCGTTTTTGTACAATTTAGGATGCAATTATACATTGAAGAAATAAATAATCTAATTTAATCTAATAGGGCGTAGAAAAGCAAACACACTTATTAATATTCATAACTGTTACATTAATCATACCGCGCCCACACAGAAGTCTCGAGCACAGCTAATTTAATAATAAATAGACAAAAAACAGCATACGTGAGCGGAAGGATTAAGTTTTTCCACAAACCGGATGCGGTCAAAGTTCGGACGCGTATCGCTTTCGGGCGGAATTTAAAACGCCATTAAGTTACGCTTGGGAACGTTTACGAGTTACGATACCCACGCTTCCGTGTTTGGTTTGACCACTCTGTGAAATATACAGCGTAGGTATTGGACAAGAAAAAAAATACAAGCTTTGTTGCCAACTGTAGGTACTTGTATTATCACCCAAACTACATTTCCATACCAAACTTCAAGTTGATTCAACCGCTATACTTCGATTTTTTTAACATTAGAAAGAAGGTGACAATCTTGACGTCTTTTTATTGAAAAAAGCTTTTTAAAAATAAGCAAGTAACAAATAAATAACCATGACATTTAACTATTTATAGTGTTATGTTATGCTTTTATACGTAACGATTACTTCTTTTTAAAAAGAGTTTTTCAATAATAATACATGTCAAGATTGTTACCTTCTTTATAATGCTAAAATAAAAGAAGTAATAGAAGTGGGTCAAATTTAATTTACAAGATTTGATTAGGTACACACAAACAAACATCGATCGGGATGGGTAAGTACTAAAAATAAAAGCTTGTAAAATAAAACACCTTACCTATTCAAAAAATACGTACTAAAACCCTTTACGGCCTATTTGCAGTTATACATCCTTGCATTATTCGTCGCTGACTGTACTAGCTTAAACTTGACTAAAGTAGACAGGCATTTTTTCCTGCAGTAACTTTTATTTTCTACCTAGCCAGAAATAATTTCAACAATTTCACGTACCAACAACCCAAATGTTTTTTTTTTATTTTGCCTCTGGCTCGAACGAATTTTATTCTTGACTTCTGATTTTAATATCTGTCAGAGCCAAATGAGATATGGGTTACGCTCTAAGCGGCAGCGGCATGAACGCTCTAAAATCTAATTTATCTTTAAATTAGATTTTTTTTTAAACCGCTTGCGAAGTTGTCAGATAAATTCGAATTTTACGAAATAAGAGATATCAGATAACCAAACGGATCGCTGCACACATTTTTTTTTTGTTTTGGCTGTGGCACTTTATAGACAGTAAATTATATTTTACTCGTGTAAAAGTCCCAATGTTTGACACCTTCTTTTCAATAATCAACATCCTGCTTTTTATCTTTATTACTATGAAGTTCGAAGTTTGAGTGTGAGTTAAGTTTGAAGGTGCAAACTACTGGGGTAGTGCCGGGCTTCTTAGAATTGAAAAAATGGATATGGAAAATTTCAGCAAGTACGGAAATCGGTTTAGCTGTTGTCTTACAAAGGTCACAAAGGGGGAGAGAACGAGTTATAATCTTATTATGAATATTGCAATTACCTTAGTAAAGTTACTGTAAAGAGATAAATAGTTTAAAATAGGAGTTGTAATAAGAAAAAAAAACGCGTCATAATTGTTACATTTATTTATTTCCAACTAAGTTATTCTTCATTTACATCTTAAATGTTATTCATGTCATCACACATAAAATGCTTAGAAACTAAATTTACTCTTATTCTTCTATAACAATACTCATTATTATTTTACACAATAATTGAATTACATTATTAGTACGTAGATCCTCTTTCAGCTGCTATTTTTCATTTATTTTTATTCGTATTAATGATATGATTAAATTATATAGAAATAGTGACAGTAAAAGAAATAACATTAAATTCTGTAGCGTGATTTGGCAGTGAACCGATAAATATTAAACTAAGTTTTCATTCCTCTGTAAAACTTAATACAGATCAGATAGAATATTTCTTTAAATTATTGCAATTTATAATTCAGGGAAAACAAAATACGGCAGCGGAATTCTCAGAATTAGCTCAATTTTGTTTGCTTTAATTACAACAGTTTCAATCAAATAACTAGTTATACGTGGACATCTGGACATTGTGCGTTCGGACAGGAGATGCCTTGACTTGTCTGCTATCTAGGCGGTACCGACAGTTCACATTTCTTCTTACGAAAAACAGACTTACATTTGCCACACCTCGATAATTAGCGAAAACGATCTAAAACGGAGCAACACTTGCCTATCAAAGTCAAGAGCACGTTCAGAAGTACATAAAAATTATTTACTCCGAACTTGTCTTTGGCACTTAATGAAAGTACCGGAAAAGCATTTGAGGCAGTAAATGCTTAGGATCAAAAAGAGCACGCTGTGTAAATTTTTCTAACACAAACACGGTTGGCGCATGCCATTCAAACATTACAAATTTTCATCCACTAAGATCCTTAACAAGTTGTAGCTTTTATTTCTAGATACAAAAATGGCTCCCCCCTTTGAGATTATGCTGAAATTCATAGTCTTATAGACAGGGGCTCTCGCCCCGCTACGTTTCTCAAATGTTGTTCATATCGTATAGTACTTGGGCAATGGTTCGCGACGCTTCCACGCTACTCAGAGCGATCGTCGCTAGATGTGCTTCGTACGATCGAAGTTGACTGTGAACAAAAAAATTTAACAATCATAAACATGAATTAGAACAATTACTTTGCTCACCCGCGCGCTTTGTGGTCGCGGGTGAGCAAAGTAATTGTTTTAGGTCATAAATATGGACCTCCGCAAAGTAACGCCTGGTTCAATAAATTAATCATAAACATATCTGAGCAAGAGAATGTTCAAAATGCTTGAGCTCCTTAGCCGCTACGATATATCGATTCGACATGGCGACTGCCGTGACTAACAAATACTAGTTGTTCGTATCAGCTATATGAATGCGCCTTTAAAAATCGAATGCGTTTTACATGCGCTACGGTAGACAGTCAAAGTCACAAGAATAAACAGTGCCCTAAGCACGACTTGTCGAATCCTGCGTTACGTTACGGTTATCGTATCGAGATCGAGAAATCTCATACTAAATTTTAGTTCCAAATACGCTCACTGGCGGGCGCTGTTCCAAACGTCATACAAACTCGTTATAGTTTACTATTCGATTTTACGTGACGCAGGATTCGACAAGTCGTGCTTAGGGCACTGTAAAACCCCACGTACAAGTCTTTAAAACTGTGGCAGTTTAAACAGTGAGACTACTTAAGTAGACCAATAAGCAATCACTTCCACTTATACCTATTTAAATATTTAAACTTACCGCCGCCCGGTATTGGAGTAGATAACAATATTCCTCAGTATGAGAGCAGCCGTCAGCCGAATACTTTTCGTGACAGGTCCCTCGTTCTCATCCTGTAGAACATTGACATTTGTCATAAACCTAAGTTTACAATGAAACGCCGTATAGATTATTTATTAACGATAGCGTGCAATACAAACAACACAAAGCCAACGGCATTGACTATATAAAGCACTCAGATACATCTGTTAAGTGTAACATAACTTAAAATCATTCCAGGTTTAATCAAAGATTAATTATAGACTATAAGTGCGGCAGCGAGAAACATACAGCACTCTCAGGGCTCAATTACTAAATGTAGATTACAGAACGCCTTAATATTGCACATATCAATAAATTATTAAGCTTAAAAAACCTGATCAATGATCGTGTATATGTGATGTGATGTCATGATGCAAATGATTTATTTATAAATGGCCCTGACCCCTAAACTATGAACACATTTAAAAGAGTAATAAAAAAAACTATAATCGTAAATGATGATGACTCATTTAATGGACCAAACAATGAGGAAGGATCAACAAAAGGAACAATAGGTAATGTAATGACAATCCGATACACACAATGACTACCATCTGAACTGATGAACGAAGTAGTTGCACATAACGAAACACGGAAGGCAAACAAAATAATAGTATAATCTGTTCAGAATTTAATAGCACAAAAGGTCATTGGCAGTATTGTGACCTGAAGTTTTGTATTAGGTCAGCTCACAATGCTGTTGTAAGGGATAGCAGCCAGTGTTCTCTGATTTAGAAGCTATACCAAGAGCAGTAGTATTATGGTTTAATTATTCAAACACAAATAATAATCATAGACTTGTATCACCATGCTGCGCCCAAATAAAGGTATACAAATATTTTTCATCAGTAAAATTAGCGTTCAGTGGAGAATTTAGATGGAATTCAGTTGTATTTATCTCATAAGTCATAAAGTCAGTTCTCTCAAAGTTTGCTCTACCCATGAAGGTTGGCAAGCGAAAGAAAGCAAACTTTTTGGCTTTGTTTGTGCACTCTCCCGCCTATTGTGTCAACAAAGCGTCAACAGAACTTAGGGTAACATGCAATGTCATTGACCTTCTTTGCACATAAATTTGGAACAGCCAATAAAATACAGTACTGATTATGCACGATGACAGTGAGAAACAAACGGACAAACACAAAACGCACAAGTGTTAATGTGGGTGCTCACCAGTTGTTCCGGCGTGCGACTGACCGCTCGGTGCTGGACGGAAACGGACAAGTTACGGTTACGTTAGTGACGTCACGAGCCGGACAGTGCCGCAGCCAACGGGTCAATGAACTTATCTTGCTATCATGTTGCAGTTTTATTAATATTTTATAAGCGATCGATTCGCTAGCAGAAATGTGTAAATCAACACCTTTTCATAAACTACTCGACAAATTCTACGGAGCAAAAACAGCTTGGAAGAATTAATAATTATGTTCTCGCATCGGACTACACAGTAAAAAAAAAATTCAAAATTCTAAGTCAGTAAAAGAGATTTTTTTTTTTTTTTTGGATTTCTTTAAAATTTGGAATGGATATAGCTTATACCTTAGATTAAAACATAGGCTACCTTTTATTCCGGAAAATTATATAGTTCCCGCGGGATAGCGATAGCCGAATTTTACACAGACGAAGTCGCGGGCAACAGCTAGTGGATAACACTTACGCTGAGTGTAGTTTTTAAGATACGTCATGTATATTACAGGAAGATAAGACCCTCTTTGGCTGCGACCTTGTCAACTCATCCGATTCATGTCATGACACAAGCATAATCTATTATTAGTTGCTATAACTGTTGCTATGGCGCGTAAGCGGTGCAGGTTGGACGATACTAAAAATATAATATACTTAATTGTAGGTGCTGTCTTAATTGTAATTTATGTCTAGTATCTCATTTTCATTTCATTTAAGGCAATTCATTTGTAATTAAAATTAATAACGAAGTATACCGAATGGAACAAGCTATGAGACGCTTATAAAAAACTTATAATTTCCGATTTAATTTAAGTTGCGCCTCTCTTCTACAAACGCAACGTAGGTTAACGTTACCTTTAAGGGCATTTCATCTATTGTCACAATGTGTTGTTTGGCGGACACTAGAGTCGGCATAATAAAGTCGACCTTCTATACTTTAAAACAATATTATCTGTATACATCAACGCTACAGGCTTAAGGCCTTATTCATAAACGTCACTCAAGCCTCTATTAGCTAAAATAGGTTTGTCTTCTTCTTACTAACGGAAATGTCAATGTGACAAAAAAGGACAAACGAACTTTAACGGCATTTTTTTAGTTAAAATAGGTTTATGAATAACAGGGTATATGCTTTTTGTATGTTTGAAAATCGCCATACTACCTAGTTTAAAATTTCCTAGTATGTTAGTGACCTTACCATGAGCTCCCGGGGGTTAAACATATCAGCAGCATGCTTGTTCAGAGCAGCGAGCGCTGCGTTTGGCGGGTAGCCGAGCACTACTGGCTTGCTAGCTTCTGATTCTGCAGCGGCGTGACGTCGAGAGTTGAACAGTGCCTTAAGAGCCTGTGGAGAATGGGATGGGTGAGCGGTGACATCGAATGATTAAAGGTGTGTAAATACCAAGAGGTAGTAAGTAACTTAACGAAAATAAAAGGAGAAGCAACGGTCACGTGCGAGTCGGACTCGCACGCCGTGGGTTCCGTAACCGACGTTTTTCGTTTTTTTTTTCCTTGACTTGAGAACTTGCTTCGTGTCAAATTTTATGATTTGGCCAAAGGGAAGTACCCTTTTACCGATAACCTTAGGATCACTGACCGTGCGAAAAACAACAATGTAGATCCACGTACATCTTAAGTACCCTCTTATATCGATACTAGTTAACATAAATAAATCAGGTCAGTTATATACCTGAGGCGAGCAATGCTTGTCGGTAAGGTGGTTGAGCAGCGCGAAGGTTCGCCTCGGCACGCGGTCGCAGTCCAGCCACAGGCAGGGCGTCTCGCCGCTGGCGCCGCCAGTGGCGTGCGCGTGCGCCGCGTGCGCGAACACTTCGGACGCGTTCTGAAACGTTCTGGAACAAATACATAAATAAATATCATGGGACAATTGACCTAGTTCCAAACTAGGCAAAGCCTGTACTGTAGGTACTAGACAAAGGGTAAACATACTTATTTACAGACCGAGAACAAACATTCGTATTCATTACACAAACATCTGCCCCGATCGGGGATCGAACCCGGGACTTCAAGCTTCATAGCCAGGGTCTCTAACAACTAGGCTATTCGATCTTCGTTATTGTCGTCGTAATTGTCGTTTAAATAGCCAGCTTAACGAGCTGTAATTTAAAAGCAGGGAAAATTTTAGACGCATATATCCTTACAAGCTTGGTGTAAAGTCAGCAGCAGAAGTAGCTAAGCAGTCGAAGCGGTCACAATGATCTAAGCACGGTTCTATTGTTATAGACCCATATAGTTCGATCCCCGGAGTTAGTCGTATTTTTGTTTTTCTGTTTATTCTTGCTTCAGTAAGCATTTGGGTCAATCAAGTTTTCATTGCCACTCGCTGCCATGGAGATGTCCCCTGGGTAACTCGTCTAAAATAATATTTTCTAAAACCCCACTCCCCCAAGGATTTGCATGCTTAGGAGATAAAGCATGAAGAAACTGGTAACTATCGAAACTTCTAACGTTTGATGGAGTGTTGCCTTAGATAATCTTACTTTAGACGAGTTATCCAGGGGACATCTCCATGGCAACGAGTGGCAATGAAAAGTTGATGGACCCATTTAAATTATAACAATAAATAATTCTAAACATGCCGCGAGCGTCATGTGCACATTTGCACCTAGTGTGGCAAGGGGCGGTTTATTTGACAAAATTATTATTTTTATAATAATTGATGATTTAATAATTGAAACAATTTTTTTATAAAAAAAATGTATTATCTATCTCTTGTTTTGATCTATTCTAATTTGGTACAGAAGTTTGCTAACAAGAAACGAAAGCACTGAAGGCCATCGCCTTCATCTATCTGTCAATTTACACCAATCATAGGCCAGTAGACCAGCAGCTTGTCACTCATTGGCGGAGAAAGACAGATAAGCCTCACTCAACGCTAGCGATCCTAGCGGATTTTCGACTAATGCTATGAGAACCCCATGAAAGGTACTGACTTGCCGCAGCTCCGCCAGTGGCATATCCACGGCGTGTCGTCTTGCGTGGGCTGTGGTTGGGAGGCGCTTTGCTGAGGCGGCGGCGTCGCAGACGGCTTGGGAGCCACAGGGGTCGGCAGCTTCTACGGCAGACAAGGATAGTACATTGTATTAACCCGTAATGCGGGAAGTAATAGTAGTTTATGCAACTGTTACATAATGAGCGTCCTTAAAACACGAGTGTGATTAACAGGACCACACGAGTGTTTTAAGGCCTAATTATGTAGAGTTGCATAAACTACTATTACTTCCCGCATAATTTATCTCATCATCATCATCATGTCAGCCGAAAGACGTCCACTGCTGGACATAGGCCTCCCCCAAGAGGGTTTCCCCCCAATGGTACATAATTTATCTACACACATATTATACTCGTAAGTACTCCAAGATGGGTTCAGAAGCCGAAGGCATAATAAACCTGTCGCGAATTTGGCTGTTTTTTTTTAATCATAGACAAACATGTCGAGCTGACGTTTCGTATCGATTATATTTTTAAAATTGACAATTGGGGCTTATTTTTAAAATTGACAATTGAGGCCTAATTATATTTTTTATAAACTCACTGAAACATGAATACACAGAAAAAAACCAGAAAAATGCCAACCCCGGGAATCGAACCCGGATCCTCGATACTCCGGGTCGTGTGCCTTTCCCCTACACCACGGCTGGACATAAATTATAACAATAAAAATACGTCCAGCGTTTATGTCCAGCCGTGGTGTAGGGGAAAGGCACACGACCCGGAGTGTCGAGATCCGGGTTCGATTCCCGGGGTTGGCATTTTTCTGGTTTTTTTCTGTGTATTCATGTTTCAGTGAGTTTATAAAAAATATAATTGATATTCACGGGAAAACCGTAAAAATAAAAAATTGGGAGAAAAAATACAAAAAGATACTCTTACTGAGATCATGAATTGAGGCCTATTTTTAAACTATTGGTTTTTGAAGACGAAAATTTACCGTCGTAATGATGGTCATTTCATTACCTGCGGTTTCTGAACGCATAATAGAGAACTGACGATATGTGTGCGTAGATAAAAACTGTAATGTATCAATAATACACACACAATAATTATTAGCTATTGACATCATTCTCATCAACACGAGCATAGCAACTCACCTCTGGTGTGACCGGCTGGTTGACCACCATCTCGCGGTCACCGATTTTGGTGTTACCCACCATTACTGGTTGCCGTGTTATCACCTGCCTCATTTGCTGCTGCACTGGCTTCTGTAAGAAATAGAGTTCAGCATCTTCATGATACTCTTTAGTAAAATAGTTAGCAACTACAATTAAACTTTAAATAAATTACCACCCCGGGAATAGTACCCGGATCTCTGACATTCCGTACCTTGTGCATACCCCCGTACACTAAAGTAGGAACAGGCCTTCCCTGCCCTTCATGTGGCAGGTCCTACCAATGGCGAACCGTGAGACGGTTTCCGCCACACGAAGGTATTACAAGTCGATTTTTTCTATGTTAGTGTCTCACAATTTTAGGTGAATAGCGCCATCTATGTGAAACAACTCACAACGAAATGACAACAACGCTCTATCGAAAATAATCAGCTCTCGCGCAAAGAGATGGCGTTAATACCAATTCATAATCTCAATCTTTCAGTATTTTTTCTGAAAAACATATTTTTTACGACCTTAAATTTGTCTATCAGTTCTAACTTTAGTGTTTGGGTACGCACGTGACATGAGATGTCAATGACCCGGGTTCGATTCTCGGGATAGGCTTTACTTTTCCAACTGGTTCCGATAAATATTCATAGTTTAATATTATTTTCAAAAGAAACTATCGTAAGATTATGTATTAGCAACTAATAAATTAATTACCGTCTGTACATTGACTACATTCGATTTGATGACGGTTGCCTTGCTGTCATCCTGTGTTGTCGTCTGGTTGACATTGGCAATTGTTTGGTTGACGTTGGAAACGACTTGCGGTCTCTGCTGCTGTTGCACCACCCTGTGCATTCCTTGTTTTAAAGGGGTGTTCATTAAAATCTGTTGGTTGCTCGACACAGCGATTATCTGCTGGTTGCCCTGTATAATCTGGGGGCCGCCTACTATCTGGTTGTTGGTTGCCGTGCTTATAAGGGCCGGTGGTTGCTTCTGTGTAACCACCATCGGCTGGTTGACTATCTGCGCTTTGTGCGGTTGTGGTTGCGTCGTTATGATTGGTTGCTGACTTGCCGTCAATTGGGGGACGTTCTGTGGAAGTATTATGTTTGTTTTAAGAGTAGAAATATAAATAGTAAGAACCGCATGAGCACGCATGCACGCATGACACGACCATGCTACGAAAGAGACACGGGTGAGTACCGAAATTGTCTATGTAGTAAAATTACCAGCGACGCAAATTGGGCAAGAAGCTAAATGTCAGGCGTCCAATTAGCACTTTACCCAATTAACTTAACGTCCATAACGCAAAACATGAAAATAGCAATTAGTCTGTGTAGCATAATTGCTACACATTGCTACATTGCTACATGTGTTAGGACATTAGTCCTAACTACATAATGTCAAAAAGATGATACCAGAAATAGCAAATTATCAAATCTTATTTACGCTTTACGGTCGACTTTGACATCTTACTTGGACTTGTTGTTATCTAGCCGTGTCGCTTTGCGGACTATTTGCTATTTGATTACTTTACTATTTAGGCATCAAGATGCTTAAGCACTATGTGAATTTTGCTACACAGACGATTTAGTACTAATTGAGAAACGATGTGTGTGAGAAGACTACTCGCCGACAAATTCATGTATAATCATCATAAAAATATCTAATAAATAATAATAATAAAATAATGACAGGCAGTCGCGCACACGTCTCTGTTGTAGTGTATCCATAGAGCTTTTTCTCTGTGAAGTATTCACTCAAGTGGTAAAAAAAGAACTAAATAAGAGTGACAGTTGCCTCATCACATCAATGTTTTAATACATACATACATACCAATTACATACTAATTTCATGCGGCTATAACTGTACGAATGGCACGGTGTCTCTTATCACTTCCCATCACCCTAAAGCCGGTTTAAAATAAAATAAGCTTTTTACATTTCCTACAACCTTACTCTTATTTTTTCTATACAGTCTAACATTTAACATTGCCTACTGTTACCATGCACTTTGCAACTACATATTTTTTTACATCACAGCTTGTATCAAAAGCTAATACTATAAACGTTCGTGTTTCTCTCGACTTCACATCATCTAAATATTTATATGTGTAGAAAAACAAAAAGTTAATACAGGCCTTTTAGACTGCACTACTATTTAACGTCTGCAGTTTGGCTTTTATCGTGTTTCGGCTTATATTAACCATATCGGGGGCCAAAGGCCTGGCATGTGCTTCAAAATATTACTATAGTGCCACCCAAGACATATGATGCCCTAAACAATTGCTTAATTTGCTAATCCGGAACTGCGTAAATTGTATTTTCCTCTCAGTCAGTCGCACTTTACGAAACGGACGAAAAAGTCGAACTGCACACACTAAATAGAGCCTAAAGAATTTATTGCCTGGGCCCACTCTTTTAAGCTCACAACAAACGGCTTAAAAATATGTGCTCCTGTAATAAGTTACATGACGTGTATTTTCAAATGGGTCAATGAACTGTCTATAGCTACTCGTTGCCATGGAGATGTCCCTAAGGCACCACTCCCCCGAAAGTCAGGATTTGCATGCTTACGAGATGAAGCATGAAGGTATTGGCATACAACTGTTGACAATCCTAAGGTTTGATGGAGTAGTGTCCTAGAAAATCTTATTTTAGCCGAGTTACCCAGGGGACATCCCCATAGCAACAAGTGGCAATAATAAGTTGATTGACCCAAATAATTAAATAGTTTTGGTAAAAGCACTATCAAATAAGAACAAAACTTTAAGCCTTCATAAATTGATTTGATTTCATCCTTTGATGTCAAGCACTATTTTTATAATACGATATGAAGTCGACGAACACATTCTACAAACAACCAGCCAAGCAGTGCTTAATATGTACATCAGAAACCTGCGCTAAGGCGGTCTTAACGACCGTGATAGGCTGTGAGGTGCTCACAAGCGTCGGCTGACTGACTATCACCCTCTGTGTGGACTGTATCACTCCTGAGTTCTGCACAATAACACTTATAGGTTTAGGCGGTGAGGCGGCATGTGTCAAAAGTAGCTATACACTCGGGTTGAGTAGCATCGTGTATCGCCTGCTCGTTGATATCTGGCGATTTTGTGCAGTGCCGAATTGCAACGAGAAACTGGTTTATTATTGTCCGTGGCAAGAAGCGCGAGTGAAACGTCTCCGCGGCAGCTTGGACAAAAATGCTTTCGGGTGTTACTTATAATGATCTAGTTTTTTCTCTTTTTAGGTAATTTGTTTTTGCACACAGGTTTTTCTAAATGGTCATTTGAAATGAAAAATGATAAAAAGAAGGATCGGGGTATCGCGGTCCCCCTCCCACACTCCCGTTAGTCTATGAACTCGCTTCCCCTACAAACGACTGACTAACTCCAGGCGCATAAGTTCTGTACGTACGTGGTGACAAAATTTATTGCATAGCTACTTTTAACGCTGACCGCAGGAAGACTTACCGTTTTGGTGATAGATTGTGAAAGGCCGTGGTAAAACACACACGAACTCGTCACAACTCGAACTCGTCACACAACTCGTTTGTTAGTAACAATTGGCAACATTTTATGTCTTTATCGTCTCGGCGGTGATCAAGTGAAGTCAAGAAGAGACGATATCGGAACTATATTAATTACAGTAGGTTCCTGCGGTACAGTCAGCAGCAGAAGTAGCTAAGCAACCGAAGCGGTCACAATGATCTAAGCACGGCTCTATTGTTACAGACAGAGCTTGTGCAGACCACTGTGACCACTTCGGTTGCTCAGCTGCTTTTGCTGCTGACTGTACTGGAGCGGTACGCGAGGATGAAATTCACCAGGAATTTAAATTCCCCATAACACACATATTAGTTTTCGTTCGACGACTATGAGTCTCTTTAATAGGTTAGGTTAGGTTAGACAAAAGTACACGGAATAGAAGCTCCGCAAGCGGAGCTTCGTAGATGTCGTCTCATTGTCGTCAAACGAAAACTAGTAAAGTTGCGTCATGGGGAATTTAAATTAAACCAGTTGAGCAGCGTAGTTGTGTCGTAAGTCAGGGAGGAAACGAGGTTAGGAAAACCCTTTTGGTGTTTTTTTAGGGTTCCGTAACTCAAAAGGAAAAAACGGAACCCTTATAGGATCCCTTTATTGCCCGTCTGTCTATCCGTCTGTCTGTCTGTCTGTCTGTCTGTCTGTCAAGACCCTTTTTCTCTGGAACGCGTGGAGGTAGCATGCTGAAATTAATATCAAATACAAATACTCAAGCCTGCGGTCCCTTGAAGCTGTGAAAAAAATCAACCTTCTAAGTCAACGCAATCAAAAGATACAGTAATTAAAAAGGTCGTTTCCATACAAATTGCCGTACTTTGAAAACCTAAAGGTACTTCCAGTTGTCCTAGAAACTTGACATTTGGTATGAAGGTAGCTCTTATAGCACAACCACTCATAAGTCTCAAAATCTAAAATTTTTATGCCTGTCTGTAGATTTCGCAGACCAATATAAGTTGACCCCACACTGCGTACATTTTGCTTAGGAGCAGGGCTCTGCTAACACTGGACTTCTTAAAACGCTGGGGAAAAGCGTTAAAATCTTTCTACGGAACCCTCGTGCGCGAGTCCGACTCGCACTTGGCCGGTTTTTTTGCTCCCATTCCGCTCCGCTTCCGCAGGAAATTACTGAGGCACAACTATAGAGGTAGGCTGCTGTGTCTTAATAGTACAGACAGACTAGAATAGAAATAAAATATTGCCAATTCAAAATTAAGAATAAAGACATGTTACAAATAAAATGATAAATATCACTCGCACGGCTAATAAATCCTGACACTTTATGGTATCTTTTTCAATGGTTCAAAACAATGGTTCCTTGGTGGTATCTTGTTCGTTACCCCGCAAGAAAAGAAACACAGTTTTACCCTTTTGGGGGTAAACACCCCCCGGTTCGAAACCAGTGGTTTAAAACGAAAGAGACATACACAACTAAATGGTAGTAAGTTATGTTAGCCGTGCAGTGATAAAGAAATAGGTGAGACGAAACCCAAGCAACGAAACAGAGCGAGGTGAATGGTTACAAATGAGCGTGTAGCAAAATGAAAGTATTTTACAATTTGATGAAGAATGAATGTATGAGTACGTTGAGTTGCATGGGTGGTTCATGATACTTATACTACGGGAATCTTATTAACTTGTGGAGATATTTCGCAAAATCTACTCAAAAAGGAAACCTCTATCCGAAATTTTAACTTTCTAGGTCCAACAGTCTTGGCTGGGTGTTAATTCAAATTCAAATCATTTATTTTCAAGTAACATGACTAATGAGTGTTAATGAGTTAATCAGTCAGTCAAGACTTTTCTTTACTTATAGCAATAAAACATAAATAAAGACTATTTCTCGGCCGAAATCACGGAGATATAGATGTAGATATTCTAAGATAAACTGTTACTTGTAATTGTAACAGATAAGTCTTCATATGCGCCGTTCTTAGAGACATTAAATTGCGATTTCCTCTATTCATTAATGCACAGCCGCGGTGAGATACTTCAATTTCAATAAACCATCGAGGGTTATAAAGAGTTATTTTTTTTTCTAAAAAGGCTATTAAATTTTTTTTAATTATTAATAGGTGCAGATCATTGATGTACTAAAAATAAACGGATGTGCCACCCCTTCACCGCACGCGGACAAGCAATATAGGTGATTAGGTGATTCGATGACTTAGTCGCCAACGGCCGCCGCGCAGGTGACATCTCCTTGACTTTCCCACTTACAACAGTTTCACACATTTTGAACTGTACAAACAACACGAAAAAGAAAAACAAAGCACAAGGAATCACATCCAATACGTAAATAAATAATATACTCATTATTCGTAAAGAAAACCACGCATTTAAAATTATAATATTATAGCCAAAATGCAGGGCCAACAATTTATTTCCCCACCTGATAATTTCCTACCTCTAATATTATGGCCAAATAACATAGGGCCATTAATTTCCCGACCTGATAAATCCCGACTCGAGTAGAAATTCGGAAAGAAAAACTTCTGGTGAACTTTCATAGAATATTTTTGTTATTTATTTTAATTTTACTATAGCATTGTTCGTTCCTGGTAAATTGAATAAAACTATTACAGAAACTGACTATTCCATCTATTTCTACAGATTTTCCAGTTTTTAGATCTACCGATTTAGACTGCATTATCTGTCTAATATTTGACGACACTGAAATACCTTTTTCGTAATTTTTCCATTATTTTATATTTTTACCTTTGAAACGGTTACGAAAGACTTGCCTTCCATTCCACTTGCCACTCTGTGAGCTTTCTCGTCTTTTATACCTAAAATATTATCAATAGTGGCTCTGAGAGCTGTAGACCTCGTGAACTAATTTTTTTTCCAAAAAACTATAATTATCGAGCCTGCTTACAAAATTTTACACTGTAGAGGAGAACAGCTGGACATATGAAAGCATTTTTGTCCTATTTGAAACGTTCACGCTTCGCTCGCTCGGTCAATAAAGAACGACCTGTTATTTATGTTCGTGAATTAGCAGGTCGTTGTTATCGTGCGACTACTTGTTATTTTGTGGACATGAATTAGCAGGTCGGTAGTCATACATTATCCAGATGGTATATTTGTCTGTGGTATATTCCCTTGAAGTTTGACATGTCAGTGTATTGACAGCTAATGAGTGAAGGCCGCATTTTGTCAGCGTTATAGAGGTGCGTGGCCAGTCTTTCATGTTTATAAGTCGATGGTGCAGATAGTGAGGATTTATCATAGTCGATATAGAAAAACGAATTTATACGTATTCCAATTTTCACATTATTTTATTTCTATTTATCAGTGAACCATCCCATACAACAAAATGACAGTTGATCAAAATAAAGTGACAATGAGACGATGAAATGAGTTATTTAGTGACAAAAGCTAGAGCTCATAGGCGTTGTAACCTGAATGATTTGCTGTTGCGTTATCGCCTCTGTGGCCTGGGTAATAAGGCTGTTTAACGTCGCCTCGTCCAGTCCGCCCGGGTTGTTAACCTTATGTACAAATTTATTATTTACTTATTCAAATGCAAAGTGTATATTATAGAGACTGCTGCTTTGGTCAAAGTGTAAAGTTGATCTTGAAAGCTTTTCCAAATATTTAAAGTGAACATTTAAAACTGGTCTACTTTTTATTTATTTATTTATATTCAATGTGCAAGCTATTTATGTAAAAAAATGTACCGAACATACCGTTAGAGTGAGAGGACCACCTCCCGTGGGCCCCTGAACTATTATAATAGTTTTCTGCATCATATTTCCCGGTATATTCTGTGTTATGTAGCTAAGACCTGCGAAAATATTATTTAATTTAATAAAATACTCCATATTTTTTAAAGTCTTTGAAGTACGTCATTTTGGTTAATTCACCTTGTGAGGTACCAGGTGTTGCAATGATTTGCATTGGCTGCTGAACGAACTGCGTAGGTTGTGACGTCATAGTTTTTTCTGTAACAAAAATATATTCACATACTTACTTACCGGCGTGAACTATACCGTTTTCCAGGATAAAAAGTAGCCTACATTATTCCCTAATGCTAAAACTATCTCCTTGCAAAGCTTCGTTAAGATTGTTTCGGCGATTACACCGTGAAGAGATAACAAATAGACGGAGAGGTGTCTTTCGCTTTTATAATTTTTTTTTTTATACAACGAGGAAGGCAAGCGAGCAAGTGGGTCACCTGATGGTAAGTGATCACCACTGCCCATAGACACCCGCAACTCCGGAGGGTTTGCAGATGCGTTGCCAACCTAGAGGGCTAAGATGAAATGCCTCTTGTGCCCGTAATTACACCGGCTGTCTTACTCTCCACACCGGAATACAACAGTGCAAGCACTGCTGCTTAGCGGCAGGATTAACAAGTAAGATGGTGGTAGCGATCCGGACGGACCTCGCACAAGGTCCTACCACCCGCAAAATATGGAGTACGAACCAACCAAGGTCTCAGAATCACCCAAGAGTCTTAAGACTGAAAACTAAAACATATTGGGTGATGTATTTATCTCTCATATTAACCTTGCAGAATGAGCTGTCCAGATTGTGAAGCCAATATATTCTGTACGTCCATAGGCTGCACTTGCAACATCGGTTGCTGCATCTAAAAACAAAACACGACCAAAGCATGCATCAGTCTTAGGCCTACTTGCAAAGATCTAGGTTAGACACTAACTCGGTGTTAACATTGCGTTAGTTAACGTCTAAAAATAGAAATAATAATAAGAGGATAGAAATGCTATCGTTCGTATTTCCTACCAATGTCGCCACTTTTTGCCCTCCGTTTGCTATTAATGCACTCACGAACAAGCACTACGCAATCACGCAAACAATTATTAGTGTAATCGGGGCAGTCAACTTTGAATTGCCACTCGTTGCCATGGAGATGTCTCCTGGATAGCTCGTCTAGAATAAAATTTTCTAAGGCACCACTCTTCCCCGAAAATCAGGATTTGCGTGCTTAGGAGATAACTGTTGAAAATCTAAATGTTTGATGGAGTGGTGCCTTAGAAAATCTTATTTTAGACGAGTTATTCAGGGGACAATCTCTATGGCAACGAGTGATTGACCCAATTACACTCCGTGGATGAGTTTTCGCAATTAAAAATGCTGCAAAACATTATTTTAGAAAATAATGTAAGGTCATCAGCAATAGTTGCTAAGCGACCGAAGCGTTCACAACGATCTGCACAAGCTCTTATGTCTATAACAATAGAGCCGTGGTTAGATCATTGTAAGCGTTTCGGTTGCTTAGAAACTATTGCTGCTGACTGTATCGCGAGCAATGCTGAGTCACAATTGGCGCACTTTTGTCTTACGCATCAATCACAAGCGCGGCGACAAGTCCACGCGACCACGCCACTTTTATCCTGTTTTTATCAGTTCTGTGCGTCTAACTCAGGTCGATGGAAGTCAGCTGTAGAGTAGGTAATAAAATTTTATTTGAATGTGTCCGAGCCAAACTCCAACGAACAAAACTTTTTTTTTAAATAAAGCCTCAAACTTTCTTGCTGGCGCATTCTATTTGGCAATGGTGGTATTTCCGAAATCGCTGGTAGACTTAAAAAGAAGCCCTTATGGGCCTAAATGAAAAATATAACTTTAAAAGTAGTTTTTTTTTATAGCAATAGGAATGGGGCAAAAATTCCCAACGTCCCAATGCGTGGCAGTTCTATGTTGGTTATAAAACGGTATTAAAAGTACCTGCAAAGTCTGAGCTTGCATTTGAATGGTTGGTTGCTGTACTTGTAAAGTTGGTTGCTGCACTTGCATTGTAGGTTGTTGTACCTGAATCAAATGACAATAAATAACAAATCATAAGCAATTGAAAGGAAAATATACAAAGCAAATGCTGAGAGTTCGATATCAGCGAAGAGCATGTATTTTAATTTATATGAATCCTCAAAAGCTCGAAGTGTTAGCAGTTATGATGGACTTTTAATCAGGGGGGAGGCTATTTGTCATCAAATTTTGATTATGGTCAAGAATTTTCTTAACGAATTTATCAAAGTTAGTGTACTGTGACAATGTGTAGGGAAAAGGGGAACTAGACAGGATTTAGGTGTACTCACGGCTGTTGAAGGTTCGGTTCAGCTACACAATTGTCCAAAAATTGTTCGTGGCGTTGTCACGGGCCCGGACTGATAGTATCGGCAGTCCCTCACACTAACCACGTCACCACTGGGCAATTCACAGATCCCACAATTTGGGAGTCCTTCTTCACTTGTCTCGCGATGCGCGCGTTCAGTACGATATCGGAAGCACACTGGTTGCGGGTTGCTTGTTTTTAGAATACGGGAGATAGGGGGTAGTTTTATATTACAAGGATGAGGGTTGAGGGTATTCACACATTGTCACAGTACCATTACATCGCACATGCGTTATTGCGCCATCAGCATTTTAGTAATATAAGTTCAGTTCACATTCGTCTTTATAATAAGTGAGCACACGTATCTTAATAAAGCAAGTTATCAAGTTTCATTAGTACTTCCTGTTCTGATCAACAATGTACAGGTCGATTCACAAGAGCTGGCACGAATGCAAAAAAAAAAAAAACTAATGTCACTTAGACATTTTTACAGGGAAAATACTGAAACCTGTCATTTTCATGTGTGTGTGCAGCATATCCAATCCAAATAGGTGACACATAGATATTTGCATTGACTCATTCAATCCATTTGCGCCAGCTCTTGTGAATTGTACCCGTACTCGTACCTATCAAGCAAGCGTACCGGCAGACAAGCGCTCGCACATTTAGTAAAAATTATTCGCTTACTTGTAATATAGGTTCTTGTATGATAACAGACGTGTTATCGGCTCCGGTGCCAACAATCATGGGTTGTTGCATTACATCGACCGGTTCCTGTTTGGGCGGCACCTGAATACAATACTCAATTAGTATTTACCTCAGCGAATAAAGATTTTTACTTTACTTTACTTTAACTTCTGGGGATTGATTTCGTAAACCTTATTATCCATTCGAAAAAAGAAAAGCTATATCCATCTATATGGGATGGTTATGGTCGGTAACGAATTTTTTTATAGGAGATAGTGATATCGTTAGAATTAGCCTCATTCAGTTTTATAATGGAGTGAGATATAATACAATCAACTTTTTAGTGTTGTCGTTCTGTCCCGTCACTCAGGAGACAACAGTAATACAGCTGCTTAGGAAAATGGTTGTCATGTATACTACTAGCATGCTGACGAGATAAGGCATGAAGGAATAGGCTTATAACTGTTACAACTTCTAACTTTTAGTCGATTTGTAGCCTAGAAAATCATACTTTTAATGAGTGACCGAGGAGACGTCGCCATGGCAACGAGCAACATTTAAAAGTTGATTGACCCAAATGCCAACATGCAATTCAACTACTACTATATTCAGCATGCTAGCAACCGAATAGGAACATCGATTATGAACACTTTAATATGTAGAATCAAAAACAATTATAGTTAAACCCCTCCTACACAGAAACATTCGCTGCTCACTCTACCATATAATGTCCTGAGCACGAAAAGGTTCTAACTACAGTTAAGGTGTAGTAGGAATAGAAAATCTCAGTGACCTTCAAATTAAGACTAGACAAAAATGTAGGATTCGTGTTTTTAGTCTCAGGTCAGGATTATATGTAGAAGAGGTTTTACTCCATATTCGTATTATAATAGCATGTGACAACATTGATATTCGTCAAGAAAACACCTTAGGGCGCAGGGCTCCTGTTAAAATAAGTCCTCGGTGACGGTGCTGTACAGACATGGAACAAATCAGCGAAACACTAAAAGATTGGCCACTTTTCATAAAGGAAATAAGACCTTATTGCTATTATGCTTTCAACGCCAACGACGCATACAAAAGTTGTCATCCACACGCCAAGTTTGCATAACGTCAACGCGGACTTAAACCTTAAGCATACGTTCGTAGGTCGCATTTGCACTGTGCAGCCGGACGCCTAAAAGTGTTGGTGGCGTCGTAAGCACGTCGGCTAACGACGCTTTTAAGCGTCCTTGGCGTTGAAAAGGTTAAAATATCAGTTAATGTGTGTAGTTAGAGAAATTAATCAGAAGAAACAAAAACACGGCGTTGCCGACATAGACTGATATTGAAAGACATGCACATAATGCCTCTGTGACAGATTTAAGGACGGAGATCGAGCTAAATCAAAAGCTTGTTTTCCTGAACAATAGTTTGTTCAAAATAAGTTAGGCATATTGGCAACTGACTATTGAGACTTCCACTCATTCGTTGCCAGTAAACATGACCTAGCCTGTGCTCTGACCGCCGTGGCAAGCTTGGCACGTAATCAAAACGTACTAGTAGCCCCACAAAGACTTCAAACGGTGACCAAATCTGAAACTAAATGCTACACTCATCACACTTAAACTTGTAAGAAAAAAGTTTTGGTTGGATTACATTGCGAAGTTGTAAAGCGAACGAGTTCCGAATACCGAACGCCGCAATCATGCAACGTGCAAAATTTTTCTTACTAATAACCCAACTCCCGCATTAACATAACTTCGACTTAATTGTTTGTTGCGGTGTTGGCACAAAGCACATGCAGACACTTATAACTTTGCGGTGCTACCCGACCACGGCAGTCAGAGCTAGTAAAAATCGAGGTTAATGTTTTTGCGCCAGTCTTCTTGCATTACCAACTTACCAAGTCGTCCTCGTCCTCCAAAGCAGAGGCAGCCAACGCCGCGTATAAGTTTGCCGCTGTCTTGGAAACGCTTTCCTGCGGTGGATTCTGAAAAATATGTGACCTTACAAGAAACTTTAGAGTACTTACAGTTCGTGAGCTGGCGGAAAAACATTGCACCTTCTATTTTTAAGTTTAATTATTCTAGGATGCACATTGACGCGTTGATGATGACGACACATAAATGGAACATAGGTTATAGGTTTTGGTTGCATTTGCCATGCAATGGTTCGTATATCTAGCATAAGTTTTCTTTGTTTCAGTTATTTGCTGAATACATTTTTGAATTTTGAATAAAATTTACATCATACCATTTTGGACATACACAAAAAAGTTTTCGAGAATAACGAAATTTCGTTATTTTTAACGTTATGTGCCAATCGGTAACTGATACGAATGTTAGTACTTATGTGGATATTTAACTACACAACTCAATATAGTGACAACGTCTATTGTATATTAGCATTCAAAAGTGAAAAAGAAAACTTTATTGACAAGAAATAACATTTTAGCTCACTCGTTCATAAGGCGGTACAATATTCAGTTTATCTATTTTACCAATAACCCTCGTATTCAGACTATCATCATATTTCTTGCCGCTGCTCTTCGCACTTAATGTCACTGACCCCGCCCAATAGCTCCTGGCAAGCTCAGTCATAAAACAATAGCGCTTAGATAATCTGCAACACTCGCAAATAAGCATCTGTCAAAAACATGGTGACACCCAGAACACGAGCCAATTACTATTGGCAACTTAGAAGTATTACATTTAAACAACCAGGTAATGCTAACTACACACCGATGTGTGCCAATCCTTACCCGCCAGCGTACTAACCTCTCTTTTCTCTTCGACCTTCATCCTCTTGGCAGCGGGCTCGGTGTACGAGTGGTCCGCAACGTCACCATCCTTTTCAACTTTCGGCTGTTGTTGTTGAATCACACTTTGAATAAGTTGACCGGTCTGGAGGACCTGAAATGTACACTGACGTTTTAGCCAACATCATAGACTCTATGGGGGGGATCTCGGCTGTCTTACTCTCGTGACAGTGGGCGGGGCACATTGCTCGCAGGACTAATGGCCGATGGGGTCAGAAGGTTCTCGGATAGCGTCCGCGGACCGGGAGACGAGCTGTCGGTGGGCCTCCAACAAGATGGAGCGACGGCCTGGGTTAGTATCGCGAGGCTGCGGTGGATGCGGAAAGCATAAGACTGGTCTGAGTGGAGAGCCTTGGGGAACGCCTATGTCGAGCAGTGGACGTCATTCGGCTGACATGATGATGATGACATGATGAGCTCTCAAAATGTCAATAACATACCTGACTTTGTATCAAAGGATTCTGCAGCTGATCAGTTTTCAGTTGAATAATCTGCCCTTGTTCGTTCTTAATCTGAATCAGCTGGCCCTGCTCGTTTTTAATCTGAAAGTACTGGCCGCCCTGCGTCACTATGCCCTCGTTGAACTGTATGCAAGGGTTGGCGTCAGGTTTGACCTGGACGATTTGCCCGGTCTCCGTTATTTGGATGGTGGGAGCGTTCATCTGCGGTCCCATCTGGACCACTTGGACGGGAGGGTTGGACTTCTTCTCGAGTAGGTCCGCGAGCATCTTGTTTTGGGCCGTTTTCTGTTAAATTAAATTACATGAATGAATAATTCATTTGTTCACCCGCAACTAAACATGAAAAATAGCTACGTTTGTGCGGCAAATGTTTGTTGCCATGCAACACCTCCACCTCTACTGCTACACGAATCAATACAAGCCACTACAATAAACGCTGACGCGTTTCGGCACCCTCAAAAGTGAGTGGGTGAGCAAATTAATTGTTTTTAGACCTCCGCAAAGTAACGCCTGACTCAATAAATTAAATTACGTACTCAAATAAACGGATCACTCAAGTATAGCCCGACATGTTTCGGAGTAATGCGTAGTCCTTCCTCTGGGGTTCACGCTTCGACGATAACTACGACTCTGCGCGATAACTACCCCCTTACACTCGAGTGATCCGTTTAATTCAGTATGTTTTAATCTCACGGTAGTTTTATAATCAAATAAACTACCGTAAGATCTCTATAGTAAGCTCGCTCTGACTCACCTTTTTCAATGGGGCCTTTTATGGTCACGCCATTTTTTTTGGCTATTGACTAGTGTTTGATAGGCAAATCAGAGAAAGGCATTTATAAAAAAAAACACTTTATTAAGTAAACGAATTATACTTACGATTGTGAGCTGGGTTTGTTCGTCCATTTGTACTTGTATTGGTTCCTCTTTTATGGCTGAAAATTAAAATGAAAAACGTTTACAAACGTTTAATTTATTGTATAGTTATTAGGTAATAATTTAAAAAAATAAGTACCCGTATCCTCTGTTTTCACCACAACCTGAAAGGCGAAGTGAAAGTTTCAATACTTGACGGTAGTCAGATTCAAAAGTTTTGGTCTGTCTGTCAGTCTGTCAGTGAAGTGTACCTTTTGTCTTTGGCATAGCTAGCAAAACCCAAAATGGATAACTTGATTTTGATACAATTTACATTTTTTTAATTACTTTTTTAGTTTGAAGTTTGGCCATGGTTAATGTTGTATTCAAGTTCTAAGTTGTTTTTTTTTAATAAATAGGTTTTTCTAAATGTTTTACCTTGTCACCCTGGATAGTAGTACTGCTGGCAACACCACCCGAAGTTATTGTAGTACACTTAATAAGCGCTTCGGGATCCACATCCATAACCTAAAGTGTGTAAGAAATAAGTAAAAACCCTTCTTTCTAGCGGCAGTCGGGTAAAAACAAGTATTATTAAGGAAGATGTTTTTTATCTTAGATTTTATTGAGGCCTTGGTACACCTGGTGTGACCATGTCAGCCTCTTAAGCAAGGTTACTATGACTATTAACCCAAAATGATTAATATCGATTATTGTGCAAATCTCATGTGGAGAGGAGGCCTGTACTTAGCAGCTGGACGCAAATAGACCGGAGACGACGCGATTGTGTAAAAGGCACAAGTGTGCTGATAATGATAACAGTTTTAAACAGTTTTAAGTCGTTACGTCTAATGCTGATAATGATATTAAAATAATGAATTTTACACCACCAGCAGGACCCTTTTTCACCGATTTAATTTTTTTCGGTCATCCCGTTCGAGACTATTTCTCAAAATTTCAAATTGAAACGAAAGAAATACAAAACGGTATGGCCCTGGGTTCGAATCCCAGTTCAAGATTATTTTTACTGGTCTTTCTGTATATTCACGTTTTTGTTTGAAATCTAACATAGCTCTTGTTTTAGCGCGTTTTTTTTTTTATACGACGAGGAAGGCAAACGAGCAAGTGGGTCACCTGATGGTAAGTGATCACCACTGCCCATAGACACCCGCAACCCCAGAGGGTTTGCAGATGCGTTGCCAACCTAGAGAGCTAAGATGAAATGTCTCTTGTGCCCGTAATTACACCGGTTGTCTTACTCTCCACACCGGAACACAACAGTGCAAGCTCTGCTGCTTAGCGGCAGGATTAGCGAGTAAGATGGCGGTAACGATCCGGACGAACCTTGCACAAGGTTCTACCACCCGCAAAACGTATTAGCGTTTCATAACGTATTAGCAATTAAATAAACTTAAGATCGAATTGTCATTGCAAGCTGATATTTGTAAAGTTGGTGGAATAGGGGCATGGTAAGTATTATATCTCTGTCCTCTTTCTACAAGATGCCTAATATTACTGTTGATTATGTTATTTTATACTTACAGATTGGTTGGACTGCATTACCACTCCGCTGGAAGCCGGAGTTATCACTCTTTGCTGGTTCTGTTGTCTTTGCGCTACCTACACGTAAATTTGATAACTAATAACGGGTACGAAATATATTTCATATTACTGAAAGGTGATAATCATTTTAATGTAGGGCTCAATCATTAGAACGATACGAAAAATTACTTTTTACAGTTTCCAAATTATAAAATGTCTTTACGTCAAAATACTTTTGTAAGAGATTATCAAACTAAAAGCTGAAAAAATATATATTTCTGTCAAATTTTTAGGGTTCCATAGCCAAAATGGCAAAAAGGAAACCTTAATAATTTTTAACAAGATTTTACTAAGTTGAAAGGCTTTAAAATACAAAATAATGTCTTAATTTTAATTTTCGTCAGTACACCATACTACTGATTTGGTAACTTTTACTAAGTATTGTCTTTTTCTATCATTGCTTATAACATGCTCACAAAATAAACCCACTCGGCATGCCAATGTGTTATGTAACTCCATTGTTAGTCTACTTGTAATTATTTAACTGACATGCTTTTCAACACTAACTACATATACAACATCGCAACATCTACATCAAGTCTACAAGTACGTAACAGAATATTAAGTAATGGTAAATCATTATAATAGGGATGTTTCCTGGGTACAAAAATAGTAATTCTAATTAGAGCGCCAGTTAACTAGATTATTAAAAAATATTGGATACAATTTTCCAAGAGACTTAAAAAATGAAGGAGGTTCTCAATACGGCTGTAATTCTTTTGTAAGGGTATATTTCGAATGTGGTCTCATGTAAATTGTATCAAAATAGGTTTTATTAACATAAAACTGTGAGGATTCTATTTGGAAATCGGTTAATTTTCCTGTTTTTCTACAAATCTACAAAGATAAAAGTTGAGTAAAAAGTTTTCCACGACTTGTCGCGCGAAACTTCAATACACTGTAAATTCGAAATATTTTGTTAAATTAACAAAAGAAAAAATAAGTGTCCAATACTTTTTGATAACGTAAGTAACTGACGGCCTAAATATACTTTTTGGACAACATGTATAATCAAATTTCCAAAACCCAAAAGGTATAAATTGCATCTTTTATCATACCTACTTATATTTAATTCATTACTCTTTGTTACGTACTTAATAATTCAAATAATCTAAGTACTATTTTTAACATTCTCTTCTTCAGAATTTCAAGTCATAAAGAAGAGACCTAACAACTTTAAACTAAGTCGTCGAATAAGCAACCGTGCAAATATCAAACCTTCAAAAACTATACTCAAAGTTCTAAATCAACTTTACAATGAAAAATCTCTTAGAACTCACTATCACATATTTAAACCCATGCAATCTCTTAACAGGCCGTGTCATTTTGTAAATTTTCACAAGCCTTTTACCAGTTTTTCCAACTGCCTTCATATTTCCTCTCTAAAATAATAATCGAAAACGAACTGAAAAACAAACGGCTCAAATAAAAAATACCACAGAAACGATGGAACACCATGAAATAGCATAACGAAATTAAAAATAAAAAAAAAACCCATTTTTGAACAGTGCAACGAAAAACACACTTAAAAGAATACCTTTGCTATAGGTAGCTCAAAATATCATGTATTAAGTCCATTATAATCTATTTATTATATCAAATAACAAGAATGCTGCTCACTCGATATTGAAATAGCAAAGATAACCTTCCATTTAGCATTCCGAAACCACGCGTACTTACAGGATTTTTATGCGAAATTAAAACAAGATAGTACAAAAAGTTTTTTTTTTATACAGTGAAACTTGGTTAAGTGGGACCTGGATAAGTGAGAAACCTCCATAACTGGAACCAATGCTGAGGTCCCAACACTTTGGCACTGAATTACCTCTGTTAGTGGGACAAGGTAAGCCTCTATATCTGGGATTTGTTCTTTCGATTTATCATCATAGTTACCTCTATAACTGAGACAGCGAGCAAATTTTATATGCATAAACCTCTGTAACTGAGATAACATTGTATTGATAACAGACGATGAAATGAGCGCGGAAGTAAATTTAGTAAAAATTTCTAAACGCGAAGCAGTAAAAGCACTAGAAACTTTGCACAGTTATTTTGAAATGTCATCAATTGGTGACCAAAGCATATTTGATAAAATTTATAACATCGAAAAACATCTGATGGCTGATACTTCCAAACGACAAACTAAAATGACAGATTTTTATATGTAATTGATACATTTTTGTTGATTACATTTGTATGATTACCTTTAAGTACTAATTTTTGTTTATTAAAACTCATTTACATACATAACACGTTATTTTATTTAATGATCGCACCTGTATAACTGAAATAACCTGTATTCTCACCTCTATTAATGGAACCCTCTGTAAATGAGACAGATATTTATTTATGCCTGTATAACTGAGACACTGGGTAAGTGGAATACCTCTATAAGTGAAACGACATTGCAGGTCCCTTGATGTCTCACTTAACCAGGTTTCACTGTATTACTACACAAGCGTCAGTCTGTAGCGAGTTCAGTTCCGTTTTTTTATACACAAAAGAAGGCAAACGAGCAAATGGGTCACCTGATGGTAAGTGATCACCACTACCCATAGACATCCGCAACAACAGAAGGATTAAAGATGCCTTGCCAACCTAGACGGCTGAGATGAAATGCCTCTTGTGCCTGTTATATCCCCGGCTATCACACTCTCCACACCGGAACACAACACGAGCACTGCTGCTCAGCAGCGCTGTTACTGCTGCTTCCGTGGTAATGTTTTTAAACGATCGTTTTTCCAAACGATAAATTCGGATCGTGTTTCCATAATCGATGTGGAGTGACAGACCTGTTAATGCTGATGCTGAGTCGAACAATTAATTCATTGCAATATGACAGTTTCGATGTTGTCAGTTTTTGGTGAAAATAATATAGTGATGTGGCTTATTGAACGAATGAAAGGACGAACGACGTAATTAAGTTCATTTTCCTCACGCATTGACTTATCAACACCATGAACTTCGGGTTAGCGCTTGAAAACGTCCGAACCAAAAAGACCATTAATTTGCAAAAAAGACCACTAATCGAGCGTCAGTCGTCTTAGTTTGGTCGAACGACAGCGCTATGACGTATGGCTGTCATCGAGAAATGCCGTGCCGTACAGTTGTACTGGGACACATTTTTCGTGAGTTTTGTACTAGACCCAAAGTCCATGGTGTTAGTAATTCAATGCCCTCGCGTGATTAACGGACGATTTTACATAGTACTATAATAAGACCCGCTGCATCGGTTTCCGCGTGGTTTCGCAAGCCTCCGTGACGACGACAAGACATAGTGTTAGTACTGTTAATGTCAACTTACTTGCGGTTGCGTTGGTAGGGCGGGGCTTACTTTATTGGCCAGCAGATGCTTAATAAGCGTCGTGTTGGTCGCGTTGGATTCCAACGCGTGGGAGAGGTGCGGGTGCGAAGGCTGAGCTTGCTGAGGCTGAGAAGAGATAGAACACTTCACTTCTATGAACTAGAGTCTGACCAGCCAGTCGTGTCACAAAATACCAACTAACAAATTATAACTATCTCTTTCTTATGCTGTAATAAAAAGAGATGGGTGTACTTCCCCAGCTACGAATGCTAGTGACACGACTGGCTGGTCAGACTCTAAAAACAATTTCATCGTCCGAAAAAAAAAGCTACGTCCATGCGAGAAATGTATGGTTTCCATGCAACAACTCCACTGCTACATGAATCAACACAAGTCACACAGACCATCATAATCACCACCACCACAGCATAGCACAGATGTCACAGCAGCGGACGTGGTGTTGCATGGAAACATATATTTTGTCTCATAGACGTAGCTCTTTTCAAGTGTGGTCGCGGGTGATCAATAAATAGTGATCGAAAATTGTAAAGCTTCACATGTGTTCGCTATCTTTAAAGGTGTCAAAATATACACGATGTTTTTAATAAGTAGCTTAAGCTTTGTAACAAAGAAGCGCAAAATCACTTGTATCTATGATCTTGTACAGCAAAATAAAATGAATAAATATATTCTGCTAAAAACCACACAAATTTAAAAAAATCTTAAAAGTTTCTTACCTGTGCTTGAGACACTACTGTTTTAACTTCAACTGTTGGAGTTTTATTAGTCAGTTGCGCTTTCAATATTGGCGACGCTGGTCCTAAAAGCAAAATACCTTTCACCGCCGTACTCAGAGACACTCAAGTGACACTTTATCGTCAGTTACGCTTTGTGTCACTTAAATGCCTCTGGGTACGGCAGGCAACGTTAGAATATAAAAACGAAAAACATTATACTAGTTAACTATATCTCTCTAGAGTCACCTTTCGCGCTGATACAGAGATTAAGAAACCAAATATACTTTTAAAAGGCAAAAATCAAATAATCCTAAGCCAAAATGTCAACCGGTTAGGTAATTAATAATTAGTGCAATGCCACGATTTGTGAGCTGGGAAAAACGATAGAAAAACTTAATCGGCTAATTCTAATGCTTGAGTTGAGAAATGTTTCACTTGTCAAAGTGTTTATGACTTTGACATAAGATTGATTTTTGCCTGATCTGTGGAAAAACTATTGTTCACTAGGTATACCAATACCTTAATTTTCAGTGGACTACTAAGAAACCCTATCATTTTTAAAAATCGCCGTCATTGACAATTTTAATTTGATCAGCAGGCTTATTGTCCGCCTCGCTCGCAATCGCCATCGTGTTCATTTTAACATTTTGTATGTGCTGACAATTGGTATCGGAAACAGCTAGCTGTCACAGTCATACAAAAACTGTAATTTCAATCCGATGAGAAGAGTCACAATAGTTACGCAACGCAATGAAGCCTAATCTGCTTTTTCAGTGGCTGTTCAGCTACAGTCTAGGGAACAGTGTAGTTGTGTTATTTTGTAGTTATTTGTCTCTCATTGGTGGAGAATGACAGCTACACCTCACTCAACACTAGCGATTCTAGCGGATATTTGACTTGCGATAGCAATGCTGCGAGCTGTCGGTAGGCCTCCAAGATGGAGCGACGACCTAGTAAAGATCGCGGGACCGCGGCGGATGCGGAAAGCACAAGACCGGTCTGAGTGGAGAGCCTTGGGGGAGGCCTATGTCCAGCAGTGGACGCCTTTCGGCTGACATGATGATGATGATAGATCTGCTTACCCTGCGGGTTATAGTTCTACTTGCCTGCTGGCGAGTTGACCCTGTTCTGCGTATTCTTCGCCCGGATGCCGACGTAGACTTGCTGCGTCTCGCCCGACGCGAGTGTGATCGTGTTCGGGCCCACCGTACCTCCGAACACCGTTCTAGAATAAACGGGGATGATGACCAATAAGGTCCAATCAGATACTTTTTAAACACCCGAAGAAAAAAAAGGGATGTTACAAGATTGATCTGCGTATCTGTCTTTGGCATCATAGCTCCCAAACGGATGGGCCGATTTCGATGCGATTTTTTTTAATCGAAAGCTAGTTTAATCGAGATGGTTCTTAGCTAAGTTTCATTAAAATGGGTTCACCTGTTTTTGAAATATTTAGCTTTTAGATGACAACGTCGGGGTTGTTTCAACTTTTCCAAGTTGGCTAGTCATTAGTTGTTAAATTAACAATCGTCTTAATTACAGTAATAAGCGAAGCTTCGGTTTTTTACGCAGAAACTTACCTCACGAGCCGGGATAAGTTAGCGGGGGCAATGACCCCCTTTCTGCCCAGCTTAGCGCAGCAGGCCAAGTACTGGCGATGTAACTCGTGGGCGTCGCACGCGCTGTTGTCGCCCACGGGTAACGCCTCGTACGAGGACCGCAGCCACGCCTGCGCAAAATGCTCGTTCTCCTGCAAGGACACAAGTTTAAATAATTGATTGAATAAAAAAAAAAGTTTATCAAAAAAAATCAACGATTTACAAAATGCTTGCCGTTGGTCCCACACTAGGCAGAGCCTGTCACGTGGTGAATCAGGCGTTTTGCGGAGGTCCATATTTGATCATGAACTAAAAACAATTAGAATGGGCTCGTAGAGTTCCGAAATGCATCAGCATATAGTGCACTATATTTATTATACTGTTTAAAAATACAGAAACACGTTTTACTTGATTGAACGAAGTTTTATCGTAATTTTGCAAACTGTTTCTTGTAAACAAAAAATACAGACCCCCTCTTCCCCTCGTGAGATTGAGTGAGATTCGGCTCAACCCCCTCCCCTCCGTAACGCCTCACGGGACGGCCCATGGGCGAAACGAGATCCACCAACCTAGCACCTAGACCTTACAAAAAAATTATAAAAATATGAATTAGGTAATATTTTTCACCCCACCAGCTCTGAAAGGTTTTCTAAAAAGGAAAAATTCTTGAAATTCATCGTAAAGTTCGTCGTCAGTCAAATACTTACTATCCCGGCTTAAAAAAAAATTATTTGCCCTCCCCTGGCCCAAAAACTGGTTACCTACGCCCTTGGGCCGGCCCCTAACTGACCTGCGCAGTTCTCTGCTGCATGTGCGAGTGTTGTATGTTGTTGACCGGCGCGACCGGCGGCGTGGGCGACGGCGCGGGCGCCGGCTCCGGCACCGGCTTCGGAGCTGGCTGGGCTGGCTGCTGCTGTGAGGGAACACGCGTGTAAAAGCGTTTTCACATTATCCGATCCGATCTCAGTATCGGAAGCCGATACGCCATCGAGGCAAGAAAAATTTATGAAATATGTACCTGTCTTTCATATTGTCCGGCCCGATATCGGATATAGGAGCCGACACCGATATGTTGGCGGCACCATCAGACGCCCATGGGCTGTCGGACGATAATGTTTGTGTGTATGCTATACGTGTATCTAAATTGTCTCTGTGTGCCCGCACTAAACTATCGGGCAAATGGCCGTATCGGAACGATTCTGTTGGAAATATGTGAAAACAACACATGGTGTCGGCTATCGGGTGTCGAGCATCGTCGTTCGATCGATCGATCGGATCGGATAATGTTAAAACGCTCTAAAGCCCAGTTGAGACTAGGAAGAAAGGTCTTGCAAGTCGCATTACATTAAGCCGAGTTTAGAACTGCAAGAAAAATAATGCAAGTAGCAATACAATGCGAGGTGAAGGTCCGTAAAGTGAACGAGTCTGGAGTTCAACATACAATGACAATGCAAAGGAAAATTCGTTAAGCAGCTGGACTTGAACCAGCAACCTCGGTAATCCGTACCACGCTCCACCAATTAAGCTATACTTAACGTTGGTGTACCTAACGAATTTTTCAATGCCTTGTGTCATATTTTATTTGGAAGATCTCTCCTCAGCGCCATCTATGAGTAGCTTAATCAAGCAGCTCACCCACTACGGAACTTCTACAGTTACGCATTAGTGGCAAGAGATGGAGCTATTTTCTGAATCAATGAAAATAATCGATTTATTGATTATTTTTGTTTTTATTTTTATGAAACATTCATAGAATGAAATTCAACATACAATGACAATGCAAAGAAAAATTCGTTAAGCAGCTGGACTTGAACCAGCAACCTCGGTAATCCGTACCACGCTCCACCAATTAAGCTATACTTAACGTTGGTGTACCTAACGAATTTTTCAATGCCTTGTGTCATATTTTATTTGGAAGATCTCTCCTCATTATTATATTCATTATTTTCATTGATTCAGAAAATAGCTCCATCTCTTGCCACTAATGCGTAACTGTAGAAGTTCCGTAGTGGGTGAGCTGCTTGATTAAGCTACTCATAGTTGGCGCTGAGGAGAGATCTTCCAAATAAAATATGACACAAGGCATTGAAAAATTCGTTAGGTACACCAACGTTAAGTATAGCTTAATTGGTGGAGCGTGGTACGGATTACCGAGGTTGCTGGTTCAAGTCCAGCTGCTTAACGAATTTTTCTTTGCATTGTCATTGTATGTTGAATTTCATTCTATGAATGTTTCATAAAAATAAAAACAAAAATAATCAATAAATCGATTATTTTCATTGATTCAGAAAATAGCTCCATCTCTTGCCACTAATGCGTAACTGTAGAAGTTCCGTAGTGGGTGAGCTGCTTGATTAAGCTACTCATAGATAGCGCTGAGGAGAGATCTTCCAAATAAAATATGACACAAGGCATTGAAAAATTCGTTAGGTACACCAACGTTAAGTATAGCTTAATTGGTGGAGCGTGGTACGGATTACCGAGGTTGCTGGTTCAAGTCCAGCTGCTTAACGAATTTTTCTTTGCATTGTCATTGTATGTTGAATTTCATTCTATGAATGTTTCATAAAAATAAAAACAAAAATAATCAATAAATCGATTATTTTCATTGAGTCTGGAGTTGCAATGTTCGTCGAGCTACGGTTGCGATTGCTCATGAGTAAGCAATTCAAGTCCAAGAGCTGATTTCGACTTGGAAAACCTCTTACAACATAGAGAGAATATGCGACATTATTAAAGTTTGGAACGGAGACAACCTTTTATATTTATGCCAAAAAGAATCAAAGTTCCAAAGAAAAAACGGAGGTAGTGATTAAACTGCAGGTAAGTGGCGTAGCTTAAATGGGTCAACACAACTTTTAATTGCCACTCGTTGCCATGGAGATGTCCCCTGGGTAACTCGTCTAAAATGAGATATTGCCAATACCTTCATGCTTTGTTTCCTAAGCATGCAAATCCTGACTTCCGGGGGTGGTGTATTAGAAAATCTTATTATAGACTAGTTACCCAGGGGACATCTCCATGGCAACCAGTGGCAAAAAAAGTTTGATTGACCCAAACAAATATTTACCTGTTGTTGTTGCGGCGCGGTTTTCTCCTGCTCCCGCTCAGCAGCAGCGGCTACGGCGCTGGGCCCGCTCACTGTCTCGACGACTCGCATCAGGATGCAGGCGCGAGGCCCGTAGCTTTGCGCCTGTTTAAATAATGGAGTGCTTAGTAAAAAATAGGTACAAAATTGTGAGAGCAATTATTATTTCACCCATTCGTTGGTTAAATTGGTAATATTGTTTTAATTTTTTATTTTATTGTCTTGTATTTCATACAGTAAGTAATATATTGGTGTTATATTAATAATGGTGTGTCAACTTGATATGAATATCAGGATATGCCGTTTGGAACATTTTGAACACAGGAACTAATCTACAGCGTGCTGTATCCCGAGACGGGTGTTACCTCGACGGTGATGAGCGAGACGAGCGTGGCGACGAGGCCGGGCAGGCGCGCCACGCACTCGCCGGCGCGGTCGCCCAGCGACGTCAGCGCGTACACGCACTCCAGCGTGCACACCAGCACCATGATGTCGCGCAGCGTCAGCAGCGCGCACACGTCGCTGTACACCTGGCGATAGGAAGCTCGTATGGTTAATGCTATCCGATCATTCACAGTTTTACGAGGGCGGGATGATAAGTAACTAGCCTTAGGTATTTAAAAAGTTTTAATTAAAAAAAGAACTTTCTCATTTTTAAAAATATATCTCTGGCTATCTCTGTTCTAAATTTGAATTTGGTGGCTTGAATATTTTATTGATTTTTTGGCATTTGAAAATACATTGTGTCTGTTGTTTTTCAATATGGATAAAATTGAACAAAGAGCGGTGATTAAGTTTCTTTATATGAAGGATATGAAGGGGCTTGATATTTATGAAGAGTTAAAGAATGTTTTGGGTGAATGTGCTCTTTCTTACGCCACAGTAAAAAACTGGGTGGCTGAGTTTAAACGCGGCCGTACAAGTGTCCAAGATGAAGCCCGCCCCGGACGTCCAAAAATCGTCACGACTCCGGAAATGGTGTCCAAAGTATGATGATGCAAATGGAATTTTGTTTATAGATTACCTTCCAAAGGTCAAACTATTAATGGAGAATACTACGCTAATCTTTAAGATAAGCTTTATCAATGTATTCAGCAAAAACGACCGGGTTTAGCGAAAAAAAAATCATCTTCCATCAAGACAACGCAAGGGTTCACACAAGGTTTGTATTAAGGCTATGGCAAAAATCAACGAATTGAACTATGATTTGCTGTCCCACCCACCTTATTCGCCTGATCTAGCACCATCAGACTTTCACCTTTTCCCCAAGCTAAAAAATTTTTTGGGTGGACAGAAGTTTGCCACAAATGATGAAGTTATTGCCGCCGTAGAAGAGTATTTTGCCGATCTTCAAAGAAGTCATTTTATGGAGGGCATTACAGCTTTAGAACGAAGATGGAACAAGTGCTTAGAGGTACATGGAGAGTACGTTGAAAAATAAAATCAATTTTATGACGCCAACCTAAGTATTTTTATATTAGGCTAGTTACTTATCATCCCGCCCTCGTAATAACAATATCGGGGGGTAATATCGGGAGATCATCAAACCTATAAGGTAATCGCGGTCAATATCCCGTTTTCATTATGTCTTATCCGATAATTCACCGACAAACGATTTACAACTGATTCGTTTCGTTTTTTCGGTCGTAGACCTCGCGACCTCATTCTTGGACATTTCTTTTATTGTACAAAAACGAATCGGCAAAAAAACCTATATAATCATCGTATCTTATCAAAAAATTTCACGAAGATCGGGTAATTTATAAACATTTTTCGTTTTCTTTTTTCTATTCATTATAGAAAAAAAAAAAACGAATCGACAAAAAAACGATATCATTAGCGAACCTGCTTCCAAAATTTCACGAGAAGCGGTTCAGAAATGCGAAATGTAGAGAACATTTGGACAACCGGACAGACACTGGACAAAGGACAGACAGACATACGAAAGAATTTTTGTCCAAGCTATAACTGAGACACTTCGGTCGCTCGGTCAATAAATACCGGGAGCTCATCAAACCTAGTAAGGTAATCGCGATCAATATCCCGTTCTGAAAGCTTCAAACCACTTGTAAACTCCTAATTACCTTAGCCTCCAAAGCTTTCAGCAATGTTTCCTCATTGGCCTCGTTCTGTGCCAGCTTGTTGAGCAACTCTAAGGCGGCCAAGACCCGGGCGCGATCGTTGGACACTAGAGCAGACTGGATCGTCGAGAGGATGTGCCGGGATATGAGGCAAGTTGCTGGGTCCTGTTGAAAAGTACGGGTTTATAAGTAAGTATTACAGCCGTTCAGCAGGAGCCGTGATAGCCTAGCGGTTTGACCTATGGCCTCTCAAACAGAGTGTCGTAGGTTCAAACCCCGGCTCGCACTTCAGAGTTTTTCGGAATTTATGTGCGGAATCACATTTGTAATTTATCATGAGCTTTTCGGTGAAGGAAAACATCGCGAGGAAACCTGCACACACCTGCGAAGCAATTCAATGATGTGTGTGAAGTTCCCAACCCGCACTGCGCCCGCGTGGGAACTATAGCCCAAGCCCTCTCATTCTGAGACGAGGCCAGTGCCCAGCAGTGGGACGTACAAAGACTGGTGATGAAGATGATGTAATTACACTTTGCCTTGAATTTGGGTCAATCAACTTTTATTTGCCACTCGTTGCTATGGGGATGTCCCCTGGGTAACACAAAAAAAAATGATTTTCTAAGACCCCACTCCCCCGAAAGTCAGGCTTTGCATGCTTAGTAGACGAAGCAGGAAGGAATTGGCATATAACTATCGAAACTCCTAAAGTTTGGTGGAGTGGTGCCTTAGATAATCTTATTATAGACGAGTGACCCAAGGGACATCTCCATGGCAACGAGTGTCAAAGAAAAGTTGATTGACCCATTTACACTAGGTAGTAAGATTTTTTTATAAGTTGTATTACATTGCGACGCCGCGAAGCGAACGAGTTAGAACGAGTTAGTTTGCGGGTGGTAGGTCTGGATCGCTACCACCATCTTACTCACTAATCCTGCCGCTAAGCAGCAGTGCTTGCACTGTTGTGTTCCGATGAGGAGAGTAAGACAGCCGGTGTAATGACGGGCACAAAAGGCATTTCATCTTAGCTCTCTAGGTTCGCAACACATCTGCAAATCCCCGGGGTTGCGGGTGTCTATAGACAGTGATGATCATTTACCATCAGGTGACCCACTTGCTCGTTTGCCTTCCTTGTCATATAAAAACATATGAAATACCTTGATAATGAGCTCCGTAGAAATATTTCCAAGGGCATCCAGCCCAGACTGCCTCAAGCTCCCAACCCAACAATTCGCACACAGCAGCAGAAAACGTATCAGCGTCGTATTCTTAGCCAAGTACTGTATATTCTCCTCATGGAATGAGAGTGACCGCACTATGGAAGCTATCTGGAGTACCCGCTGTGTGTACACACAGGATGCCCCACCAGGGAGCTCAGGTGCGAAGAGCTGTTCGTCCTCAGAAGGCTCTATTACCCAGTCTTCGTTTGCTTCCTAGAAAACATACTTCAGTGTAAAAGAAAATGAAAAGGGTTCTTCCTGGTGCAACATAACACATAACTAGATTTGTCCATCAACCAATTTTTTTTAGTTTCTATCTCTTTCACTTACCATCAGGACCGTGTTTTATAAAACTACAAGTTACAATTTACAAGCGGAAGTCTCTTTCTAACAATAGGTGATAGAATGAGACTTCCGCTTGTAAACTGTAACTTGTAGCTTTATAAAACACGGCCCTGGAGACCCACTTGTTTGTTTGCCTTCCTTATAGTGTTAAAAAAACTCTCAGTAGAAGGTTTTAAAAATCCACTCAACTACTTCAACTAAACTACTTAAAAATGTCTAGGGATCAAACGCCTATGGGAGTACGCACATAATTGATCCCTAGACATTTTTGAGCAATGTAGATGGTAACTGCAATGCAAATCTATAGGTACATTTATGGAATAAATAGGTCATTTTGTTACGGCCTTTTTTTATTTTCCGAACAACGTGAGCAATAGAAACCTTACCTCTTCCAGAATCTTCTCAACCAACTCATCTCCTCCACACTCGTTCATCAGACAGTCCGTCAGCGTATTATGAGCAGCCAGAGCCGTGACCATCAGCTCTGGCTGATCCCCACTAAGCTGCGAGAACTTAGTCTCATCAGCTAGCTCCTTGGCGCCCCCACCGCCGGCCCGGAGCTGCCAGAACTCGTGCGGGTACCGCCCGCGAGCCTCGAAGTAGGACCGGCCGATTGTGTCCCGGAGACTGTCTGAGGAGATCGAGTTGTTGAATTAAATGTTTGAATTAGTTAGAGTGACTGAACATTGATTTTTTTATTTGATATTTGGGTCAATCAACTTTCCATTTGCCACTCGTTGCCATGGAGATATCCCCTGGGTAACTCATCAAAAATATGATTTTCTAAGACCCCCACTCCCCCGAAAGCCAGGATTTGCATGCTTGGGACATGAAGCATAAAGGAATTGGCATATATCTGTCGAAACTCCTAACGTTTGATGGAGTGGTGATTAGAAAATCTTATTTTAGACGAGTTTACCAGGGGACATCTCCATAGCAGCGAGTGGCAAAGAAAAGTTGAACATACAATGACAATGCAAAGAAAAATTCGTTAAGCAGCTGGACTTGAACCAGCAACCTCGGCAACGTTTAAACGAAACGTTAAGTATAGCTTAATTGGTGGAGCGTGGTACGGATTACCGAGGTTGCTGGTTCAAGTCCAGCTGCTTAACGAATTTTTCTTTGCATTGTCATTGTATGTTGAATTTCATTCTATGAATGTTTCATAAAAATAAAAACAAAAATAATCAATAAATCGATTATTTTCATTTAAAGAAAAGTTGATTGACCAATTTATATGATGTTAACTTTGGTTTAGAATCTAAACTTTAGATCAAAATTTTATCAATTAATCAATCATTATTTATTTGATTATGGTGTCAAGTCAACATAACAGAAGGTGGCTTCGAAATCATCAAAGTTTGGATATTTCATAGAATGTCAAGACAGAAGTGAGCTGTGGAGTCGACATTAACATTAGAATTCATTTCTTGCTCATACTTATAGGTACTCATTCGTTTAATGACTTAAAAAATTGTATCATATAAAAATAAAGATAATAAATGTCACCAGCACCACCACATTTTTCATACTATGAGTTTCATAATATACAATAATATGTACATTAAAATAAAAAACTTACCTTAAAAAACCTAAACCCACCTAGGCAAAATGATTAAATACCTACTTTCCTATAATTCCAATTTTAGTTAAATGATGATTTTTAAACAATTCACTGTTGTTGTATTTGTGGTTGTATTGTTAACATTATTTTGATGAAGCCTGTTGCGGATGACATTTGTATTATATTTGACGAAGCCTGTTGCTGATTTATCTGTCTTCTTCTCATTGTTTGTAATGTGTGTTTGTAATTAAAAATATTATCTTTCATTACTTAGGAGATTTACTTCCAGATAATTAAGCATTTCGGGATTATTGAAATGAATGAGTAAGAATAAGAGTTGAAGTTTAATGCCGATGTCGCCTTCACAGTTCACATGCTATGTTTCCCAAACCCTGGAAATAACACAAAAACTAGAAATGTCGTTAAATAGGTCCATGAATAAAAATAATTAATTCACACTTACTATGATTATACACTCCAGCATGTGCCAAGAGAAAATCCAGAATATGTGGTGTGGTTCCCAGAGGCATTCTATTGGAGTGATCAGCTGCGAGAACGGTGCAAACATTGACAGCAAAGTCTTGTTCATTTGGCATGGGCGACAGGAGAGACAGGGCCAGACGTTCTGAAGGCCCGGCCACTCGGGTTTGAACTGTTCGGAGGGGCTCTCCAGAAGCTGTAGGATACAAGTAAACAAGTTTTAATACTATTTTACAAGTGTGGTGGATTTTTAACATGAAACTACCATGAGACTCAATCATAGTGAAATAAAACGGATCACTCACGTACATAAGTCAAGTTTAGCCCGACATGTTTCGGACTAATTCGTAGTCCTTCCTCCGGGAGCGCACGACCCAGCGGTGAAACATGTCAGGCTAAACTAGAGTGATCCGTTTTATTTCACAATGTGGTGGATGTATGTATGTACGATTTTATTTAACGGCTTTCGCCTTTGCTCTTTTATTGCATGCATGAGATTGATTGGTTCCAGAATTTTCATTTTTGAGAAGGAGCAGATGGGTGACCTAAATGTGTGTAATGTATGTTCTATCTTGATTAATCTTTCCTGCACCGGCCGTGTCTCGGAATATTTTTAAAAGTTACGTATTTAATTCTGTGTTATATGTATATATTTTTTGAGATCGGAATAAAACGAAAATCCATACATAGCTTAAAGTAATTTCTGGATTTTTGTTTTATTTATGAAAAACATTATAAAAAATAAACAAAAAAAATGCCTTGACCCGTATCGGGTCAATGGGAGGCGAAGGGTTTAAATGTCTCAATACCATCAGGGCTACATCAGATAATCAGGTTTAAGAGGTCAAGTACTTGATTGATCTTGATCTGTGGCTCATGGAAGTGAGATTTCTTCAAATATATGTAAAGAGAACTATGAACATACCTGTATAATATGTGCCTCCTCCATAAGGTGTCCTGGGGACATTACTGCCGCGGCCCCGAGTTGACCTCAAGTCCAGATCATCCATATCATTGTCATCATCCCGGCTGGGAGGGCCTTTGGCCTTTTCATATCTAGTAGAAAAAAATTGCTCAAATGGTAATCATGCATTTTAAGTGAAAAATAATTCAACTGGAAATTGCAAAAATAAAGAAGTAAGATTTTAAAAGTTAAAGAAATGTAGCCAGCAATTCTTACTTTTCCAAATATGTCCCATATATTCTTCTAAGCAGTGTTGATCCATTGATACAAGGGTGAGGCAACCGCAGAGGACGCAAAAAGGAATCCCAGACATCATAGAAGTTTACCTGTACAAAAAATTAATATTGAATAATTAAAAAAACATTGACTGATTAATTGAATTTGAATACTTTCTTAAACAGCACAAAGGTTGTTATGTTAGAATGAGGTGATCTGCTTTTATAAGCTCACCAACATTAACATTAACATTTTATATTGTATTTGCATTAACTAGCATTAGTTTAAATATTTCAGAAGACGGCCATGCCGATTCGAACTGTGGAAACCATGTCAGATGGGGCTCTTACCTACTGTAGAGTGGAATCATGTTGACGAGAATGTATCATCAATTGACTTTGGTATGATAGGTACCTAGTTTATTACTATAAGATACTTTAAAGTAAAAGTTGCTTAATAAGAAAGTAATTACCTTACTGATACCTCCCCGCTGTTGTACTAATGTATAAAATAGATATAAATCTATGTCAATGGAATTCACTGATGGGATCTTGAATGGTATGCTGAAAGTAAAAAAAATAAGGTAATGATATTTGCCAACACTCTCAAATATACATGGGTTATTTTTATGACAATAACTCGTGAAATTGTGAATTGGTTATTTCTTATAAGGTAGTAAACGACGAAAGCATCACAACAAATACAAACATAAATAAATAAAGATAGATTAGACAATCTTACCCTTTGCTCTCGTTGAACTGCTTTAACTCCTTCAGAAAAGCTTCTTTATCCTTTATATAGGTGCTAGATTTCGTATTTATTTGTGGTTTAGACATTTTTTATCTAATAATAGCGGTACTTGGGACAAACGAATTTCATACAGTTATATTTAGTACACGGGCCACGTAGATAGTGAAATAAAGGTGAACGCATCACATATTAACTAAATGTATCCAAAATTGTAAGAAATTAATTCAAAATACAAGAAAACTCCAAAAGTCTCAGAGACAAAATTTTATGCCCGTCCGTATGCCCGTTTGTCCACAGCGTTTGACAGACAGAAAGTTAAGGTGCGTGTACACGGGCAACGGCTTGGTTTTTATCAGCCATCCAATGGCTCGATTCTTGATGTGATCGAATCGACGTCAATATCTATCAGCATGAGATTTTTTAGAATATTTAACAATCAGCATCGATCTGCTGTGAAAATCTGCTCTCCTCTTAGTTAGATATGAAGTTTAGGTAGTTACCTGTTTAAATTTATTTTTTTTACCTATCATTTTAAGTTAAGTGCTCACAGGATTTCATTACGAGTAGTCTCAGTCGTTCAGAATTCACTACCTTAGAAAGTTATTAAGTAGTTGTTGTAAACTGCTACTACCACCCTTTTCTAAAGTTTGATTATTCTTAACATCGTGACACTTTTAAAATACTAACCTAACTTGCTTCAAGTTTATTTATGAGAACTTATGTCTTAATGTCATTGGGATTTATTTTTATCAATCGATAAAAAAATCTTTCCCGGGCCGGCCGTTTTTGGAATATTTTTGAAAATTACTTATTTAATTCTGTGTTATATTTTTTGAGATTGGAATAAAATGGAAATCCATACATAGCTCAAAGCAATTTCTGGAATTTTTTTTTGAATGAAAAAAAATATATATAAACAATAAAAGTATTGACCCGTATCGGGTCAACGGGAGACAAAGGGTCATCGGATGCACGTCCTTTCATTAAAAGTGTACCCCTCCGACATTAGAGGTCTGCATTCTAATCTCGACCCGGTCTAACACGGAGACCGAGAAGCCTCATTTGTCTAAGGTGAATGGGCATTTGCTAGGCAATCGTGCACCATCAGGCGTGATTGTGGTCAATCGCAAGCCTACATTGTATAAAAAAAATTAGAGAAGGTCCTAAATATCGATTATTTGATTTTGGCTATCGATTTGCAATTTGATTTGGTCGATTCTAGAGTCAATAGCAAAATGCCTTGTTGAGAGTCGATACAGGACTTTACTCAATTATTTTTGATTACGGTTACATTTGGGGACCTTCAAATTATACTGTGAACGGTGAAATAAAATGAGAACTCGTTATTGCATAAAATAGCTTTAATTTCTACTTTTTTGTTGTCGTACTGTATCCTCTGTATCGTATATACACGACCTAATACCGTAGTTGCCACATAAAAGAAATGCGTTTTAATTTGGTATTCTTTGTGATCAAGTAAGTAAGTAAGTAAATACAGAAATAAATACAAGTATCAAGTTGTATTTTTGAATTTGTGTTTTCCACTACTATTTGAACACAATAACAAATACCGGATTTTTTTTCTCCATTTCAGTTTATTTTGGTTCTCAATTAATAAACATAGTAACGAAACTCAACAACTGTCACGCACAGTGCTTTATTTTGAGGTTATTTAAACGTCATGGTAGTTGATGAGATTGAGGTTAGGTTCTAACGTTGTTTTGTTTATTGTTGGAAAATAATTTGTTGAAAATGGTGAAAAAGAAGATTGATAACCGTATTAGGGTTATGATAGAAAATGGAGTGAAGCTGGGACACCGTACTATGTTCCTTCTCGTCGGAGACAAGAGCAGAGATCAAGTAAGTTGATGTTACAAACACTTTTGAAAACTTTTTAGATATTTTTTTTAACATTTAAGGCTTTCATTCTTTTCAATATGACTGCGATTGCTGGTCTATTGCATGTTGTATTGCATTTGCTTTCCTTGAAGTAAGATATTTTGTAGCAACTAGGTGCAACTGGTAATAAAAACGTACTCATGGTGATTTTGAATTCAGGCTACCTACACTAAAAATGTTCCAGGAGTGTATCCTGGAACATTTTTAGTGTAGGTAGCCTGTTATGTTTAAATTAATTGTTTGCCTGTTTTTAGGTGCCAATTCTATATGATATACTGGTCAAATCAACAGTGAAATCGCGACCCACAGTTCTATGGTGCTACAAAAACAAAGATGAAGCTATAAGCAAGTAAGTATTTAAATATAACAGTAAATTGAGAAAATATTAACTCTACCTACCTAAAGAATGTGTAAAGATTTCTTTACTAGCATGTTTTGAATAGCCTGTAAGAATTAATAAATTAATAAAAAAAAAATACATTTACCCAATTGTTTCTTTTTAGTCACGGGCGCAAACGTGCCAAGAAAATTGCAGCAGGAAAACTGGAAGTCTCCGAAGAATCTCTGTTTGATGCATTCAGAGTGGCGACTACAATACATGGGCGATATTATTCTGAAAGTCATGCTATGCTTGGTCAGACATATGGAGTGTGTGTGCTACAGGTAACTTAAACCATATCTTCATAACTAAAGGGCGGCAAATTGATGCAATATGTTGACGAAAGCATAAGATGGATAAGACTTTTATAAAATTTCGAGTAATATTTATGTATAAAAATATAAAAATATATGCTGGTTGGCTGGCAGAGGTCCCTTAAAGGGATAAGTCCGCCTTTGTACTCAAATGTTATTGTTGTAACTTGTGTTTTCTCCTGTTTTTTGTACAATAAAGTGTTTACTTACTTATGCATCAATTGTAGTCATATCCATATTACGTATATCGTTTGACATTATTTTGACGTAATTTGCATCCGTCAGCCGCCCACTATTCATAACAGATTTTATGACAAAATGTGCAGTAATTAAATTTCACTAATAGCTGTAAATTTTAATTTGTTTGACTGTCACTGTGATTCCAGCCCTTGCAATGTTGCATTTTATGTCGACCAATGTTACACCATCAATGTGGAAGTACAGTCCAAGAAGTTTTTTTATAATAAAATTCATAGAGATTTTCCTTGTCAAACAATGCAATGTCACTATGACATATACTATGAAAAGATTCCGTGGTGGTCTTTCAGTACACTAGTAACTTTTCACTTTCAGCCAAAATATGAAGATTGTTGTTACCAAAAACCACCAAATTTAAAATTAGTTACAAATTGACCCGCTTAATTTATTATATAAATATACATAGTATAGTTTCATTTATTATTTAAATATACTGTTCTATAATTTTCTGTGTTGAATTAATGTCAAAATAATTACTAGCAGTTAGCATCTACATTGTTTACAAGTTATTTTTACGAAAAGATTAAAATTTTATTCAGGACTTTGAAGCCCTCACTCCTAATCTGATGGCTCGCACGATAGAAACAGTCGAGGGTGGAGGACTCATCATCTTTCTGCTGAAAACCATGAATTCTCTGCGACAACTGCATTCCATCACCATGGATGTTCATTCAAGGTACCATTATTTGGCTTATCATTATTATTCTTTTGTTGCAAAACTGGAAAAGTTATTGATTTTGTCATATTGGTCATATGCTAAATAAATTTAAATGTTTGTTGAGATATTGTAGTTCATAGACACTTAATTTGTGAAAATTAAGAAACGAATAATCATAACATAAATTGCGCAATGTCAAGAGTATAATTATGAAGACTTTATTATACATCAACCTCCTGATATATCTGATAGTAACTAAGCAAGTCGCTTTTCTTAAAATTGTTAACTTAGGTACAGTCAGCAGCAGAAGTAGCTAAGCAACTGAAGCGGTCACAATGATGTAGACAAGCTTTTACGTCTAGAACAATAGAGCCGTGCTCATTCCGTGGTCATTGTGAATGCATTGGTTGCTTAGCTACTTTCAAGATAAAAAAAACCATATGTTTATCATCCATACCCAGCAGCTAAGTAATGAGATTTAGTCAAATGCCAGCCTATAATGTTTAATAAAACAATTTCAGATTTAAAACCGAAGCCCATGACACAGTTGTAAACAGGTTCAACGAGCGTTTCCTCCTGTCTCTAGCAGACAACCCTCGCTGTTTGATCCTCGATGACGCCCTGACAGTGCTACCAATATCCTCGAAGACTGCACAGGTGGAACCGGTCAACGAGGCACCAGAGGTGGTGAATTTAGTTGTTGGACTTGTTGGATTAGGCTTCATTTCCACCAGAGGTGTGCGATGATCCGTTGCGAGGTTTCTTTATACATTTCACAATTAGCTGTCAAGCTTGCGAGGGTCAAATGTATGAAGAAACCTCGCAACGCATCCTAGCACATCTCTGGTGGAAACATAGCCTTAGAGTTCATTTATTAAAAATAAAGTGAAGTAAATAAATGTACGTTTTCTTTTGCATCAACATGGCATAGGTTCTCAAACAATACCTACACATTCATCATCTGAAATGACTATGTTTTTGTATTTTTTTTTTACCTTTACGGTTTTCCAGTTAAAACTTTTTATTGTATTGCAAATACTAATTAAAAAAAGAATACTCAGAAATCCAGAAAAATATGACTAACCCCGGAAATCGAACCCGGACTCTCGACATTCTGTGCGACATGCCGATACCGCTACACCACAGTTATTACTGACTGGGGTTCGATTCTCGGGGTCACATCATTTTAGCATTTTTTTTTTACTTAAATGTGATCTGCTGATTTGTATAAAATTTGGTATCCCATCTTCAAATCCTTAATTTCCTTAGCAACATAATATCTTTGATGGATCGTTTTCAGCGTGTCAACCCGAAGCTGACAGAGCTAGTGTCGTCTCTCTCCGACTCGCCGCCCGCCGGCCCGCTCGTCGCTCTCTGTCGCACGTATGACCAGGCCTCGGCACTTATTGCAATTATAGACACACTAGCTTCCAAAGCATCTAGGTAAGGTTACTTTACTAAGGTATTTAATTTTTTTTATTATTGACGACCAAATGGCCTAGTGGTTAGAGACCCTGACTATGAAGCTTGAGGTCCCGGGTTCGATTCCTGGTTGAATGTTTGTTCTCGGGTCTTGGATGTTTAATATACATAATCTTTACGTACATACAAATATATGTATTTATCTATATAAGTTACAACCACTTATTGGTTATGGAGGAGCAAAATTTTTTTTTCCTATTTTGTTATCAATAGACTTCCGCTAGCACTTTAATCTACAAAGTAATTATTTCCTCCCAGGCCTCCCCACTGCCTCACAGCAGCCCGAGGCCGCGGCAAGTCTGCCTGCCTCGGGCTCGCGGTCGCAGCCGCTGTGGCCCTAGGCTACGTCAACATTTACGTGACTTCCCCCCACCCGGAGAACTTGATAACGTTCTTCGAGTTTGTCCTCAAAGGCCTAGACGTGTGCTTGTACCAGGAGCATATCGATTACAATATCTCGAGGTCAACGAACCCGGACTTTAAGAAGGCGATCGTGGGGATCAATATTGCCAGGAATTCAAGACAGACTGTTCAGGTGAGTGATGTCTGATGTATACAGGGTGTTTGGAATAACGATGTAGAAACTTTAGGAGGTGATACAGGGAACTATTAAGAATAGTCGGAACCCTATATGTCTTTGTCCAATGTTCTGTGTTTTATTTTGATGCTTATACATGATAATGAATAAATAAACACTCATTGTTTCTAACAAAATGTGATTTTGAAATAGTGTTTAGTGGTGTACAGTCGCCAGCAATAATATATGATTTGATTATGGACAGCGCTGCAAAAATATCTGATCACGGTAGAAGGCAAAAGTATATGACGACACTCGACGGCATAAAGATCTAATGGGTTGCGGCCGGCATATATATCGTTCTTGGTTTAGGGCATAAATATCGGACACTGATGCCCGTTTTCACCAACGACTCCTAATATTTAAGGGATCCCTTAGCTCTTTTAGGTGACACCTAAGACCAATTTCCGTTTCACCAACGCTTAAGTAACACCTAACTGCTTAGGGGGCCCCCTAAGTTTAGGGGCTCGAATATTGACCCCCTAGCGCTAAGTGACAGTTCGCGCAGTCGCAGATGCGTTTCAATTTTTATAGGTTATCGTGCATTTGTTATGCAATAATTAACTAAAACTGATAAGATTTATATAAAATGGAAGGCTTATTTAAATGATTTTGTAGAGTTTGGAAGCTGTTGAATAATTAGATTTAATATTCACATCAAACTTGTTTAGATTAGACTGAAGATCAGATGATTTAACAAAGTATGATGATACTAAAGATTTTTCATATGATATACCTACTCGTAGAATGTCGAAAGAAAGCGTGCTTTTCATACTTAAAAAAATATTACATTATAGGTATTTGGAATATAAGGACAACTCAGAACAGAAGAAGAATAGTTCTGTATAAAGGAAGACCTCATCGCAGCTGGACGAATGCTTAATATTCATCATCAGTCTATTAATGACCCTCAGAATACAAAACAAACCAGAAGCCGCGTTCAATTATAACAACACGCCGCGCACTGTGTCAATTTATTATTGATTTCGCTATCCGCTTTCACTTAAAATATAATCCTGTTCTGTTTTTTATAAACCCAACGGCATTTCTGCATGTAGGAATCACACGAGAAGCGATTAATTAACACGCGCGCTCGCGGGTTCTGGTCTGTTCTTTATTGCACGGGTTTCAAAGAAATCGAAAAACAATGCTTTGAAAATATGTACAGTTCATGAATAAATTACCAGATCTAATCATTCCAGTTTCAGTCAATGAATGCTCGCTAATAAACTACAATCATCGCACCGAAAGTTCGACAAAAATTAGATGGTTAAAAACTGTCACTGTAAGTTCTTATTTTTCTGGATGGCAAAGATAATGCCATACAGCCTTAGTCAACATTCAAAAATAAGAAATAAGACGTCAATTTAGTATTAATGATATATTTGTCTAGTTTATCTATGTTTTTAACATGTTGGTTTAATTTTTATACACGATTTTTGAAGTTATTTCTCTTAAAAAAAATTATCGATACAAAACCGGTTTTAGAAATCACTATAGATAAAACAAACCGTCACTTAGTTAGGGGACCCCTATTAAGGTGTTACCTAGGATGGTGAAAATGAAGTTAGGTTAGGGAGAGATATAAGGGGCCACTATGATAGGGGTCCCCTGACTAGGTGATGACTTAGGTGTCGTTGGTGAAAACGGGCATGAGTCGCTTAAAATATCTGATACTATACAAAATCAAAATTAAGTGAGTCGTCACCAGCATAAATATGTATTCACTTTGGAAGCAAAAACATCAAATCACACGGACCGCATAAATATCTCACATGTTACAAAATCAAAAATATGTGATCAATCAGCAAACATGAACTTAATTCACTAGTATTACGAATCTAATTTGAATGCAGCGATCTGACGCTTCTTGAAAACAGTGCATACTTGTCACTACGTATATCTATCTCACGTTTTTTAGCTTTTAAAATAAGAACAGTATTTTTGTGCTTAAAGTTTTTTTTATTAGCGGTTAAGCGGTCCTTGGTAAAGTATATGGAAAAAATAATACGTCAACAGGGTATGTCATATTAGAAACGAAGAACTGAATTTGTTGGATTTAGATAAAACAAAACATGAGACAGACATATACAGTGACAAGTACGCACTGTTTTCGAGAAGCGTCAGATCGCTGCATTCAAATTAGATTCGTAATACTACTGAATTAAGTTCATGTTTGCTGATTGATCACATATTTTTGATCTCGTCAAGTATCAGATATTTTTAAGCGACTCTGTGTCCGATACTTATGCCGTTACCCAAGAACGATATTTATGCCGGTCGCAACATATCAGATCTTATTGCCGTCGAATGTCGTCATATATTTTTGCCTCCTACCATGGTCAGATATTTTTGCAGTGCTATCCATAATCATATATTATTGCTGGTGACTGTACCTAAGAGGGAGAATGGCTTTTATTTATCGTTTAATTTCAAAGTTAAATTCAAATAGAATTAGTGCAACTGGGAACAAAAAGCATATTCGTAAAGTGTGTTTGTCAAATTGACTGCAAATAAGATTAAACTTCGTCCATACACTGTCAGCTTGTATTGAGTCTCGAGTCGTTATATAATGGATACCTGAACGCCTCTGTATAAAATACCTACTTAACTATTTATATTAGCTATGGTTGCGTAGGTACAACCATTAACCTTGTGTTAACCAATTTAATAAATGCGGAATCTTTTCACAATAAAAAAAAACAGTTTACGAAACGTCAGCTCGGTATGTTTGTCTATGATTAAAAAAAACAGTCAAATTCGTGACAGATATGGGTATGATATATGCCTTCGGCTTCTGAACCCATCTTAGAGTACTTATAATATGTGTGTAGATAAAGTAATGTATGCAACTCCACATAATTAGGCCTTAAAACACTCGTCTGATCCTATTATGAAACTCAGCTTCGCCTCGTTTCATAAAAACACACTCGTGTTTTAAGGACCCTCATTATCATTATGCAGCAGTTGCATAAACTACTATAGTACAAAGTCGTTTTTCTAAAAACAACTTACAATAGCTCTTTACAATAACTATAGATGAATAATGAGTCAGTCAAACATTAACGGCCGTTCCCAATATTCAATCCACCGAGGGGTTTCCTCACCAATAGTTACATTTTGATACATTTTCTATGGGTAATCTGTCAAAATGTAACTGTTGGTAAGGAAAACTATCCGTGGATTGAATATTGGGAACGGCCGTAAGTCAGTTGGATAACCCACAGTACTTATTTCAGTACATAACCCCAGACGACCACTCGCTGCTGAGCGCAGCCGACTTAGTCCTGGTAGACGAGGCGGCCGCCATCCCCATCGCGCACGTGTCGGCGGCCGCCACCAAGGCGCCGCTCGCGCTTCTGTCATCCACGGTCTCGGGGTACGAGGGCACGGGCCGCGCGCTCTCGCTGAAGCTGTTCGCGCTGCTGCAGACCAAGCACGACGCGCCGCCGCCGGTGAGTTGCTGGCGCGGGCCGTGTGACGGGCGATTCTGGACCACTGTGATTAGAGTCATTTGCCTTTGTTCATAAACGTCACTCAAGCCTCCATTAGTTAAAATAGGTTTTGACTTCTTCTTACTAACGGAAATTTTTGTTAAAATACGTTTATGAAGAATAGAGTAGGAGTGTAAATAGCAAAGAGCGGCCGATGGATGTAATATGGTGACGATAGCATAAGATGGACAAGACTTATATTAAAATTCGAGTAATATTTCTGTATAAAAAATTGTGTATCGATTGTAGTTATATCCATATTACGTTTATCGATCGATGTTATTGTACGACCTACTAATAATGCACGACGTGATATTGCTTGACCTGTTAGTCGAAATCCACTTTTGACAGCGAGTAATCGATTCTTGTAATCGAAGGTCAGGAGTAAAAATCTAGGAATTGCCTTTGATTTGACTAACAATATTAATATTATTATTATTCTTATTTGAATAACTCCTAATAAATCTTTGACTAACAATAATAAATTTGATGGAGCTCCTATTCCGCTAAGGTTGGGCGCTTCGCGCCCTGGCGCAATACTATCATAACTTAACATGTGTTGTTGAGTTGTAACCTAAAATAATTAAACTCAACTGATTGGATTCTGATTATCAGGTCGTACATTACGTATAACGCGCGCAAAACCTTGTACGCCCGTTAGGGCCACCACGATATTGTACGATCTGATAATCAGAAGTCAAAATGGTCGTACAGTCAGCATCAAAAGTCGCTCATCACTTTTGTACCTTGTCGCAATAACACTTGTCAATCACGTATGACGCGCTGTATCTGGCCGTAGGGCGAACAGGTACAAAAGTGATGAGCTACTTTCGACGTACATTACTGACGCCCAAGAACGAATATTCGAAACCTGCGCCACGTAAAATCAAATAGTAAACGTTGTCAAGTTTGTATGACGTTTGCCCGTGAGCGTATTTGGAGCTAAAACTTAGTAAGGTTTCTCGGTCTCGATACGATAACCGTAACGTTACGCAGGATTCGAAAAGTCGTGCTCGACCCTCTGGCTCCCTTCCAGATAAAACTGGAGGAGCCCATCCGTTACCGGTCGGGCGACGCGGTGGAGGCGTGGCTGAACGCGCTGCTGTGCCTGGAGCCCGTGGCGCCGGGCGCGGGCCGCGGCGCGCCGCCGCCGCCGGCCTGCGAGCTGTTCCGCGTCAGCCGCGACGCGCTGTTCTGCTACCACCGCGCCGCCGAGGCGTTCCTGCAGCGGCTGGTCGCTATATACGTGGCCAGCCATTACAAGGTTCGTGTTCTATGAGATCAACTTTTTGTATAGGTACAGCTTGAATAGGACCTGGATGTCTGGCCCACACACTCGCAGAGGTGGGCTTACAGCCGCTTCCAATATTCAATCTATTTCTGGCTTTGATCTGGAAAGTGAAAATGAAAATCAAAACTTATTTAAAACTGTGTCAGGGAACCCCACTCCTCCATATCAACAAGTCTTCAATCAGTTGCACTTGTAACATTTGAATATAATTTATTATTTTATATGATCTACTGACGATAAAAACATCTATCTATGCTCAGTTTTGCCGTCTCAATAAAGTTACTGTCAGTAGATAATCCAATCTCTGCTTGCTATCTGACAATGGGAGGATGGTGGGCCATCTACAGACAGCAAAATTGTTGGGTTTTATATTTATTGAATCATCAGTAAATCAAAACAAGAGATAAACTGAATATTGGAAACGGGTTCTGGACAGCAACAAGGTGGGTACCGGAGGACAGCCGGCGGCGAAGAGGCAGACCAAGGAGACGGCGGGACGCGCATGTAACGGACTGGCTAAGGCAAAGTTAGACCCCATCTCTTTTACGCGTTAGCGATTCTCTGTGTGAGTAAAACGAATAGCAATCATTTGACACCTTATTTACACAGATTAATGGTCTGCATTTAAAACTTACTACGCAGACGAAACTAGTAAGTAAGGTTTTAAACCAAGACAGGCCAAGGCCAGTGTCTTTTGACGCTCAAGCCGAAGGCGAGGACAATAAACTAGTATAACAACCTTAACAATTTCAGAACAGTCCCAACGACCTTCAACTGCTGGCCGACGCGCCGGCGCATTGTCTGTTCGTCCTCCTTGCCCCCACACCGCCTAACGCCACGACTATGCCGGAGGTGCTTTGCGTCGTACAAATGTGTCTAGAGGGGAACATATCTGACAAGTAAGTCAAATCTTTGTTGATATAAATAATGCTTAATGCACCACATAAACATAACAAACAAAACAAAAAAAAAAAAACAAAAAAATGCAAGGTAGCAATGATTGGCCTTGTCGCTACAGAGCGATCTCTACCAGGCAAGCGTATGGAATATAGATAAGAAAATATTAAAGCAAGTGGTGCTATTTAGATTGTTTTAGGTAATTTATTTACCTTAGACTATAAGTTAAGCCTGTATATTTGTACGTTGCATACACATCTGAATATGCCTGGACATCAAATTGTGTAAAATTCATTTTATGTAACCATATTCTATGCAAATAAATATAGGATCATTGTCATTATCATACGAATAAGTCCGAAATCACCACCACCTTGACAGTTGGCAGTCTAGCACTGTCCGATTTAAACGGAACTTTTTCCCTCGCACGACGAAGATATGGAATCAGCTTCCTGCGGCAACATTCCCGGAGCGATACAACTTAGGAATCTTTAAAAAACGAGTCTGCCTATTCCTTAAAGGGCTGGCAACACATCTGTGATTCCCCCCAGGTGACCGGCCTGCTCGTTTGCCCCCTCTGATATGAAAAAAAAACATGTTGGGCTAAGTTCGACTTAGACACGTAAGTGATCCGGTTATTCCACTACATTTCAGTCTCACGGTAGATTCATAAAAAAAAACTTGTTTGTGTTTTGTAGGTCTGTCCGTGACAACCTAGGCCGCGGGCGCAAGGCGGCCGGCGATCTCATTCCCTGGAACATTAGCGAGCAATTCGGAGACAAGGACTTTCCCAAGCTCTCTGGAGCCAGGATTGTGAGGATAGCCACGCATCCATCCTACCAACGGGTATGTAACTTTAATTGACCGAGCGAATGCGAACCGCGAAGCGAAGCGTCTCCCGATTCAGCTTCGACAAAAGTGCTTTCGTACGGCTGTCCTCATCAACCATCATCGCATTTCTCAATCGATTCTCGTGAGATTTTGTGATTAGGTTTGATGATTTATGAAAATATAAAAAAAAACGAAAACTGTTCAAAAATGAACTTGCGAGGTCTACAGCTCACAGCCACTAGTTGTTTCTTTGTGCTGGCCGTCATACAATTCTTAGGTTTCTTATCGATTTTGGCCATGCTTTTCTTAGCTAAAACTTGTAAATTTGTAAGAAAAAATGTAATCAATTCAAGGAAGTCGAATTCCACAAACGCCCGGCAATCAGATGAAGCCGAAATTTGGCATGTTCATGTCGCGAGATTTTATTTTTTTACTCTGTGACAACAGATGGGCTACGGAAAACGGGCCTTGCAACAGCTAGCGGCGTACTACTCGGGAGAGATACCGTGTCTCGACGAGCAGCAGTCGGACAGTGACGACGGCGCCGACACCCGCCGCGACACGCTGCACACTGAGACCATTGTACCTAGGTGAGACTATAAAGTTTATAAACACTAATACCTTTGTGCCAAGGTAAGACCCGTAGATATTTAGACCATTGTGCCTAGGTGAGACTGTTAGATACTGAGGCCATTGTACCTAGGTGAGACACATAGATACTGAGACCTTTGTAAATAGGTAAGACTATAAAGTTTATAAACACTAATACCTTTGTGCCAAGGTAAGACCCGTAGATATTTAGACCATTGTGCCTAGGTGAGACTGTTAGATACTGAGGCCATTGTACCTAGGTGAGACACATAGATACTGAGACCTTTGTAAATAGGTAAGACTATAAAGTTTATAAACACTAATACCTTTGTGCCGAGGTAAGACCCGTAGATATTTAGACCATTGTGCCTAGGTGAGACTGTTAGATACTGAGGCCATTGTAACTAGGTAAAATCATAAACAGGCATCGAGACCATTGTAACTACTAGTTAATAGATTGTGTTACCATTGTGACTAAGACCATAGATACTGAGAGACCTTTGTACCAGGTGAGGTGAGACCCATAGATACCGAGACAATTGCACCCAGGTGAGACACTAAGTGTACTAGGTGCTCTTATGTACTCGTCTACAGGCTTCTTATCAACTTGGCACTTCTTCACCAGTATATACTGCCATTATAACATATGTTAGATATTATGGCGCCTATACAATTACGTATTTATAATGTCACTATTTGTTATAGAGCGAAACCGCCAACACTTCTTAAACGGCTGTCAGAGGTGCCGGCGGAACACCTAGACTACCTCGGGACTAGTTTCGGCCTCACTGAGGACTTGCTCAAATTCTGGAAGTCTCAGAAATATGTGCCTGTATATGTTAGGTGAGTACAAAGACTGTATGGGTACGGTATGAGTAATGTTGTTGTTGTGGCGTGAGGAAGGACTACGGATTAGTCCGGAACATGTCAGGCTATATACGACTGACATACGTGAGTGATCCGTTTATTTCAGTTGGTATGAGTAATGTTAACAACTGTTAACTTGTAGCTTAAAAAGTAAAAAGTCTGTGGAATCATAACACAGATATTATGATGGTTTAGTTTTTGCTTTTTAACCAATATTCAATTTGGAAACACACAGTACACCCTTTTTTTATCACTCTGTATACTTACCACCATCTTACTCGCTAATCCTACCGCTAAGCAGTAGTAGCAGTGCTTGCACTGTTGTGTTCCGGTGTGGAGAGTAAGACAGCCGGTGTAATTATGGGCACAAGAGGCATTTCATCTTAGCCCTCTAGGTTGGCAACGCATCTGCAAACCCCTGGGGTTGTGGGTGTTTATCGGTATTGGTGATCACTTATCTGCTCCATTTTTCTGCTGTTCAAAATTATGTCATAAACCAAAGTAACTGAATGTCAATACGTTTACGTTTACTTACGTTTTTGTTTTGAACCATGAACAATATCTATAGCGGTCTTTTTCCATTTTTTATTTTATTACACATTTTTAGTAGATATAAAACCAGAAGAGACTAGAATTCAGGTTTTCACTTTTTAGTTCTGCCAAATTTAGGGGGGTCTGAAAAAAGCCTTGATAGCCTAGTGGTTTGACCTACAGCCTCTCAAGCAGAGGGTCGTGGGTTCAAACCCCGGCTCGAACCTCTGAGTTTTTCAAAATTTATGTGCGGAATGACATTTGTAATTTATCATGAGCTTTTAGGAAAACATCGTGAGGAAACCTGCAAACTCCTGCGAAACAATTCAATTGTGTGTGTGAAGTTCCCAATCCGCACTGGGCCCGCGTGGGAACTGTAGCCCAAGCCCTCTCATTTTGAGAGGAGGTCTGTGCCCGGCAGTGGGACGCAAAAAAGGCTGGTGATGAAATAACGGGTTAATATAAAAATGTACTGTTTAATTGTAGTCAAAAAGCTAACGAGCTGACTGGCGAGCACTCGTGCATCATGCTGCGCTGTTTGTCAGGCGGCGCGTGGCTCTCGGCCTACAGCGCGGACTTCCGGCGCCGCCTGGCGCGCCTGCTGGCCCGCGCGCTGAGGGGCCTGCCCGCCGCGCTGGCGCTGCCCACTCTAGTCAACGACAACGTCGCCGTTAACAAACTTGGTGAGCTTTTAGCAAGGACTATAAAACCAAGAAGACTGCCAATGGCTATACAATGTCGCGTTCCTGTAAAATAATGAGCCTGCTGTAGCTAGTTTCACTATAGACAGGTCTCTGTACCATTAATTTTGTATGACACTTAGACCTCTGGCTAACACAATAGCGCCATCTATGAATTGAAAGAAAAAACTAATTCAGATGGCGCTATTGTGTTAGCCAGAGGTCTAAATGTCATACCAAATGAATGGTACAGAGACCCCTCCGTAGTAAAACTAGCTACAGCAGGCTTATTGTTTCAAAGGTACGCGACATCGTATAGACACTGGCAGTCCTCTTGGTTTTATAGTCCTTGGTTTTTAGTGGCTGTACATGTTGTTGAATCAGTGGGTGTGAAGTAAGCTGGATCCTTGACATTTTGTGTCACGTGCTAACCATTACACTAAAATGAGTACACATACAGGGTGCGTTTTAATGATCCATCAAGAATTCAGCTACGGGTTGAGGAAGTATAAGTGAACACCCCTGTAAATGATCTCAGCTGGACTATCTTTTTGTACTTATATTTTTCCTCATTTTTTTTTTATTTTTACGGTTTTCTCGTGAATATCGATCGTGGTATAGAGGTATGGCACACGACCCGAAGTGTCGAGGATCCGGGTTCGATTCCCGGGGTTGGCATTTTTCTGTTTTTTTTTTTCTGTGTATTCATGTTTATTAAAAATATAATTGATACCCCTGTAAAGTATTTATTTGAAAAAAAAGCCCATACATTCATTGCCTCTGCTGGTTGACAGTATTTATGGGAGGATGAAATTAATTAAAAAAAAACTTCACATGGGTACTCACCTAGACTTACTCAACTCCTGGCTGAATTGCCTATAAAGCACTAGTCAATAATGCCGGAAAAATGGCATGATCATTAACCCATCGTATGCGGGAAGTAAAAAAAAACTGCATTCAAGTCTCTTTTATTTTATTACCTATTAATTTTGAAGACTGCAAAAAAAAATCAAAAGATGTCCTTAAATTTGGCACGAACTTGGATGAATACAAAATTGTAATGAAAAGTCATACAAAAAACCATAGATAAAAAATATAGAAGTCTATATAGGTCCAAAAAGTAAAAGGTTGTGCAATCTTGCACACTAGGGGTTAACCTAGACTCGCTGAATGCACTGGCTCTCATATTGTTCCTCCGCAGCACTGAGCAAGGAGCTGATATCCCAGCAGCTGACGAGCCACGACCTGGCGCGCCTGGCCGCCTACTGCCGCCAGCAGGCCGACCACCGCCTCGTCAGCGATCTGCTGGCGCCCATCGCCACGCTCCAGTTCCAGACTAAGGCGGCCAAACTGGACGCTATTCAGCAGGTCATCTATACCTGTAAAACAATACCGTGACTGACTGAACTACTGGACCTAGAGACTTGAAATTTGGCATACATATACCTCGAGTATCCTAGAGGTGCACTAAGAAGGGATTTTTCGAAAATCCCACGGGATAGGGAACTAGCCTATTTCGAAATATTTCACGGGGGCAAAGCCGCGGGGCATAAGCTAGTTTAAAATGAAATGAAATGGTTTATTTGTTGAACATAGGTAGATTACAAAGATCTTAAGAGTAATGGGATTCACTGTGTTTTGCCGTTAGGCGTACAAATATTTGTTTTTCGACAGAACAGTAAATTTTAATTATACATTAAAAGTTACAATTTATATTGAGAAATAAGGAAATCATGAGACATAATTACAAAAGCTAGGTATAAATTACAAATAATTGTCATTTAAAACTTGTTGAATGGTATAATAACACTTATCCAACAATAATAGTGTAAATTTTTTCTTAAGTATATTCATTTTTAATTCAATTATATTAGCAGGAATTTTATTAAATATTTGAAGAATGAAAGAAAGAAAAAAAAATGATTAGAGACCAATTCGACACATACACGATACAATTAAAAAGAAAATGACAAACAAGCAAACACTGCAAATAATCGATTTGTTGATTATTTTTGTTTTTATGAAACATTCATAGTATGAAATTCAACATACAATGACAATGCAAAGAAAAATCAGTTAAAAGTACCCTCATTTTCTCGTCTCATACAATATCCTATTGCAGGTGATATTCGTAGCAATGGGCTTTCAAATGAAGGAACCCGATGACATAGCAACGGAACTGGGCCTCCCCGGCTCGCAGATTCTCGCCAAGTTCTACGAGGCCTGCAAGAAGATAAACGCCAGCTTCAACGCGGTGCTAGAACAATCCGTGGCAAAAGAGATAGGCATAGAAGATATGACAGCAGACGTTGACACTAGTGGACCTGTCAAACAGAGTTTGAATGAGGAGCTGACAAAGGCTGCTAAGGTAATTGCTTTTGGTGTGGCTGTGTGTTTTGGTGTGTGGTGGTTGAAGAATAAATGATGAAGAATAATTGTTTTTTTTTTAATAATTTGGAAGCCCTTGGATCTCTATAGATATAACTATAAAGGTATTTATTTCTTAAGTTTGCTTGTGTTGTCGACTTTACTTTGGAAATTCTAAAATGGTATTTTTTTCTACTGAAAGATTGAACGAACCAATGAACATAATAAAATATAATTAAATGGTAAAAATACGCTACCCCATACGATGTCGTATGAATAAAAAAGACAAAAGCAGTCCATTATATAAACGCAGTCGTATCTGAGTCGACCTACCTGAGTATAGAGAGAAATGTCATTAAAATCTCTATGAGTCTCGAATTATTTAAATCGAGTCTGATACCGGTAACGAGCCAGAACATTATTTCAAAATATGACCAATGTACCTTAACAGCCTTATCATATCACACTAGCGGTTTGCGAGCGAGTGCTTCGTACTAATATCGCTCGCGGCGAACACGTTGCGTTATCGCTTCAATACAAAACTCGCTCGCAAATCGCTAATGTGATAAGGCTGTAACTGTAGCGGTTTCCATCATTCACTCACACTATTGGTTTTCTACAGTTCCATCTATCGTGATAGGACCTTGTACGAGGTTAGTCCGGATCGCTACCACCATTTTACTCGCTAATCCTGCCGCTAAGCAGGAGTGCTTGCACTGTTGTGTTCCGGTGTGGAGAGTAAGACAGCCGGTGTAATTACGGGCACAAAAGGCATTTCATCTTAGCTCTCAAGGTTGGCAACGCATCTGCAAACTCCCCGGGGTTGCGGGTGTCTGGGCAGTGGTGATCGCTTACCATACTCACTAGCTCGTTTGCCTTCTTTGTCGTATAACAAAAAATACCAGCGCCGTGTTTTATAAAGCTACAAGTTACAATTTACAAGCGGAAGTCTCTTTCTAATAAAAGGTGATAGAATGAGACTTCCGCTTGTAAATTGTGACTTGTAGCTTTATAAAACACGGCCCAGCCATTCTTCCTTAAATGATCGCTCTAGTTTCAACCAAACCTCTCGTGTTCCCAGGAGTTGGAGCGCAAGCAGCGTAAGGAGCTGTCCAAGCTGATGGGTGAGGACTTGGCGCAGTACCGCATCAAGGGCTCCGACCAGGACTGGGGACAAGCGCTCTCCGCCACCAAGGCTAAGGCACTCGTCTCCGTCAAGAGGTAAGCATAGCAGTGACTGACGCACGGAAATATATCGAGAAGAAAAGAAGTCATCGGTTTCTATGGAAACCATTGACTTACTAACACCATGGACTTCGGGTCTAGTACAAAATTCACGAAAAATGTGTCCCAGTACAAAGCGGCATTTTTCGATGACAGCCATACGTCATAGCGCTGTCGTTCGACCTAACTAAGACTGACTGGCGCTCGATTCTTTTTTTTTTGCAAATTAGTGCTCTTTTGTTTCGGACATTTTCAAGCACTAACTCCGAAGTCCATGGTGTTGGTTTTGCGCAGGTATTCTTAACCGACTTCAAAAAAAGGAGGAGGGTCTCAATTCGTCGGAATATTTGTTTTTACGTCACGAGTGTAATTTTGTGAGGAAATGCCTCGATTAACGGCTCCAACTTTTGTGGTGGTGTTTGAACAGTTCATTGTTGAAAAACAAGGTGTTTTATTTTTAAACCTGATGTCGTGCGCAAGCGGTCGGGTGCTTGAACGCGTAAAGAGTTTCTCAGCCCATTTCGGCATGCTCGTTTGCCCCCTCTTATATCACCAGCCTTATTTTATGCCCCACTGCTGGGCACAGGCCTCCTCTCAGAATGAGAGGGCTTAGGCTATAGTTCCCACGCGGGCCCCTTGCGGATTGGTAACTTCACACACATCATTGAATTGCTTCGCAGGAGTGTGCATGTTTCCTCACGATGTTTTTTCACCGAAAAGGTCATAATAAATTACAAATTAATTACATAAATTCCGAAAAACTCAGAGGTGCGAGCCGGGGTTTGAACCCACAACCCTCTGCTTGAGAATGTTTAAAATTAATAACGTTTATTACTTCCAGCGGCGAGAAGCGACTCGGCGACGACAGCCGAGAGTTAGACGGACTGTTGGAGCGAGACAACACCAAGAAAAAGAAGAGGAAACACAACCGTAAAGACGTGTAAATAAACTATACGTTAGTAGCACTTGTTTATTATTTTATTACCTCGATAAAATTTTATGCATTTACGCATTATAATATTTTATGTCAATCCAGTAGCGTGTAGCGACGTTTTTTTTTTGTAATAACGCATCGAGGATTCCATACTTCTTCAATTGGTTGCGTTTGCTCAACGAATCGTAAGATTTTTAAAAGCGATGCGAAGCGGTTTTCGGGTGCATTTCTTGACTCGCGCTGTCGAGTGTGCTTTGCCAATTGCACCGAAGTGCTCGCGATGCTTTTCACTTTTAAAACTTACCTATTAGCTAGATAGTAGATTTGGTGTTTTTGGTGGTAAAGTAAGAGTACTCGGTCGAGTGTAATAGTAAAGCAAACAACAAGTTCAATAATAATTTCTATAATTATTATAATATAAAAAAGTGTTGGTAGTTATTCAACCCTTGGAATAGACAATAGATATTTCCTCTTAAACATAACAAATATGAGGTGGGCGGCGCGCGCGCGCCGGCCGCGGCTCGTAAAAAAATAACTTTTTAAGCCCCCGCCGCGCCGCCGCGCGGGCCCGTCGCATAGCGCATATTTCTATACTTTACCATTTTATTACAATATAATGATCTAAGAAAAATAATATTTCCGTCTAACGCCCGGCAGGCGTTTGGTAAACAATTTTATACTAGAATTTGTTTGTTCCTTAATTTTAGTACACGCGTCTACTTGATAATGTAATGTTGCCAGCTTAGAAATCGACGTCCGAGCTATTAGTACGAACTAGCGTTTCCAAACGAGTTTCTATCCGAGGGCAGACCGCCTCTCCTACACGAATGCCGCAGGCGGCACGGCCCCATACTTTAACTCTATTATTTAATAAAACATCCACTACAAAACATAAATTTAGAATATTATTTAACTTTAGCCGTTATTATTGCTAGTTAACTTTATGCATTTTTCGTTCATTTTATACATTTTCTCACTTTTTATTGGCGGGATATTTTTATTTATTTTTCTCAGTTTTAGCCACAAGCTATGAGATATTTTGAAGACTTAAGTTTTTTCAGGCTTTTGAAGAACAATTAAAAATGTCCCGCGAGCAAATAACTTTGGCTAAGCGAGAAGCAGGCGCCGGGGGTACCCGACGAGACAGGCGAACAATACATAATAAAATACGATACAATACGTAGGTACAGTAATTGAGAAGGAATTGCACTTAGGAAAGAAGAATTCGCGACTCTTGGCACTTCATCTTACTCTAATAATTTGTTACTTGACTCGAGAAGTCAAATTAAAATTGGTCTGAATTTGTTTAGTAGGTCAAGTAAAGCTCGGAGAAACGAATGGGTGCCGAGAGATTTAAACACAGCTATCATTAACTCCACTCATATACTTAGGTGAGTTAAGCGAGAAGCATTAACGTAACTTGTACATCGAACACTACCCGACTAATCACGTGCCATATAAAATATATATATATTTGGAAAAACGTCAAGAATTTGAACTTATTGTACGTACGTGGGAAGCAGTGTACAGCCAGATCGGTTCATATAGTATAAAGCAAATGCACTAGATTTTATTGCCACACTTAAATTATTGCTACGACATATACTGATCTACGTTTCTTACATAATTGTAAATATAATCAATTACAACATCCAATAGAACGAAATATCGTTAACATTATTGCGTTAGTTCATCTATCAACTGAATAGGGGTTTTTAATGAAACAATTGTATAATCTCTTTAATATTCGTGCGTAGTTTACAGTGCTCGAGGAATACTGGAGTTCACACAAACGAATAATTGTTGTTGAATGAAATTTCGACTGCGTGAAAAGATACATTTAAAACTACATACAATTTAAAAGAACACACCAAAAGTTATTACCTTCACGAAATGAATATAAAATTCGGTTCCAAAAGTCCGCTTAAAATATTATAAAAGTTTTCCGCAAACTTTTCCTACTCTAGATAAAATCGCAATCGTAATTTCAGACAAGTCGCGACATTAAGTTCGAGTCCAAACGAAATTGGAGGCTAAACCATTTCTCACTAAGGCACAATTTAACTATTCACTTTGAACTTTATTTAAATCTAAAATAAAGGAATTAAACCCTCAAGCCGCTAAATATGACGTCATGAGGTCGCGCGCAATGTTACCTACTAATAAACAACACAATGAAATAACGGCTACATGTGACAACATTCAAAAGTTTTAATAAAAAAAGCTGAATTCATTTGTAACCAAGGTGGTAACTTTGTCATACTCACATCAAAATATTTTATTACTAACGCAAAAAAAATTGTAATCCTAGTAAGTTGTTCTTACTTTTGAGTAATACCAAAATTTACATTATCTACAGAGGACATTTAACAAGCATTGTAAAAATATTTACTTATTGCGATGTAGGTATTCTATTGTTCATTATGTAAGCGATATCTATTTAGAATTTGAATTGCGACATATTTAGAATTTCGTTTTATTATTTTTATGTACAAATATATTTATTTGGAATCGCTCCTTTTATTTTAAAACAACGCAAATGAACTATGGAGACATTCACAGTTAGATTTTTAAACGTACTCAAGCAAGATTTAAAATACCTATACTTAAATACAATGTACAGGATGTTCTTTCAGATCTACATTCCTCGAGACGTCAAGAACTTATTCACGTAGCGTTACCAGTAGGTATATGTAGAGCTACCGTTGTTGGACCATCTCAAATGATCACCCTGTATATACGGATATAATGCATGTAATGTACAAAGACAATTCTTCAGCAGTCAGATGTTACTTACTGCTTGCTGCGCCGCGTATGTGTTTAAGTAACCAATGAAGTTTGCTCTGGAAATATTGCAACTTCGAAAGTCGATTAAATTATTGCTCCATTGCAACTTGTTCAAGATTATAATTAAAATTATAGAATAACTCTTGCGAGCATCATAAGTTATGTAAACTTACTTACTTAGATATTTACGCAGTTATATTTGGTGTTAATCCAGATTATAAACGCTATAGCCAGTTAAAATTCAACAGAAACCCTCTGAATGTATCCCAATTTTCTGATCGCATGTATATGTCGACATAGATACCTATATAGTATATTTCGCGACAAATTAACCTCGTAACTCTACTAATCGTATACAAAAAGCGCATTTCTAGAATTAAGGCTGTTACACACGGTTGTACAATCGAGTCGTGTGTGAGATGCCTAATGAGCTTGCAGCGGCCCTACACTGACGAATGCGACGACATTCAAAATGTATATAATAATTGATTTAAATTGCGTTCTGGTGTCCGTAGGTTGCGGATTATGTACTGGTTTGTTTAGATACAGAGTTACTGGCAGTGACTGTATTTTAAGGCTTTGAATAATAGCTTCCATCGCATGGGTCTATGTCTCTTTTAGTCTTCTACGGACGTCTATAGATACGTATAAGTTAATATGGATTGCTTGAGAAGGTAACCGACGTATTGCACCATAAGTATATGGATAGTCCGCGACCGACGTCCGGGAAAACTAAAAGTTGCATGGCAACCCCTTTCAACATCTGCCAAAACCTCTGTCTCAAATAAATCTACCCTAAAGGTAGACTTCGAGTCTGTAGTCTTCAATTTCGAATCTTCATTTTGTGCAGTGGATTCACTTTTGAGGTAGATTTATTTGTAACACAGTGTAAGTGTAGTCTTATCTACTTTAATAGCGAACTTACCAAACCGATATCATTCTTTTACGTTTTTTTATCCTCTAACCAGTACAGAATCGACAATATTGCATGTACCTATATTTAATTCTAAATGGCAGCTGTAAAAGACACTTGCTATAAGGCAACTGACGACCGCACCTGCGCAGGAATGTTGCAAGTTGCTGTACCTTACACAGATGGGCGATGGCGTGTTACTATAGGCGAATTGACGAAGGCAAACTACCCACACTATTATTTAATTGAAGTGGGTGAACTAACCCCTTAGCGGTTTTTTGTAATATGAAAGTGAATGAAATATTTTTTCTCCTGGTGTTGATGTTGGGTCAACTGAAGACACATGAACAGTATAACAGACCCATAATGCGTTTTTTGTCTCGTTTATGTGCAAATAGTTGATGTAGAGCTTAAATTGGCACTGTTACATTACTGAGATATTAACACCTCGGCAATGTACCACCAGCTGATCACGAATCCACTATTTGCGATTTTTTTATTAGTCACTATAAGAGTTGCTTTTAAAACTTTATTAGATCAGTCTAATAAAGCTGCTGCAGCTGGGTTGTTTAATGCAGTTTCAGTGATAATATCTATGAGTGCAGTCGTGTTAACAAAGTAAATATACTTAACGATTTTCTTTATTTTCCACCATTGGAACCAATTCCTAAATGTTCCGACGCCTATTGAAAACAAAGCCAAACCAAAAGGAAAATAAAAAGAAACAAAAACAAAATAATTCGTACATAAAAATTAATGTATTCTATCATCAATAACATAAGGTACAGTTACACAAAATAATAAAATTAAGAGAAAACAAATTTATACATATTCTTAACGCGAATATAAAAAAAAAAAACAAATTATACATGCTATCAACACAAGATTTCTACAATAATAAGAAAACAGTAATTTACAATTTCCTAGAAACAAACGCTTTCACGGCGCCACTTGTTCATCGACTTACATAATAAAAAAGACAATTTGGCGTCAATTTTAGGATTCAGTGTGATTTTTAGAGAAAACATTTTACTTGGACGTCAAATCGTACCGAGCGCGCCTAAAAGCAGTATTAAAGGCAACTTATTGCATAAATGGTCTGAGAATAGGAAACAGCTGAGATAGGCAATCTTACTAAATACAGAAATCTTAATTAGTCTCTAAAATCTGAACAGACACCTCTCGGTCTTGTTTTACAGAGTGAGTAAGCTGGAGGTATAATGTGCAGTAAAACAGACTTATTTATTAAATTGCTTTCGGTCAGTGAGTTTTTTTACCACTGTTGGTGATCGAACAGCTAGCAGGAGTTGCCGCGACTAGTCTTGTCATTGTATAAGCTCTCACCAGGGTCGTGTTTTAAAAAGTTACATGTTACAATTCACAAGCGGAAGTCTCTTTCTAACAAAAGGTTTATAAAACACGGCCCAGCCAGTGAGCAATGAGCGACAAGCGAGAAAGTGGCAAGCCATGCTAGCCGTCCTGATCAGTTTAATCTCTTTGTCTATAATTATAAGTTATCTGTAGTGTGATGATGATGTGCGATGATGTGATATGAGCTAGTCACGCACTATTCCGCGTTTAATAAAGGAAATCAATGCGGTCTGCGGACTATATAGTGAATTGAAAGTGTTTAGAGAACTTTAAGGTTCAGCACGCATCTTATACTTCTACTTTTCGTATGTATGACAGCCTCAGAAAAATTTGAATAGGTATTTCAAATTCTATGCAATATCATAAGCTCTAAATAGACTCTACTATTGTCAGAAAATGCAAATCAGGGCTTCAACATACCATAATTTCGTCATCAACTTATTCCTTAATTGCAAAGAGAAAGCGATCGACCTAAAATTAAATAAGCAACATAAAAAAAAAAACAATATAAAAAGAAACATACACCGCGTTAACGCAAATTTTAGAACTAAGAACGATAACAAAAAAAAAACCAAGTACATAGATGCGAGTTTCCGATCGAGATGCATTTGTGATTTCGCACTAGTTGTCCGTCTCGCTCACGCTCAGCGCCGCCGGACTACGGCAGAGCGAGATGGCTGCTCCATCATCGGCGAATAGTACCGGCCACCGAAAGCCGCACTCCGCAAGGCACTTCGATGCTTCAGATTGCTTAAAGTTACATTGCCTCTGAATAGATTATTGCGATTAAGTAAACTTCGCTTAGAGTGCAACAAAATTAACTATACAACGCCACAATAAATAAATATTTAACTAAAATTTATAAATATTTGTGCGGTTTAGTAAGTACCGAGTGTCGGGTAAGGGTAGGGGAGGGGGGTCTATTCGGCAGGGGGCTGCGACGGCAGCGGGTAACAGGCGCGGGTCGCGCGTAACCTAACTTCACTATCGACTAACGAACGCTGCAAGCTCCTACATACATTTACGATATCCACTTTTTAAAAATATACAAATTGTCTTATTAAAAAAACACCGCTCATGCACACATCCCAAACACGCTCACATACACCTAAATTTTATTATGTTTATCTCCTTGTCCGCTTAAATATAAATATAGTTTACATATAAATTAAAACATAAATGAAAACTACATATTTCTTACAATAAACTATGTACAAGGCATCGTCTTGTCATCCACACGCGACGACCCGAGCGCCGCTCGCCGTAAACTTCATACAAAACCTATCTGGCACTAACATGTATATCCATTACAAAATGTATAATAATAATTATTATGTAATTATTTACATCACAACATAAATTTGATAAACAACCGAGAGAAATATAATCATTGGTGTTACGGTTTTTGTTTCAAAGTAACTTACTTGTCATATTCACAGTTGTCTAATCTATTTAAACCGAGTTTCAAAGTAACTAGTTCATTTTGTCGTCGTAAAACGTTTATGAAGTTCGTCCAAAAGATTGAAAAATTATTTTGATTTGTTTTATGAATCGCATGCATTTGTTCTACAGTGGTAGCAGCGTCGCGTCTGCGCGAGCGCTCGCTATGCGTTACATGGATCGATATTTTCGAAATTTACTCTTGAGGAGTATTATTGTCGCTCCAAGCATATTCATTTCTATGATCTATGACCCATGTTCTCGCTACAATAACCGATAAACACATCCAGATACAACATTCGCCTGATTGTCACCAAACTATTTGATATGTATACACGAAAATATGATCCATACAATAAAACGCGAGAAGCTAGTTATTGCTCAATAAATTGTTCTGCGACTAATCAAAATATAGGAACATATCCACGTTACTTTTTTTGTCATGCATGATTGTTCGCTGAAACATAGCGGTATATGCGAATAATTTCATTATTCCTGATAAGAATTTATTTTATATGTTTTAGGAACACCGTTTTGATCAAGTTTAAATGTTTTAATTTGATTCAAGTTATTTAAGAAGCTAGGTATTATTTTCTTGTCAGGAAACCGATTCGATTCTTTTTAAAGTGACCAAATAAATCACCAGTACAAATCCGGATTATAAAACGTTGCGCCGTTCGTTCCACAAAAATCAACCCTAACCGAATCGCTTAAAGTACGAATTAGTTTAAAGCTCTCATACTAACACACTCACAGAGTAACAAGCAAAGTACGAGTAGAAATCAGTAAAATCATTGCGAAAAACTACAAGACAAGTGTTCCCATTGTGAGATAATATACTCGATTGGCCCACACTAGAAATATTTTCGTATAACTCCCGAACTAAACGAATTAGTGTCGTGTATCCGAAGGTACACCGTTCCGATGGGGAAGATACTACAACGAAAAACACTTACGATATGATTACTCTATCACTTAGACTTACATTCGGGTTTGGAACCGGGCGGTTGCTAGGCAACCGCGCGCTCGCCTGTACATAACGCTTTGGTCATCATCTTGGTTAAAGATGCGAGTAGTTCTTAATAGTCATCATTTTCGGGGGTTTATTGCGTAGGAATAATGTCCATGGTAATATTTTACACCGTCTTTAGCGAGTTTAAAATAAATATAGGTAAGTTGTCATCGTGCAGGTATAAGTGTTCGTTTTCAGTTCTGTCCTATCTATTAGCATTGCGAGGCTAAAAATAACCTGTACAGATTTATTCAGTCGATTTAACTTTTTAATAAATAATAATAATTTAAAATAAATTACAATTTAACTAGATTTTTAGGGTAAAATAATTATTCTACACAATAAATATGATTGCTTCAAAATTGATTGTCTAGCTACAAATAACCGTTGCTTTTAGAAAAGACATCACTGTTTAACGAATAACGAACGTTTTGATGACACGAAAAAAATACTGACGTGGTTAAGAGTGTACGCTAAAAGAACCAGGAAAATAATGGCAAAATATTTAAGTTTTACAAACTGAACCGACTTTTACAATTTAGCTAAGTGAAAAAATCCCTCTTGATCGAGTTACCTTAAACGCAAGACGCCGATGGAGGCGTTATACCTAAACATGAGATTTGCCAATGAAGCAGCATGCCTGAAATGTAAAATTGACTAAGAAGCAGATTGCCTAAAGTCGATGCCTACAAAGCAGGGTGCCTAAATGGTTAAATGCCTACAAAGCAAATAACACCAAAGCTATCCCCGTCCTACCGCCAAGCTATTGGGGGTTGAACCAAAAACTGGTGCCATCATTGTCCACTACACTGAGGCTCTCTAACTATGATACCTGTACCTGTCTTCTTTCTTCTTAATATTTAAGAGCTAAACTCTTGTCGGTGTCATTGTGTAGAATTGTATTGCATTTCAGGCAATCTGCTTCTTAGTCAATTCACATTTCAGTCATGCTGCTTCTTCGGTATCTCTCGTTTAGGGCAATCCGCCTTTTTAGTCATCTTGTATTTCAGGCAAACTGCCATACAGGTAATTCGAATTTAGGTAATCTGCTTCTCAGTCAATTTAACATTTCAGGCATGCTGCTTCATTGGCATCTCTCGTTTAGGGCAAACAGCTTTTTAGGCAAATCTCATGTTTAGGTATAACGCCTCTATTGACATGTTGCATTTAAGGTAACTCTATCAAGAGGGAAAAAAATCGCGCACTCAGGTTACTTTTGGCAATTCAGACCAACGCTGCCACATTTTTTAAAGATTATGTTACACTACAGACGGTGGCCCACAGACGCAAAAATATTAAAACCTCATACAACCATGCTTTGATAGATAAAGGACGTGTTGGTGTGTGTGTGACCTGTCATCAAAGAACGCGTTTATATTTCATCGTGAAATTGCAAAATATGGGATGGCATGTACCGTCTCGATGATGGGAGAACAAAATTTTCTCCTTCGACGGTTACGCGTTTGCCTAAACGATAAAATTTAAAAGCGTCCAAGGAGTTATTGTACAATCAAATGTCAGTCACACATACACCTCGCACCTCGTGTAGGTGAGTTCACAAAAGCTCGCACGAATGTATTGAATTAGTGAGGGAAAGTATGTACGCGTAGAGAGCGGATTTGAGGTAGCTATTTACTATATCAATATGGATGTGGCTAGTGCAGTTTTTTATTCTTGCAGCAAACTATATCTAAAGAGAAATGTTTTATTCTAATTAAAGAAGTTCTTATATATCTCAAACATAGTTCCTATTTATTAGAAAAATAAACTATATCAAAAAGTAACAAATTATGTTTTTACTTATTATCATCATAATTTTTGCCAAAAATGTAATATAAAATGTAGGTTTTTCCTTTTTTGTTCCGATAAGTTACATTGTTCTTGTTTGTAGCAAGAATAACAAATTGCAGTTGCAAATTGCAGTCATATCCATATTAACGTAGTAGGTAATAGCTATAATGAAATAAACGGATCACTCACGTATGTCAGTCGACTTGAAATCATGTTTCTATCTATACGTTTCGCACACGCATGAAAATGACAGGCATACGTCATTTCCCTACAAACATGTCTAAGTGACATTAGTTTCGTTCGATTCAATCATGCGAGCTCTAGAGTATCTATCTTAGATGCAGCTCTTGTTTCTATGGGGTATACTCTCCTACGCTTTAACAGTACACGTCACTACATTCGGCGTCCCGCATTGGCCCCACGCTGCCCAGCGCTGGGCAGGCGCTAGGCGGGCGGTCACTCGCGCGGCGCGTTCTTGAGGAGTGATATAGCATGTCTCACGTACTGGACGAGGTGGCGGAAGGTCGAGAACAGCGTCAGGGGACCGCATTTACGGTCCACGGCTATGAATAGATCTGAAAGAGAAGATAATACAATATTATTAAGTTACCTTGCTGTACGCAGTGTCGAATCGAATGACATTATCACTTTATAGACTGGCGTAGGTTACTGCGAAGCTAGATCAATCCATTTGTTTTATGAACAAATTAGTAACTGAAAGGATCTAATTCTAGTTCTACGTTAGAATAGATTCATTGCCTTTGTCTTGTCTCGATAAAAACAAAAACAAAAACGATAGTGTGCCGTTGTTAAGCTCAAAATTGTAAGAGCATGTTTTTTTTTTTTCTAGAAAAGGTAAAGATATTTCATCCATTCGTCAGTAGTATTGGTAATTTGTTCTTTTCATTTTATCGTCTCGTATTTCATATTAATACGTGATATAAATTTTATATAATTATAATATATGTTCAGGAGGCAAAACTCTTTCAAGCCGTACATTGACTTATTAACACCATGGACTTTGGGTTAGCGTTTGAAAACGTCCGAACCAAAAGACCACTAATCCAATAATCGAGCGTCAGTCAGTCTTAGTTTTTTCGAACGACAGCGCTATGACGTATGGCTGTCATTGAAAAATGCCGTGTTGTTCTGGGACACATTATTCCCGAATTTTGTACTAGACCCAAAGTCCATGGTGTTAGTAAATCAATGGATGCGATTATAATTTTCAGGTGTCAAATAAATTCACAAGTACAGTCAGCAGCAAAAGTAGCTAAGCAACCGTCGCGTTCGCAATGATCTAAGCACGGCTCTATTATACTATATACATGGGGGCTTGTGCAGATCATCGTGATCGCTTCGATTGCTCAGCTACCTCCGCTGCAGACTGAGGGTCGAGCACGAGTTATCGAATCCTGCGTAAGGTTACGGTTATCGTATCGAGATCGAGAAACCTCATACTAAATTTTATTTCCAAATACGCTTACGGGCGGGCGCTGTTCCAAACGTCATACAAACTCGTTATAGTTTACTATTCGATGTTACGTGCCGCAGGTTTCGTACATCCGTCCGGCTGCCGCCTGCACGTAGCGCACTGACCTTGGTTGGCGCGCAGACGGCACAGGCTGTCGGCCTGCTCCCACAGGTCGTGCGCGACGTACAGGAACGTGTAGTACTTGGTGAGCTGCAGCAGCGCGTTGTGCGCCTGCGCGGGCACCGAGTGCGCCAGCGAGCAGTAGCCGCTGGACGCCGAGGCCGAGCCCGAGCCCGCCGAGCCCACCGAGCCGCCCGGCGACGGCGTCGGCGACAGCGGCGACACCGACTCCGCGCACGCCGGCTGCCGCACACGGGAGCTCAAGGGGCTTCTGACCGGCCACCCGGCAACTAGTGCTGTCTCGCTCTCAGTATGAAAGCTACACTCCTATAGTTGCCGGTCGCACGTGGCAGCAAAAATAAAGGCCGTTTAGAAGCCCCGTTACACAAAAAATATAAATACAAAAATCTATTCTTGCACTTTTATTGTAACTATAGATACCTACTTCGTTCTTTTTACATCAGAAAGAAGAACCTGGCGTCGTTTTACAGCGCTTCAGAAAAATACGTAACCGTTATAAACCATAACAAAATAAATTATTATATGTCATTGTTATTATTATTGAAGCCGTGATAGCCTAGTGGTTTGACCTATCGCCTCTCAAGCAGAGGGTCGTGGGTTCAAACCTCGGCTCGCACCTCTGAGTTTTTCAGAATTTAGGTGCGAAATTACATTTGTAATTTATCATGAGCTTTTCGGTGAAGGAAAACATCGTGAGGAAACCTGTACACTCCTGCGAAGCAATTCAATGGTATGTGTGAAGTTCCCAATCCGCACTGGGCCCGCGTGGGAACTATAACCCAAGCCCTCTCATTCTGAGAGGAGGCCTGTGCCCAGCAGTGGGACGTAAATAGACTGATGATGATGATTATTATTTAATTGTTATTATCTTAATAATAGTACGAGGGCTGTTTGATAAGTACCCGTTTTCAAATGTTATTCTTATCACTGGCTGAAAATATGTATACGAAGGTTTTAATGCATCCTTTATGGGTCAGAAAAGGTAAAAATATATCACAGCATTCTTTTGTTTTTTTTTCGTTTAACGGCTGTTGAAGGTCAGAATTCGATTTCAATTTGCAAATATGGAGAAAGAACAGTTTCGTTTGTAATTCCTTTTCTGTTTTTGAAAGGAAAACCATGTGAAGAGATAAAAGTATAGATAAAAGGTGTTTACAAAGATAATACACCTTCTATGACAACTATCAGATATTGGTATAACGAATTCAAACGGGGCAGAACATCCATATTTAACGAAGACCGTTCAGGCCGCCCTAATGAGGTGACTACGGAACAGATGGTCAAGAAAATTTAAAATATCGTATTAACCGAGCGCCGAATACAGCTTAGAGAAATTGTTGACACTATTAATGTTTCAATCGAGTGGGTACAATATATTTTAGAAAACAAATTAGGGATGAAAAAGGTATCTGCGGGATGGGTGCCGCGTTTGCTCACAGAGGAACAAAAGCTTATCCGAGTGACCACTTCGAAGCAACGTTTAGCAAAGTATGGAAGCAATTCTGATGAGTTTCTGCTTCGTTTTGTGACCATACCCCAGAAAATAATAAACAGTCAGAGCAGAGGATCTTAAAATGCGAATCGGCTCCAAAGAAAGCAAAGACCGTCCCATCGGCCGGAAAGGTCATGGCGCCCGTTTTTTGGGACTCACAAGGAATCATACATAATGATTACTTACAAAAAGAAAAACTATAACAGGGCAATACTACGAAAATTTCTTGAGCGAATTTTATTCTGTTTAAAGGAATGAACGACCCCAATTAACAAAGAAAAAAGTTCTTTTCCACCACGACAACGCACCAGCTCACTCGTCCACAATCGCAGGGGCAAAATTAGAAAAATTACGCTATGAATTTGCTACCTTATTCACTCTATTCTCCAGACTTAGCCCCATACGGCTTTTTTTAATTCCCAAACCTAAAAAAATGGCTTAGCGGAAAGAGATTTGCGTCAAATGAAGAGGTCATTGCCGCCAGAGGCCTATTTCGACGACTTTCCGAAATCTTATTTTTTGGATGGCTTATTAAAGCTAGAATACCGCTGGAACGAGTTTATAGAGCTAAAAGGTGACTACGTAGAAAAATAAATACACGTGTCCAAAAAATACATGTTTTTTTTTTTCAAAACACGGGTACTTATCAAACAGCCCTCGTATTTGTTAAAAACTTTGGATGCCGATGAGGCAGAACGCAGTGTTGATTATGTACCTATGTAACTTATGACCTGTATTCTCGCAATAATTATTAGTATTTCATTTCATTTGCTGTTACTTATTTTGTACAAGTAGTTTTCAATAAAAACGCAGGTCAATGTTTATTAGATAAAAAAACTAAGTATACACGAGGTCCAAATGCAGTAGACTATCTAGAGATGTGATGTGTTAAATATCATCTCTGATGTCAAAAATAAATGAAAACAAAACTGCAAAGATAAAAAAAATAACTGAAAGTACCTTTTGCTGGTATTCTTGCACGATTTTGTAATACTCTTTCACTTCGCGGTTGTACATCTTGAACATACGTAGGTACAGCAACGCTTGCACACGTAAGCTGCAAACAAACAGAGTTCTTTCTTAACATTATTACACACAAGATTATCATTATCGCAGTACAAAATGTTTACATTCTCATTTTTTACACTTAATAAAAAACAAAAGTGAATTGACTCCACTAATCACAACTACGACGACACACAATCAACAGCTCAAAATGCACAGAATTAATGTAAATTTTTTGGCAGAGGGCAAATCGCGCGTTAGCAATTTTGTCTACGTTCAGTGTTTTTTTAACGACTCTACGTTTAGAAGCAAGTTTTGTGATCGGGTATAGCTATACCATCGATATATGTATAAAACATTAAAGATAAGACAGGCCACACACCTGTTCAGCGCTGACAAAATGCGGCCCTCACTTATTAGCTATCATTAAGACTGACATAATGTCAATCACCTATAATTGCTTGTCCGCGCGCGGTGAAGCGGTGGCGTATAATCTGTCTGTTTTTGTATATCAATCAATGTTATTGTTGCATTTTTTGTAGGCGTCATATAACGTAATAATTCATGTCAACGATATTGCGTTCTATACTTGGCTGTGACATAACCCTATATATACCAGAAATATATAATATAAATACTAGAAATTTGCAAATCTCACCTCAAAATGTCAAGCTTGTTGAAAGTGGAATGCGGCGACGCCCTGAACCGCTGCGGCATCGAGTGTATGCTCTTTATGTACTCAATGGTCTCCCTGTATATGGTGAAGGCTCGCTTGGTGTCAAACTCGAGCTCCAGCACCCTGCCGGTCAGCACGAAGCACAGCACGGACTCCAGGTACAGCATGACGCGGGGCAGGGGCTCTTGCTCGCGCTCGGCAGTGGTGCGGAGGCGTTTCGCTTCGCACAGGTAGTATCTGAGAGGGGGAGGTTGCTGTTATATGAGGAAAACTGCTGGTGAATATTTTTGTTGGCTTTGAATCCGAAATGTGATTTTCTCAAACGTAGAAGTTAATGTTCGCATTAGTTTCAATAACCTAACCAACTTAGAAAACTTGAAAAACCACCGACATTATCTTTTCAAACTTCAATATTTCAAAAACGGGTGGACCGATTTTAATGAAACTTGGCTAAGAACCATCTCGATTAAACTAACTTTCGTTTGAAAAAAAAACTGCATCGAAATCGGTACATCCGTTTGGGAGCTATGATGCCACAGACAGATACACAGGGCAAACTTATAACACCCCTCTTTTTACTACACTAGTCAGCACAATTATTAATACGAAATTCATGTTTTTTTAAAGCGAATGGCGGGCTTTTAACACATACCACAGATTATACAAATGTTTCGTTCAGAAACGTCAAGAGCAAATACGTACAGCCATGACGGGGCGTAAAAAAAAATTCGACGTCTTGATACAAAAAACTATTAAAATCTATTATTAAGAACATTAGTTGAGTATTTATTTTAAATAATTTATAAATAATATTTATAAAATATTTTTTATATTACATAAATTTATAAAAATAAATAATAATTTAATAAATATATTTATATTATGTAGAGAGACTGCAATTAAATTCCTGTCTAGATAACGTTTCAAGACAGTTTTTAATTTTGAGGTAATGTAAACTCCTTGCTTGAACTTGAACCTGCATGACCTGTGTGCAGTTCTATAAATTAAAAAAAAAATTACTTACCGCCCTTGGGTTTCATGGCAAAAAAGGGTCGAGGGTTTTATATGGGGCGTTACAGCAAAGTTAACCTGCATGTTATGATACTGTTTACGTGCAAGTGTGATGAAAAATATGTATGAATATTCATTGTTGACTGCTATTCTCTACACGCCGACAACGGCAGAGCGGGGGTCGGTCTGCGCGAGGTCGCGCCGTCCAGTGAGGACAGAGCCGGGCTTAGGGGACCGTTACCGATCAGTGAAGGAGGCTAGTCGACTAGCAGACAGTTGATATAGTACGTTTTGATATAAGTGCGGAAAGTATGTCATTATGCACGAGTCCCGAGGTGTCTAGGCCCGAGCCGCAAGGCGAGGGTCGAGTCTCGGGACGAGTTAAAATGACACTTCCGCACGTGTACCAATACGTTTATTAATACGTTTGCGAAAAAATTACAAGGAGGGGCCGGGCCCACCACCCGCCAGCGCCCAGGGGGAGGAAGCCCGGTGCCGCCGGCGCCTTGGAAAAGTAAAAAGCACAGTACGAAAAATACAACTTTCAGCATAAAACGTAGCTACAAAATGTACCACTTTTTGAGTAGCTGTATTAAAAAACTATTTTTTTTTCATTCCCTTACAATGTTTGAGAAAAGCATTATACAAGCTTCGGTCGGAACAGGGGTTGCCGGACTCGTACTATAGCCGGCCTCGTGTCACTCGGGCGTCTAACCCCTTTCGTCCCGGCCTCTGCAGTAATGAACTATTACTATAAGGTGCGTGGCGGCTTACTTGTGGTCCCGCTCCCCGTCGGAGAGCGCGTCGGCGGGCAGCCGCTCGAAGTACGAGTAGTAGATGGGCGTGCGCCCCGCCGTCCGCTCGTGGTTGGTCGCGGCCACCTCGCCCGCCTGCCCACAGTAATAAATCAATAAAAAGCTTTCTTTTAAACTCACGTCCCTGAGAAATAAAAAAAAAAAAAACAATTTCCCATGTGTATATTCATAGCCTCTGCTAGTTGACAATACTAGTTGAAATTACTCCCAAAGACACAAGTTAAAAAAAACCGAGCTGATGTCGCTAAAACCTGCCGCTAAGGAACAGCGCTGTTGTGTTCTGCGGAGTCAGGCAGCCGGGGAAATAGCACAACCTGCAGTGTAATTGCGTAACTATTTTGACACTCGTTATCGGATTGAAATGTCAGTTTTTGTACGACTGTGACAGCTAGCGGTTTCCGATACCAATTGTTAGCCCATACAAAATGAACGTGATTGCGATTCCGAGCGAGTTTGACAATAATAACGTTTTCAAATTATCCGATCCGATATCGGTATCGGACGCATACGACATGGGGGCAAGCAAAATGTATGAAATATGTATCTAGGTGTAGTGACAAAAGTTTTTCTACAAAACAGGCAAAAATCAATCTTACATCAAGGTCATAAACACTTTGACATGTAAAAACATTTCTCAATTCAACTATACTTACCTGTCTTTCATATTGTCCGGCCCGATATCGGATATCGGAGCCGACACCGATACGTTGACGGCACCTTCGGACGCCCGTGGGCTGTCAGACGATAATGTTTGTATGTGTGCTATACGTGTACATCTGTCTCTGTGTGCCCGCACTAAGCTATCGAGCAAATGGTCGTATCGGAACGATTTTGTCGGAAATATGTGAAAACAGCACACGGTGTCGGCTACCGGGTGTCGACCATCTTCGTCCGTTACCGATATCGGATCGGATAATGTGAAAACGCACTAAGGCCGCGGGTCCGTGTGCGAGCCACTGTGTCTACGCGACAGATACAGACCTGATGCGGGGGCGGCGTGGCGGGGCGCTTGGCGGCGCGGCGCGGCGGCGCGGCGTGCAGCGCGCGCACCGTGTCCGGCCGCAGCCGGGCCAGAGGCACGCGGACTGGCAGCCGGGCCCGCGCGCGACCCGCTATCACTGCCCAACACATACCGCGTTACAAAACAAGTACTTATAACTAATTTAATTAAATAGAACAATAAGATTTCGATTAGAGAAACACGCATCTGATAACTGCTTTTCGTATACTACACTAACTATGATTGAAAATTGATTATCGAAACCTTGAATCCATAAGTACAGAAATTGATTGAACAATTTTAAAACATGTTTGGCTGATTATAAGTAACATAATGACGTAAAAAGTACAAAATACTAAAACCTAACCCTTATTCCCCTTAAGGGGATAATTACGCCTTTGAATTGAACACGAAATTTATACACATTTTTTTGTAAAATAAAGTAATTACTTACTTAATTACTACTAAGTAATGCAAAGCAATGCAAAGCTTACCATTGGACGATGCCTCCTCGAGCCTCTCGGAGCCGCGGCCCTTCACTCCGGAGCCCACGTCGGCCTCCGCGCGCACATAGCGATCCGGTATCCGCTCCAGTCGCTTGTCCGTCTCCAACTTGTCGGACAACCGATCCAGCGGTGTCTTGTCCCCGGACAGTCGGTCTAACGAAGTCTTATCGCTGATTTTGTCGGAACGCTCCGACGATATCCGCTCCCTTGAATGCCGGCTGGGCGTCAAGCGGTCGGCAGAGAGGCGGTCCGCGCTGTACCGATCCGACAGCCGGTCGGAGGATAGCCGGTCGTTGCTCCGGTCGCTGGTCCGGTCCGGTATCCTCTCGGAGGGTATCCGGTCGGTGGATATCCTGTCGGACGGTATGGAGGGGAGCCGTTCGGATACCCGGTCCTTGTCGCTGCGGTCTGCGCGGTCGGGGCGCTCCGCGGCCGCCCGCTCCTGTCCCCGCTCGGCGCCCCGCTCGGCGCTCCGCTCCGCGCCTCGCTCGGCGCTCCGCTCGGCGCTCCGTTCGGCGCCCCGCTCGGCGCCCCCTGGCCGGGCGAGCGCCGCGGGCTCCCGCGGCGGCGACACGCGCGCGAGCGCCTCCTCGCGCCTCCTCTCGGCGGAGCGCTCCCGGTGCCTCCTCTCGTCGTCGCCGGCGCCCGACTCGGCGGCGACCTCTATGATGGTAACCTGGCCTTTCCCTTTGCCGCCTTTCCCCTTGCCTCCCTTGCCGCCTTTGCCGCCGCATTCGTCACCCTTTTTGGGAGTAAAGACCTGGAAAATACACCGCTATTTAGTACGTTGAACTTCATACTTTCTGTCCTAAAAACACTAGGTAAGTTGGACATTTCACAATACTTATTACGTACATTTTTGGGTTTCCTGCCTTCATTGCGCTGCTACACCACGTAAGCTTGTCTCCAAGTTTTTAACCGATCAACTTCGCAGAAAATACGCGCTTCTGTGTGGTGTATAGTTTCTACGCTCTTTGAGGACCACTGCTATGAAAGTTGTATCACTAGCTTTGTTTATGCACCGATGCAACAATGCATGCAACTTTGAACTCTAAATCATACGTGACGAAGTTTAGCTACCGCATTAATACCTGTGTGAAAGAGTGTTTTCCCAACTGACCTTGCGGAATATAAAGGTTTTGGTATCAGGCAGGGCGGGCGGCGCGGCGGCGGTCTCGGCGTCGCTGTCGGGGTCGGGCGGCGGCGAGGCGGGGCGCTGCTTGGGCGGGCGGCCGCGCTTCTTCTTGGGCGGCCGCTCTTCGGCGCGCTGCTTCGGCGGCCGGCCGCGCTTCGCCGCGCCGGACGCTTGCACGCGAGGGGAGGGCTAAAACAGACGTAACAGTTTTAAATTTGGCCCTATAGATCCAGCTACATATATGACAGGAATTGAAAAGGGACCAAATTAAGGAAAAAGAGCTAATCCTTACATTTTGTAGAGAGTTAAGAAATTTAAATAAAGAAATAGCCTCGAACAAGTACAGTATGCATCTCCTAAGATTGACGATTCCTCTCAAATGTGAAGGGACACAGCCGCACGATTGCTTACCGTATTCTGAGGCCTTGACGACTCCTCATCGCTGGAAACGGCCGAGGTCCGTTTGGCCAGCGACCGCCGCCGGCGCGCCACGCCCGGGGACGGTGACGACGCCTCAGAGTCAGATAGCTCCGAGATAGGGCTCTGCACACGGAAAAAAACAATTAATAACTTCAAGCGTTACTAGCAGCTTTTGAGGTCCAATTATCCTTACTCGTGGATATGTATACTTTTCGTCAGAGGTGTGCTAAGAAGCGAAGAGGTGTGCTAGTAAGAAATCAACCAAAGAAATCGTGGAAGAAGTTGATTTTTCGCCTCGTTTAGCAGCCAGATTCTTCGTAAAGTTAATGCGTGGTACAACTCTTTAAAATACCTCAAGGTCAATCAGCATGGGCATATTCCCGTGCATAGCTCCGACTGCTTGCCACAGCATATCTTTTAGCGTATAAAACTCTTTCAATATCAACTCCCTCTCCTCACAGGGCCAGTGGAGTGCTAGATTACTTTCGAAATTCACGAGCCAACGACGCAGATTGCATTTCAAAATGGCGAGATCTATCCATCTTTGTTGGAAACTGTCTTGGTTCACTTGATTGGATAGGAATTCATGCATTTTTGACGTTACACTTTTAAATACAAACAATTACTGTTAAACACATAGAATTATAAATAAACAACGTTCTTCCCTGGCGTTCAGGAGAAAATAAGCGATCGCTATTTGTTTTATGAGTTATAGACAAGTCCTGAGTCAGCAGCCGTGTTCGGAGAAGTGTTTATCTGTAAGCGGACACCTGGGAAAGGCTGTAATCCCGCATAGTAAGGAGAGCATGATAAATGATCAGGTTGCATTGCCGACGGGGCTGGAATGGACGTGAGAAGGTTTTCTATTGTAACTGGGTGGTCGAAGGTATTCGGGTCAAAATCGGGAGAATAGGTCATGTCTTAGGCCTATTACTCCACCGTGTATATTATGCGTACATAAATTTTTCTCACTTTTTCGGACCATGCACGGGAAATTCTTCACCTTGAGATTGTTTACAAGAAACAAAAGTAGTAAAAATTGGTGGTGGCTTAATTAATTCGGCACTTCTTTTGAGCGACGTTTTCGTAGCTTATTGAGCATGAAAATGCAGTGGAAACTGAGCAGCTAGAAGATATATTCCGTGTTAAAGCTAACTTATAGAAAATGAGGACCCTTATGTCCAAAGTAATTTTATGGATAAATATCTTTCAGCTGTAAGAACGGCAATAACAATAACAACTGACCGGTTTCCCTTTGACATCGGCGAGCGCATGCCTCAGCTCCTTCCCCGAGCCGTAGGGCTCCGGTATCTGCGCGGTGGGCGGCGCGAAGTTGGACAGCGACCACGACGGCCGCTGCTGCGCGGGCGGCGGCGCGGGCGCAGTCGGCGCCGGCGTCGGCCCGGACGATTCCGCGGATGAGGATTCCGATTCGGAATCGGAGGATTCGCTGCCGGATGAAGGGCTACCCCCGGAGTCGAGAGGGGAGATTATTCTGGAATTACAGACAATGACAGTTTTAACTAAGATCAGCAAAGATTGCCTGATATTTGCTAGTTTTAGTAAAAGAGCTCGGATCCAAACCACTCCGATTTGCGATGGTAGAGGTAACATATATAACATTTTAGTAACACAACCAAAAGGAACCTTTTTACAGAAAGCTGTTACGACTTCTCGCATTAAAATGTGTAGTGGTGTCACAGGGATTCCACATCTGATTGACTATCCAGTCCGGTGTAAGTCAGTGTTTCATTGTTCTTTGGTCTACATATAGTCTCACGTGACTTCTCTTTGAGAGTATTAAAAAGAAAAAAGACAATAATAGCCATAACAATAAGCCCACTTACGGGTCTAGCCTGGTGTTGGCAGCTGCGACCTCATCATCGCTCTCTGACAGACGAAGATCCTTGTTCACCACGTCACTGGAAACACATACACTATTTACAAACCCCCTTTTGCTAAATGAGTTTCTAAACGGGCAACTATTGCTGTCTGACTCTTATTATGAAAACTAGACAAAGAAACCTATAGTTGCCGGCCATATATTGCAGCAAAAATATAGCCCGTTTAAAAGCCTCTTTAACCGTAAACATGTAATCTAGCATAGAAAAAAAAAACGTTATTCTCAATTTGCGTAAAGCAAATAAAATTTAACACGGATTCCAGGAAAATAATACTGCATTTGGTTTAGCTTTTCAGTAGAAATATGCGCGGAGAATCGTTTCAAGTACTTTCGAAGGTTTGTCGACGCACTCTCGTGAAGCGTAGTAAAACTATTAGTGCAAGAGCAAGTATGCACAGTGGGTCGAGCACGCCTTTACGAATGGTACGTAACGTTACGGTTATCGTATCGAGATCGAGAAACCTCATACAAAATTTTAGTTCCAAATACGCTCACGGGCGGGCGCTGTTCCAAACGTCATACAAACACGACAACGTTTACTATTCGATTTTACGTTACGCAGCATTCGTAAAGTCGTGCTCGACCCTCAGAGTTAAGTTTATTGCATGTTTAATTTTAGTTTATTTATTGCATTTTAAAGTTTTTCTGAACTTACGGTGGTGTCGCACTTCTTGAATGTGCTATCCGGGTGTCAAGACCTGTAACAAAAAAAAACTATTAATACACAGCTCAACTGTCGTTTATAAAAATATTTCACAAAGTAGGTATATTTCTGGTCGTAAAATTAGGGCTGTAAGCTTATTGTAAATTCTAACGCTTAATTAATAACCAAACCAACTTAAAATGCAAAACAGAGAACCCTACTGCAATTCTGAGAAACAATATACCCTGTGTCACTCCCACAACTGAGACGAATCCAATGACACCTCATACGTTGAAATAGCCGTGCCAAAGAATTTAACATACATACATACATAGGTCCATACATTCGAAGAACATAACCCTTCTTGGGCAGTCGGGTAAAAAGGACCCAATACTCGTCTATCGTGCGCGCGGACACACTACCTCTATCACTTTCCAGTGGAAGGCTTCCACCGCCATTTTATACCGTGTATGTATGACACAGAGAAATTGTGAACGCGATTGCGATGGTGCGCGGATTAGACAAAGCCAACAGATTTACAGCCCCAGACATTTCGAATTTTAGAGTACGCTCGGTTAACGTGAAATATTGACATAAATCGCGGGCGTCAAAGGAAATTATTTATCGTTCACAATACCGACATTACTCACGCTCCGTATCTATTGTTATATTTAGCGACAAAAGCGAGATTTAAAATGTACCGCAGAGATTATTTTTTTAACCTGATAATTTGATATCCTGCCTGCTTTTCAATTTTAGACAAAAAATACAAATTCCTGCAACATATCGATAATATCAACTTTATCCCTTAACTAGCAGCCCGTCCCGGCTTCGCACGGGGTAGACAATTATAAAATGAAAAAAGTTGTTGTAGTGACATAACTACAATAGTTGGACATATGCTACCGCGGAGTTTTTTGTAGACATTATGTTGTTCTTCAATATTGTTGTACATTATTTTGTTCTATCGCTAATAGTTTCGACAGCGCATTCGACGAAAGACATTTTAAGACTCATTTTTCTACACCTTCGGTTACATTGTTCAAATTTTACCAAGGATCCCTAATTTTTTTTCAAAATGAAATGTAGCCTATGTCAAATTGGAAGAATGTAGCATTCTATTGGTGAAAGAATTTTTTAAATCGGCCCAGTACTTTTTGAGCCTATTCATTAAAAACATACAAACATACAAAAATAGGTACAAATCTTTCCTCTTTATAATATTAGTGTAGATAGTGTAGATAAGGCCCCATTTATTGAAACTAAACTACCACTGAATCAATAGCAGCTATGGAATATCCGACGTGGGATATTTTTGAAGTAAGTCGCATTTTAAATAAACACAAATGATATTGTGCCATATTATTCAGAAACCAAGATTGAATTTCCAATTAAGTGTATGTGGTCGTTAAATCGGCTCTACCTTATTAAGGTTTAAAATAATTAAATGCTATATCGACACGCTGACTTTACTAAATTAGTATTTTGGTCGCTGTTCAGTTAATTCTAAGCCCGTTAACAATTATTCTCTAATCATAGCAGAGCACAATAGGTACCTTAGTTTCTTACTCAGAGCAATTTTAAACGCTTTGTCGCTTACGCCATGCATTGTAAGCGCATTTTGAATTTTGAGAAGCCCTCTTTCTATTGACACACGGGTTACTGGATAGCGTTGTCCCGCTTGAGTGATTTAACTCCTCCCGAAAAGTATCGCCAGTAGCAAGCACTTTCCACATATTAAAAGAAAAGCCATAAACGCATAGTTCACATTCATAAGTCTACATAGGTCGAATAAGTTCACGAATAATAAAGCGAAGTGTACACAGCGTATTAGTAGTTAATTTATAGGTGCTTGGGAAAGGGCCATGTTTGCATAGGCGAGCGGCAGCGTCGAGTCAACATAGCTATAGTGTGTACCGGCGTTATGTTATGGTATGGTCGGTTAACGCCCTTGTAATTTTTCTTTATGATAAGTAGAATACGTTCGCCAATAGTCCGTTCAATTTGACATCTGTCATATTGGCTACTGTCAAAATTCAACCTATCACATTTTTAACCGACTTCAAAAAAGGAGGTGGTTTCCAATTTGACTGTACCTATGTAGCTTTTAGATTTTTCGGTATCAATGTTATCTTGTGTTCCGTAGTAAATGGCTATAATAATACAATGCTTAGATAATCTTACAAAAGCATCGCTATCGAATTTTAAATTTGCGAGACAGTAAACTACTCAAAGTGGCGCGAAATGCGAAAATTCCTATCATTTTATTACACAAAGTGTCAATAAGTATATTCAGATAAGCTTTAACACTCTACAAAATAATCTGAATCGACCTGTGGTAAAGACCTTCTTTCAGAGCGATCCAATTTTCCCTAAAAAATACCTGCTACAAAAAACCTTATTTTCAATTAGAACGAGAGGGCGGTAAGTTTCGCAGGTTTTTCGTCACGGGCGTCACGTAGCGTAGTAAACAAGCAGGCGTTTGACCGGCGGGCCCTGGGGTCAGTGACCCCGTGACGGTCAGCGGTCGACAATCGTAGGGTTAGCGGAGGCGTGGCTTACTTAGACAACGGTTTTGATGAACTAGAACCTTGCTAGTCCGCAGCTGCACGTGCGGGGCGGCTACGTCTATGCGACAGATTTGTTTTCTTTATCCAGCCTTAGGTTCTGACAACACAAAGCCTTACAATTGGCAAACGATTAGCTGTTCAAAAACTTCAAAAAAGTCTTATTCATTTCAGACCTTGCTGGAAACTTGATTACAACGACCCTAGCCAAAGTCAAACCTTCGTGCGAACTCCTAATTCTCTTGAATTTGGAAACGAATATTTGATTACTAATTGATTGTCTAGAGGTAAAGTAACAGTCCTATTTATAGAACATTTCTAGGCGGCTTGTTGTTAGGTATGAATGAAATACGTTTAAAAATAAAAACACAAAAGCTCGAAACAGACCTTTGAATCTGATAATAAAAAGTGAGTTATTTTATTTATTTGCGCGAAGATAACACAAGGTACGATAATATTTATAAACTTCAAGGTGACAATTATTCACTAAGTTGAATTGAAATCCGCAAAAATACATTCAGAAAACGTTAAATGTTTAAAAGTGTGAGAGTTACCTAATGCAAAGACGGAGAAACGGCCGGTGAAGTATGGATGTTTAAGCGGAAAATAAGTTATAAGTTCTCCAGGAAGCACTCGGGCAAATATTCAAGATCATAATAAATCAACGTCGGACACACAGCCGTGACCGTCATTTTTAGATAATTCATGTTACTAATGCCTAATAATAACTGGCAGTTCACAAAGAGGCACTAATACATTATACATTATCTGTCCGTATTTGGAAGGAACAAAAAGCTAAGCGGTTGTGCGGAGCGGTGAGCGATTTCTCTTTCCATTGCACGATTGAGACGCTCACCGCACAGTTGTTAACTAGGAAAACACGCATTGTATTATAAAATGCCCGTGCCTTTATGGTGTTGAGGCCACCCAACTGGACTCGCCTATATCTATAGGTTGGCGACGTAATTGATGTACGTACAGTATTGATACGTTCAATCACACCAATGATGGATCGGTCAACTTGACACTCGGCGAGCGGCGGAATATCCGGCCGTGTAAATTGTAACACCTGTTATCGACTAAATAAAATTGAGTCAGCACAATTGGCGACGCAAGTGATATTACTTAACAATTTAATTGTCAAGTATGACTATGATGATAGTTGAATGTAAGAAAAGTCAAAACAAATGAGCAGTCTAGTGTAAAGTGCACCGAATAAAAAGCTATAAATTATAACAGCAGTTTGTATCGGTTGAACAAATTGTAAAAGGCCCTTTACAAAGACCTTCAGCAGTCGGTGAAAAGCCATAGATAAAAATATTATGAGCGTACCGTCATAAATTTTAATGTAAACATTATTTATTGCCGTGACATAATCTGTACCGTTACGGGCAAACTCATTCGGATGTTCGTAACACAATGTGGCAATGGCAATGGACATATTGACTGTGCCCGTTGTCGCGTCAGTAATATTCAAATCTTAGCGAGATGACGCTTGAAGGGCCATCGAGTGAGGCTGCGCTGTGCGCTTGGGTCTCCGAGTTAATTTGTGGGAACGTGAGGTTGCGTCACGAACGCAAGGCGCGTAACGCTCGCCTCGCCCGCCAGATACCCACAATAACAACCGGTCAAGCGTTTTCTTTCCTTTTGTACTACTAAACATTTAAGCCCTTTTGTCTTTTATTGAACACAAAAAGTATGTCGTTCTTAGAAATTGTACCGTGTTGTGCAAAAGGGTTGAAAGTTGGCCGGGCTTTATTCTAATTTCTTTGTTCGCTTTTAACAATTAAGCTGGCGGGCAGGACAGAATAATTTCCAACGAAAACGTTCATTTTGTGTTAAGCATAATTTAAGGTGACAATGAACTTATTTCTACGCCGTCAGTTGAACTCTAGTTACTAGAGTCTAGTACATATTTCTAAATGCAGACGTTACAGTCACAACAAAAACTGCGACCGTCTGCGGGCAATCAAAAGGGACGTTCTTGAATATTGAATAGCAATTTCATTAAAATGGATTGTAAATTTGGAACAAAAGCTAAATCAAGTTAGCGATAGAATAAAATAAAACCGATTTCACGTTATTTTAATGGGACCGAGTAAATAAATTCTCCATTAAGAAATAAGTAACCACCCGACTCGATTACAATTTACAACGGATGTGGTAATTTTTTGTACGCACATAACAAAGAAGGGCTAAGCGGTAAGCACATGGTGTAAGCGGAAGTCTTACTGAATGCAGGCGAAAATAAAGGCGGCATACGGAGAAACAAAACTGAGAACAATAGTGTTTTACCTACAGCAGGACTGTACAACAGAAATTGTGTGGAATGCAGGCGATATCAAGTGCCGAGTGTAAGTAATACTGCAGCGTAAACACGCATGCGTTTGGGGCACAAGACCTAAACTAAACACGTTGTTATCAAACATATACATATACTCAGTCACGCTCCTTCCGTTCTGTTTTAGGGTCGCCACGGTCAACGTCTTAGTGAGAATATTAAACTCAGTCTTCACCGTACATGGCTAGCACATTTGTTTTGTCTAATCAAATATGATAGAGATTTATTTACCAACAACACGACGATTCAAATAAATATGATCCTAACCGCACCATTTGCAGAACTATGACAAACGCCAACCTATACTATCAACCTATACTAATATAATAAAAAGGTAAATTTTGTTTGTTTCTTTATAGATATCTGGAACTACCGAATCGATTTAAAAATATATTTCACTAATGGAAAGCTACACTTGACTTTTTATCGCAGGAAAGTGCAAAGTTCCCACAGGACGGTGACTCTATATAACATTAGATTTGTCAATAGGCCAGGCATTGAATGCGCTAACAAATGTATAGAGGGAAATTCTTGAAACACAATTTTGGACTTCGTAACTTTGTTTGAACTACTTAGGAGGTGAACATATCAAAAGTCCCCGCTCGTACCCCTTGAGCCGGGGGGAGGGGGGCTTTGAAGGTCCAAGTTTTCGGTTTTTTGGACTCGGACATGACCACTATATACAAAATAAAGCTGATTAAATTTGCTACAAGTTTGACTCGGTCAAGTTTTTCGATATCTATACCTATAAAACAATACCTTGATTGACTGACTTGCTGAATGACTGACTGACAGACAACACACAGCCTAAACCATTGGACCTAGAGACTTGAAATTTGGCACACATATACCTTATGTATCATAGAGGTGCATTAAGAAGGGATTTATCGAAATTCCCACGGGATAGAGAATAAGTGGGATTTATGTTTTCGAATCAAAGTGGCTCCTACCTCCCTAACTATAATTAATTAATGATTTCAAATTAGGCGTGCAAGTAGGTGATAATAGCAGCTAACATCTCCTGCATAATGTTATATAAGCAGAACAGCTGAAGAGCTGAAATTGAACACATCAAAAGTCCCCGCTCGCTTTATCACCGCCCGCTACATACACTTTATCACGAAAAACTGCCACGGAAGGAGATGTACCATTAGTCTTTGACGGATTTATCATCAACCTCAAGCACGAAAGTAGCAGAGCATCAAAGTTCAAGCAATATATCTGTAAAATTAGCTAGTCAGCCGCTAGTCAATTATTATGAAAATAATATGTTGCACGCCAAATTTTAAATCTTAATTAATTATAGTTATGGAGATAGAACCACATTTATTCTAAAATATAGATCCCATTTATTCCCTATCCCGAGGGAATTTCGAAAAATCCCTTCTTAGTGCACCTCTACGATACATAAGGTACATGTGTGCCAAACTTCAAGTCTCTAGGTCCAATGGTTTAGGCTGTGCGTTGTCTGTCAGTCACTCACTCAGCAAGTCAGTCAATCACGGTATTGTTTTATAGGTACAGCTATCGAAAAACTTGACCGAGTAAAACTTGTAGCAAATTTAATCAGCTTTCTTTTGTACATAGTGGTCATTTATTTATTAATTTAGTCATGTCGCTAGGACGCATAGTTTCCGAGAATTAAGCGAAAAACCGAAAACTTGGACCTTCGAAGCCCCCCCCCCTCCCCCCCCGGCTCAAGGGGTACGAGCGGGGACTTTTGATATGTTCACCTCCTAACTAGTCCAAACAAAGTTACGAAGTCCAAAATTGTGTTCCATGCATTTCCCTCTATACCTTTTCATTGACTGGCCTACAAGACTAATAACCAGTGAGCCTTATTTTAATCATGTTTGAATTGCCAGTAGGTATGTCAGAAACAAAACATCATCGATCTAAACGCGATGCGATGATTGGGTTACGAATGCACCAAAGCGAATGAGGAATGCGCCTGTGTTGGTGAGCTGGTGTGCGACAGTTTTTTTTTCTCACACTTCAGATTGTTGTCACAATCTCGAGTTAATGTAAGCTAGATAATAAAGTGTCGCGAGCCTCATTAATAAAAGTCGGGAACAGAAAAAACAGGAGAGAATGCGTGACATGTCTATCTGTAAATTGTGTGGCATTCCTACTACACAAGCAACATTTGTATATGTTTTGTTAAGTCTCCTGCCGCAATCGTGTACTCGTGGACTTTTTTGTACATGTTCCGTTCAGAATTTGGAAACAACAAACGCTTTAATTAAAAACATGACTCTTGTGTTGTCCAATAGCAAACGGTTAATTTAAATGGCAATACCTTATAAGCGTAATCGATTTATTCATGGTTTCGATAGCGCAGACAAAATGGCTACCAGTAATAGTCGCGTAAAGAAAGCAAGGTGGAGTTCTGATCACAGACATATAATGAGCAGATAACACAAATGCACCTGCACTTACTTCCCATGCCCCTATTCTGCTAAAAAAAAACTCAAGACACTGCCCCATCGCTCATCGCATCACTTTCTTAAGTTAGTAAGACATCAGACGATAACCAACTTAGAAAAGTTGAAAAATCCCCGACATTGTCATTTCAAAGTTCATTATTTCAAGAAGGGGTGAACCGATTTTAATGAAACTTAGCTAAGAACCAACTCGATTAAACTAGCTTTCGATTAAAAAATACTACATCGAAATCGGTCCATTCGTTTGGGAGCTATGATGTCACAGACAGATACACAGATACAAAGTCAAACTTATAACACCCTACTTTTTAGTCGGGGGTTAAAAATAAGCAAAATGCTTCATTTTCTTACGCCCATGTGCAAACTGTGGTTTTCATTATTTCTTCACCGGCAAGTAGAAAACTACTTGCAACAAGTACCTGGGCACTTTCTGCGTTTAACATCATTAAAGTGAAATTAATTAAGCGTTAGGCGCAGGTGACGACTCGTTATGTGTAAGTGCATACGTGCAGTACATATACAGATTGAATTTTAATCATTCTTAGTAAATTAACACTGGACGTTGTAGGCGTTTTTCATACAACTCTTTTCGACGAGCGTTGCATTATTGATAAGTTGCCGTGTAATCGCTACTCATTGTAAAACTATTACAGCTCTGCAGCGTCTATTAAGTTTTTTGCACTACAATTATAGCCCTAATGTGTAGTAAATACAATTAAAAAGCACGATAGCATCTATAACGCGAAGAAAGGCGTTACATTCTCTTCTAGATCGACATCAATCAAATCAATGAGTACTCATGTTAACTTTTATTAATTCCTGTAATCTATTCTATAGGAACTGTCTCTTTGTGCAAAATTAAAAGGTTAATTAGATAACAAGACGAGAAAGAAAAATCTTATAGTTATCTGTTATCTCTGATGTAAGTAAATACAAGTAAAATATGCGAAAGTATTGCTATTTAATGATAGGAGGGGTTATGTTAATGAAAAAGTGTTTATTTAATTTTCTTGATATAGCAAGGGTCAAGGGCTTGAATTAAAAATAGTTTAAGTAATACTTGTAAATCTGAACATAGCCACTTAATTGTATTGTCTTTACTCGGCTGCTTAACCACAGAGACGTTACAAGCAAATGAGTGTATTTTCTTAATATTGTTTATACATCTAAATGCGTATACATCTCAGTTCATGTCAATAATTAATATCATTGTATTCATCAATCATGGAGTAGGTACCTACCGAGTGTAGAATAGGCCGGTGGCATTGAGTCATTTAGTACTTAGTAAGTAAGTACTTGCTCGCGTTTTTCTTCAACAGGTGCATTCAATCGACGTGTTAGGTTACATAATTAAATGCATTCGTTTCTTAACCGCAATACCAATACTTTCAAAACGTGGATTAATAATTATTCACAAATCACAACACGAAGAAGTTAAGTTAAATTATGCATAGTAGTAGAGTTTTACTACGAAATAATATTTTAGTACCGAACTATCATAGCGGGATTTCATTTACTAACATTTGTTTCGTCTATAAATACATCACGTCTAATTCTGTAATGGAATCTTCCTTTGGTCGTAAAATCGAGCCGACTTCGTTCCTTTTGGGACGGTTCCGTAACTATTTTGATCGATCATTCAGGCTTGAAATTGTACAGAATTAATACGGAATGTACGTTATCAAGCAAGATTAGGCGTTTCAAGTGCTGACGCATCGTTGAGTCATCTGTGATTCTCAAGACAGATTTATCTATAAAACGAATCAGCGGTAAACCCGTATTTTTTTAGAAATAAATCTACGGGACACACAGTCACAAACATACCATAAACAAACTCGGGTCCAAGCAACACGTCGCCGCACTCGATCAGCTGTTGCAACAGCGTCAAGCGGTTCTGATAACCGAAATCCGAGGTGAGCAATCCCAACATTGTTTCACTTTATAAACATCACAACACAAAACACAGCACTCGCGTCCTCACAACACTGGATCAATCGGTACACTGAGCGTTGAGGTTCGACCATTTTTAATTTAGAACATGTTCCAATGTTCACATGTTCCGTTTTTGGCGCGAAACGAACGGCAGATGCGTGGCCGCGCGTGCGACTGCGTCTTCCGAAAGCTATTACTACGGACAGGTGGTGACATGGAGTTCTTCCTTGCCCCCTCTAAGCGCGTCGGCCGACTAGTCGGCAGATCGATCGGACGCAAAGTGCATGCTGCAGTCACGTAGACTGTTTTAGAGGGGTGTGTAGTACCCAAGTACGATGCTTGATTCGATTCGATACTCGTTAACTGGTTAATCATCAAAGTCAATGAAATTTAGGTAAATTCAATCTAAGTAAAATCTGAATTTACTCAGACGTCCATTTTCAGCCTTGAGTGTTTAATAAAGTCATTCATGAACTAGGTAGCTAATTGCTGGCATAATGAAGTCGTAACTCAATTTCATTTGGTATAAACAACCTTGGTAGGTACAGTAGAGTTCTTAGATTAACAATCTAACAAATAACACGTTTGGCACATTAATGTGACGATGAAGTGTTAAAAATCACATGTTATTGTTCAAAATTTCCATATATTCATGTAGGTAGGTACGCAGCGGGTAGTTGAGAGGGTCCGCCCGCTATTATTACCCTCCACTACAGACGTCGGGGGTGAATCGGGGTTTGATTATGCACGCATCAAAGTGTTCGCAATGCATCGATTTCGGCCAGTCTACAGAGCGGTCGACGGCGGACGCGCCGTGTAAAAACATCCAATAGGTAGGTACACTGCATGCGTAGGTATGTCACTGGCTGTAGGTATTATGATTCGAGAACGTTCTAAAAAGTGTTTGTTATTGTTTATATTGTGCACGTGGGCTGTGAGCGTGCGCGGCTGTGACGTCGCGTCGCGGCGGACGGCGGGGCGGTACTGACTGAGCTCGAGCTGACCGTGCGTTGTTTTGCGTTAGGAGTGCAGCGTGCACCGCTAGCATAGAGAGGACGGGTCTGATTAGAAATTATTCTAATTGGAAATACTAATAAATACCAATGAGGGCTATCGTGAGTCAAAAATTCGCTAGGATCGCTAGGCTGCTGTCAAGTGAGGTATATCTGTCATTCTCCACCAATGAGAGACAAGCTACTGGCTTATGATTGGTGCAAATTGACAGCGATTGTATCTATCCTAGCGGATTTTTGACTCGCGATAGCTCTCATTGGGAGGCTTGTCTTGTATGATAGGAAAATAAGCAAGCGAGACACCTGATAGAAGAAAAGCAATCACCTACCGCCTCTAACTTTACATAAACATTTAAAATCCTGGTGATATTACAAAGATCAAGCTTACTTATTCTGATAAATAGAAACTAACTTGGGCTCTGTTCTGGGATCCAGTATGTCTGTTTCCTTGAAAATTAGCACTTGCTATACCGTAGTTCATTTTTCATATTTTCAATTTCATTTTATGTGCGTTATGTACGCTTCCGAAGTCTTAACGAGTAAACAACAAGATTTATTACAGACGCGCTGTCATGTGTCAAGGTAACATAATACAGTCAAGTAACTATACCGGTTTCTTACAATGATTTCTATTATAACGTAACATTGTTATTGTAAAGCGTGAGTTAACATAATACGTTGTGTACTATCCTAGACAAATGCTTTGCGGCGCGCTCATATTGCTAGTCGATAATGTATGAACACATCTCAAACGCATACCTTTTAGATGCTAACATAAACAAAAAAAACTTTTAAGTATAATATATACTAAGCACTCAAAAGAAAATAAGGGCCAGTATTTTGATCGTTACGTGAAAACTATAGGTATTAAACGAAACAGTAATACGAGGCTTTTGTTTTTATTCAGGCTAATAATCATTTGATCAAGTAGTCAATTGTTTCACTTATTTCAAAATAAGTTTGACATAATTTTCACGTAACGATCAAAATACTTAGTCAATTGTTTCACTTATGTTAGCTTAGGTTTAATGATATTTGAATTACTTGTACTGGATTATTGCAATAAACACATTACTTATTTCAAAATAAGTTTGACATAATTTTCACGTAACGATCAAAATACTTAGTGGCCCCTATTTTCTTTTGAGTACTACCCATTATTATGTACTTATAAGTGTGATTAATGAGACAAAAAAAAAACCTTTCACAACTGAAGACCAAATGTTGCTAAAAGAATTTGGAACGATTCTAGTATATCGCTAAGAATCGATGGATACAAACATATTATTAAAAACCTTTATGAGTAACTAGCTGTTATAGTGGCCAATAAATATGCATTTCAAATTAATAACATTAACACAAACCGTTGCGTTGCCCCTGTATGTGTGTACATTCAATTTTCTAGAATCTTAATCTCGCTAAGTGAAAACGGACCCCAATATCGAACAGGCTCGAATTCGTAGAAGTCCATACATCTATCTCCTGCACGGTTAACAGCAATGGGGTGTTGATTTATTTCGTCACTATTCCCATCCTGTTCTAGCTAGATCTGTACGATAGAGACGCAACAATGAAGTCGAGTCTTTCAAGCTAGTTGTAGTAGGCTATTTCGATTTCAGCGAAGTCGTAATAAGCCAATATTTGTTCGGCCTATTCACTAAAGCTACACTAAAGCTACAGCTCATGTATAGCCAGAAGGAATTCTCGGATCTACCTCTGAATGAATTACGATGAAACTGTGAAGTTTCCGGTAGAAGCATCCATTTGAAATATATTAACATTTCGTATGGCGAGTGAATTGAAAATATCTTCGGCTTCATCTAATATTCTATTAAGCGCTCTTTTATTGCTGGGCAGACACTTCATAAATACGATAGGCTTTCTGTTAATACATGTGTTTGCAAAAATGTTGGATAGACACGTATCACTCTCACTCTTGTTTCATTTCATTCATTCAGAAATAATATAAGTAAATGCATGTAGTAAAATGCAATAAGTCAATTATTTAGAGTTTAGCTGTGATTAAAAAAAACTTGGTTAAAGTAGTCTTAGTGTCTACTCACTGGTCTAGAACATAATGTAGAATCAGTGTAATTGCTAATTACAAAATACCAATTAAGATCTTAAAATCATGACCATCGTCAATATAACATAATATCGTAAGCCACGAAATTAAAAAGTCTATATAAACAGGCATTAAGTTGTTCAAATCTTTAATGACAGCGTTTAACGTGAAGCCGGAACGGTCTTAACCGGGCCGCTTCGGAATATTGATGACGTTAATTGTTTTAAAATCGACCCCTTTCTTAAGATTTATCAGTCAAGGTGTGAGAGGGTAAATGGTGAATAATTTGCCGTGACTTTAGTTTATTTATTAATTATTAATATTATACGTACACTTGTTTAATTTTGCAGAAAAGTCAGATCTAAGTACAAGGACCAGACCGGTTATTAAATATGACTTGAGAGGAGTCGTAGTATGGCCACAGCCTAAACATCCTTTCGCAGTCACTGCGTCGTTTCTAGAATACCCTTTCACCGGCACACAACAAATTTCTAGGGCCTCTGTTTACACGGAGCCGCAAAGTTTTCCGCGGTAAACACATTTTGACGCCGGATCGAATTAATTGTGTGAATTTTGCGCAACAAAGTATAGAAGCCCGCCCACTCGGCGGGTCGCGGGAAACAACTAAACGCCATCAGTGACTGTTACAGTTAATTAAACGAGTTTATTTTTAATCGTTAGAACTGTTGCAAAATTTCCCGTGGTCATAAAATGGCCAGGAACTTTTGAATGTTCTGCAGTGATTCGCGGAATTAAAAACTAAATACCTTTACAATGGCGCTGCCATTCGCAATTTTTTGGTATGAATTTTTAGCCTTTATTCTGGCTTGAAAAATCACAGAATGCATGGAAAAGTTAAAGCTCAGATTTGTCTAGTGACTAGTGTGTACATAAAGTTACAGTTAGTACGGTTTTAGGAAACAGAACTTTGAACTCTTAAATGCCCCACCTTTTAGGTAAGTATATGGTAATAATTAACATGAACCGAAAACTCGCTTAATGCTACCAATATTTTGTGAGATGCGGTCATGTTTGATGCATTTCGAATTCCATGCAATTTGCCGGATCGAAACCGATTGTTTTGTAATACAATTCTCTCACTAAATCTACTCTGAAATAAGAACAGAAAAACGTTTTCAAATGTAATTAAACTATGAATATTGTAGCCTTCCAGTGTAACTGTGGGACTTTCGATTGACATAGCGAAATCCTTAGGCGGGGGCGTGTCGCAAGCTACCAAGACTAACAAATGCCAATTTAGATCAAAACAGCCCTAAATTAATTAAGAAATATAAATAGACTCGAGGTTATTAATACATTTCCAGTTTTGCAGCGAAGCCTTACATTCTTGGGAACCCTAAATTAACCCTTTCTTTAACATTTTTTAATAGAACTTTTTTTTACCTAAAAATCATATTTGTACTGCAAATGACATACCTAATGACATAAAAAATTCAGGATTGTTTAATTTACTAATTTGGTGACAAAAAATAAAATTGTGATCACTATTCAGCAACGTGTTAAATATCGAACAGGACGGGGATGTCACGTCGTCGTCTCTGAACGTATGTATGTTTTAACATTACATTTTTGTTACATAAGAGTCACGTCACGTCAGCGTCCCGTCCAATGCTTATCAAGTTAAGAGTATATTTGTACGTAACAACCTCTAGTCTAATCAAATACGTGTAGGACCTGAAATGTTTTATTTTAATTAACAAAGTATGCGAATTAATGTACTTTGCCACTAGTTAAGTTAGTCGAAGCAGAGTTGTAACTAAGAGGAGTAAATAAGGTGCTACGGAGGATATTTTCAAGGAGTTCGGATAGGATATGAGCCCGCTCGGTCTAGCTAGTTGGAAACCAATTAGATTTTATCAATTACATACAGTACACAATATACATCTTAGCTCTCTAGGTTGGCAACGCATCTGCAAACCTTCGGGGGTTGCGGGTGTCCATGGGCAGTGGTGATCACTTACCATCAGGTGACCCACTTGCTCGTTTGCCTTCCTCGTCGTATAAAAAAAAAAAAAACATACACATGCCTAGTGATAATATTATGTTAAAAATGCTATAAAATATTGTGAATCCAAAAATGTAGCTTCTTTCATTCGGGTCAAAAAGAAACTACCATCAAGCTTAGTTAATCAAAATATTAAACCTGCATGCGTGTTTTAAAAAGAAACTACCATCAAGCTTAGTTAATCAAAATATTAAACCTGCATGCGTGTTTTAAAAAGAAACTACCATCAAGCTTAGTTAATCAAAATATTAAACCTGCATGCGTGTTTTAAAAAGAAACTACCATCAAGCTTAGTTAATCAAAATATTAAACCTGCATGCGTGTTTTAAAAAGAAACTACCATCAAGCTTAGTTAATCAAAATATTAAACCTGCATGCGTGTTTTAAAAAGAAACTACCATCAAGCTTAGTTAATCAAAATATTAAACCTGCATGCGTGTTTTAAAAAGAAACTACCATCAAGCTTAGTTAATCAAAATATTAAACCTGCATGCGTGTTTTAAAAAGAAACTACCATCAAGCTTAGTTAATCAAAATATTAAACCTGCATGCGTGTTTTAAAAAGAAACTACCATCAAGCTTAGTTAATCAAAATATTAAACCTGCATGCGTGTTTTAAAAAGAAACTACCATCAAGCTTAGTTAATCAAAATATTAAACCTGCATGCGTGTTTTAAAAAGAAACTACCATCAAGCTTAGTTAATCAAAATATTAAACCTGCATGCGTGTTTTAAAAAGAAACTACCATCAAGCTTAGTTAATCAAAATATTAAACCTGCATGCGTGTTTTAAAAAGAAACTACCATCAAGCTTAGTTAATCAAAATATTAAACCTGCATGCGTGTTTTAAAAAGAAACTACCATCAAGCTTAGTTAATCAAAATATTAAACCTGCATGCGTGTTTTAAAAAGAAACTACCATCAAGCTTAGTTAATCAAAATATTAAACCTGCATGCGTGTTTTAAAAAGAAACTACCATCAAGCTTAGTTAATCAAAATATTAAACCTGCATGCGTGTTTTAAAAAGAAACTACCATCAAGCTTAGTTAATCAAAATATTAAACCTGCATGCGTGTTTTAAAAAAAATCAAGAATTTCACAATAGCTACTATTGTGAGTGGCACGGTAAAGGGTTCAGTTTGGAGACTTTTATTCTATTACTTTAAGTACTGAAATTGTAACATGTAAACATATTTATAAATATATTCTTGCTATCACGCAAATGACACTAAGGATTTCGATAAAATTTGAAACCTGGGGTTTTTTAATTAGGTCTCATGTCACATCTCGGGGAAAACGCGTTTATCCGAGTTTTCCACACATCGTTTTTTTTTTCCGAGCGAAGCTTCGTTATTTTTAAACGTGCTGTATCAACTCTCCCTGTATCTAACTATTTCTTAGGATAGAGAAAAACTGAACTTATTATTAAGTTCAGTGAGAGGCGTTGTGCTACAGGATATTAGAACATTTTTATGTGCACTAAACCACATAGCCAGACGTTATCATGACATACCATAAACACAAAGATTTGGTGTTCAATTATAGTTATTATTAGCCTACCGCAGGACGTAAATAAAACTATGTAGTCATTAATTACAACTTAAACTTCATGAACACTGATTATGTTTAACTGTTGCTCTGAGTAATAAAAGCGCTTAATCAAAATAAATAACCATATTTATGAGTTACATTTGCACCCGTGTTAAACTCTACACTAAAAAAATGTTTCAGCCATTATTAAGAAAAACTTGTAAGTCACTTTTAACAGGAAATATAAACTTAACGCGATTAACTGCTTAAGCACTTTCCCTGACACAAGTACTCAAATTATTAAAAAATACAGGGTTGCAAAACCTTTTAATAATATGTACCTTTTATTATCCACATTATAATCAACGGTCTCTCTATAAATAAAGCCAGCAGGGCAACAAATCGCCTCCCCAAAATGTAATATCATACTGCAAAATTAAATGGGGTCCGCGTTGCTACCGTCGCTCTTAAATACTACCGCATTTCAAATTCACCACAATGTCGCTGGCTATTTCGCCCTTGCATTTATAACCCTGCTAAGTGCTGTACCAAGTTAGGACGGAACTAGCTCGATATGTGTGCTGTGTTTTTGTTTTCGCCGGTTAAAATGGCACCCCTCAATAGCCTAATGTGTAACACGTTTACGGAAGATTCAAATTGTTTGTTTATTGCTTTGTATGTGTGGCGACGGATCAATAAAGTGTTATTTACTTGGGCAAAATCTCTTTCAATGATTAGGCAACTAAATTTTAAGTCGATTAGATAAGTCGGGCTATTTTATGTTCCACTGTTCAAAGATTTAAAAGCGAATTTTCTTCACGCGTGCATTTCCTTCAAAGCCGTCACCCATGATTGATTGTTATTTGCTCCAGTTCGCTATATTCATCCAAAAAATAGCTGAACTCTCCCTTTTCCAACGAAACCGGTTTAAAAATCGACGAGTTCGGAAACTTAAAACCTGGCAAAGTCAGAACTGGTTATCTCAACTAAGCTAATTGTAGCTATGCGAAATCCACCTTACGCCCCTCATCCAGAGGGGTTGACAAGGTCAATAGAAACTTGGTAGAATTGAAACATAATTTATTAGAACTAGGGGGCACGGCGTGAGAAACGGGGTACCGGGGCTAATCGATATGCATACAGCTTGTACTGAGTGGCGGTCGGTCTGTTGTAGCTAGCTACGCAGACATATTCAATGAAAAGACACTTTACGTATTATGCTAAGCAGAAAAATTGAGACTGAATTAATTTATACCTAGTAAAATAGTCGAATTGGTAGCGTGAAAAGAACGTGCCTAACTGTAGGTCAAGACTAGGAGTAAATACCAACTTCTGTAAATTTGTCTAATTGTGTGTGGGGTGTTGTATTACTTACAGTCTCTCAATTGTACAGACGTGTCCAAAATTGGCCCTAATTCACGAAAAAGGACTAATTTCACTGAAACAAGGTTAAAAACTAAAACAAAGCGTTTGGAAAATTCGAGACAGCGGCCGGCAACCTTCAGATCGGGCAATAAATCACTCGAACATCAGTAAACAAGATCCTGCTCCTATCCCGATGGACTTTCCTAATTACAATATACAAAGCTCTGATATTTACAAAATCTAGTTCAAATAACAATGCGATTGTTATAGTTTAATTTCCAGTAGTCTCTTACACAAGAGAAGGCGCTAATAAACCACTTTTTAATGAGAGAAAACGCCAAAGGATGGCGTGAATAAAAAGTGTAATCATAACTGAACATTTTAAATCCCTGCTTAAGTCAAAGGCGGTCTTTTATAACCGCGATTAAAGCCACTAAGTCCGCGTCAAAAAAAGCCGAGTACAAACTCGGGAGTTAATAAAAAAACTAGCTGAACGCTTTCAGCCTTTCAGTCGCCATTACTTCCGATATTGATGTAAAGCATTTTCCGCCAAAGCTTACACCTATCAAACGGGATATGAAACCGCAAAACAATAACTTAGAGTTCATTTTTCATCACAATTTAAATAACATTTTCATTTCCCGATTGAAGGATGAGATGCTTGTTCGGGTGATATGATTTTTAAAGCAGAAGTGGGAGAGTCTTTTTCTGTTTGCCCAAAAGAGTAGTTGAGACGTTTCTGCTATTCGTTGGGAGGTTGATATGCGTCCTTACGGGGGAGACTCTTCTTTCATATTGGGGACTTAGAGATTGCACTTCGCATACATGTGTACGGGATGCCTTAGATTCATCATCATCAGCCTATTTACGTCCCACTGCTGGGCACAGGCCTCCTCTCGGAATGAGAGGGCTTGGGCTATAGTTCCCACGCGGGCCCAGTGCGGATTGGGAACTTCACACACACCATTGAATTGCTTCGCAGGAGTGTGCAGGTTTCCTCACGATGTTTTTCCTTCACTGAAAAGCTCATGATAAATTACAAATGTGATTTCGCACATAAATTCCGAAAAACTCAGAGGTGCGAGCTGGGATTTAAACCCTCGACCCTGTGCTTCAGAGGCGATAGGTCAAACCACTAGGCTATCATGGATGCCTTAGATTACGGTGGGCTAAATAGATATTTGTGTACATTTTATAGAGCCAGATTTTGTTTTTAAACAAATTGGGCACTGTGGTTTATACGAGGGAGGTTTGATAAGTACCCGTTTTCTAAATATATTAACATGACTGGCCGCAAATAAGTATACCACCTTTTTAAGCCATTTTTCAGAGGCGGGATAATTTAAAAAAAAAATGGCATTCTTTTGTTTTTTTTTTTCTCATTTGACAACGATTCAGTGAAAGCGTTAACTTAAAATTGTTAAAATGGAGAAAGAACAGTATCGGTCTGTAATTAGATTCTTATTTTTGAAAGGAAAAACATGTGATGAAATAAAAGTAAGAATGCAAGCGGTTTACCATGAATGTGCTCCTTCTATGACAACCGTCAGATATTGGTATAACGAGTTTAAGCGGGGGAGAACAACCGTCTTTGATGAGGATCGCCCAGGCCGGCCAGTTGAGGTGACTACAGACGATATGGTTAAGAAAATTTAAAATATCGTTTTAGCCGACCGCCGAATTAAACTTCGAGAAATCGTTGATGCTGTAAACGTTTCAATCGAGAGGGTACAACACATATTAGAAGAAAAATTGGGTATGAAGAAAGTATCGGCGAGGTGGGTGCCGCGTTTACTCACGGAGGAGCAAAAACGGAACCGACTGACTACTTCGGAGCAGTGTTTGGCCGTGTTCAAACGTAACCCGAAGGAGTTTCTGCGTCGTTTCGTGACCGTGGACGAAACGTGGGTCCACCACTACACCCCGGAAATGAAAGAGCAGTCGAAGCAGTGGATTTTACCGGGTGAACCTGCTCCAAAGAAAGCAAAAACCGTCCCATCGGCTGGAAAGGTCATGGCAACCGTTTTCTGGGATTCGCAGGGTATTATACCTATTGACTATTTAGAAAAGGGAAAAACAATAACAGGGCAGTACTATGCCAATTTATTGGATGAATTTGACGCCGTGTTGAAGGACAAACGACCCCATTTAAAAAAGAAAAAAGTACTGTTTCATCACGACAACGCCCCAGCTCATTCGTCCAGAGTTGTGACGGCTAAATTAGCACAGTTACGCTACGAACTATTGTCTCACCCCCCGTATTCTTCAGATTTGGCCCCATGCGATTTCTTTTTGTTTCCCAACCTAAAAAAATGGCTCAGTGGCAAACGATTTGGATCAAATGACGAAGTCATTGCCGCCACAGAGGCCTATTTTAATGACTTTCCAAAATCATACTTTTTGGATGGTTTATTGAAGCTTGAGTATAGGTGGAACAAATGTATAGAGTTAAAAGGTGACTACGTAGAAAAATAAATGCATATATACAAAACAAATTGTTTTCTTTTTCATAAACGGGTACTTATCCAAACAGCCCTCGTAAACGTCAAACAAAAATCTTCTTGGGTTCAACTTACTTCATTATTATTGGTAGATTTTACACATTTAGATCCGAATGGATTTTATTAAATGTCAAACAGTAGCATATTGGTCAACTGTAAAGTTCGACAGCCGTTGCACTTGCTAGTAAACTAAATTATGCATCCTTCTAATCTAGCCCCGATCTTCCAAAAACCAAATCATAAACAGTAAGTGCATATTTTTCTGTACACAGTTCTTTCTACATTGTAAGTCAAGAGCTCATCGTCATTCGACACGAATCAAAACTTGCAATCTTAGCCGTAAAAGCGAGTCGTCGACGCGAATCGGCCGTTCGCGCGAACATTCGCGCGCGACGCGAGCGGCGGGCGGGGCGACGCGTGCGCTGCATTTTAATATCCCGCATCCTGGTCACGGCACCCCTACTAAGGGACCTCAACATCTTGTGGGTAAAAAAATATTTTGTTTTGTTTTTTGTTCCATTTACTCACGCACGCTTACTTACTTACGTCGATTAATTATCATAGAAATAAAGTGCGGGGCTTAATTAACTTATCCATTATTCACTTGTCACTTCAGTCTAGTTTATTTTTAATGTACTTATAGGGATCCTTTTCTATAACTATATCGTTAGGTTCATCGGCGTCGAATTTGTGTCAATAATTGCTTCTAACAACTTACTTCTTTGTTACTTTTATGTAACTACCGGACAATATGTACAAAAAGAACCTAGTCCTCGCAACAATAAACTAATCACTATCGCATAAAATAAACCTTTTACAAATGTTACTTACTGGCCGACATACCTACTTCTTTTCTTACCGCTCAACAACAAACAAACAAACAATAAATTTAATCAAATAATCCATAATCGCAAACCAATAGTTGGCCACCCCACCCACATCGCGATATACAAGACGTAGGGTACTGTAGGTGCGCGTTTTATCACCGGCTCGCCTACCTACTAAAGTAAAACATAAGGCTGTGGCTACACAACACCCTGTCGTTCAGTAAATAGGCTTTGAGACCACATTTTTCTACAATTTTCTTCCTCAGTTAAGCAAGCCGATGATAAAAATAGAATACCTATCCAAATAATTTAGTATTAATATTAAACTTTAACTATTAGGTAGGACTTCAATCTAATTAGCTTTATCAAAATAATAATCATCATCATCATCACCAGCCTTGTTTTACGCCCCACTGCTGGGCACAGGCCTCCTCTCAGAATGAGAGGGCTTGGGCTATAGTTACCACGCAGGCCCATACGGATTGGGGCTACACACACACCATTGAATTGCTTCGCAAGAGTGGGCAGGTTTCCCATACGATGTTTTCTTTCACCGAAAAGCTCGTGACACATTACAAACGTAATAAAAATAACAATAAAGAATTTTATCAATATGTAGGTATACATAAAATTCTTCCGTTACTGACTGAGTGACAGACAGAACAGACAATGCACAGCCGAAACCCTTGCCCCTCGAACGCTGAAATTTTGCATAGAGGTTGTCTTTGTGATGTAGAAAAGCAATAAAGGATGGACAATATTATTTATTAATTTATTGTATCTACCTAGTCCCTAGTTCAAATTCCTGGTGTAACTTCGGTCTATCTCTCTTTCCCTAAAATGCTGCGCCCTTCCGGGTTTCATACGTTTGTGTTGTATCGAATAAATAAATGAACGAATGAATGATTTGTTGAAATTCTTATGGGATAGAAAATAAACGGGGTTTATGCGCGGACGAAGTCGCGGCCAAAAGCTAATCTAACACAAAATCCGAAATAAAACAATCTTAACCTGAACAAAACGAAAGTACGATAACGAGATGGTTTAAGTAACTCCCGGTGCGTCGCGCACCTCGCAAGGAAACGATCTCCCTTGCCGTCCCCTTTCCTTTGTTCCCGGGATTTGACGAAAAATGCGCAATAACCGCCATCTACCGGCCGCTCATTATTCCCTATTGCGAACCAGACCGTCCCAACGTTTGCTTAATGAATAAGTACTTTTGTAAGCAAAATATAAACAACGAAAGACACAAAAGGAAAATTTCGGGACCCGGAAAACCAACACTTTTGTGGTTCAAAAGTAAACAAACAATGATGCTTAGACGCAAAGTGCTGAGAAAAGGGCAATAACATTGATTTAGTATGCTTATTCACCTCGAACATTTGTCAATAGGCTAAATCGGTGCACGGTACATCAATACTTGAGTTGTAGAGCTATCGGTTGTAAACTAGCGTCTCGAAATAGACGCATCTACGTTCTCGTAGTACGTAGTATGGGGTGGGGGTGCCGCGTGGAGTGGGGCGGGAGTGCATCTGGCAGAGGCAGAGCACAGGCCACCCTCTAGTGGTAACTGTGCCGGTCGATAGATGGCGCTACGCGATTAAATTGGCATATTGAGATGCGATTCAGCCGTGACGCGGGCGGAACACTATTTCCGTAGTGAACGAGTGCTATCTGTTGAATTGCTGGCAATGAATTTATGAGATGGAAGAATAGCGTGTCCTATTTTGATGTCGCGTTAGGAAATTGTCGAGAGATGCTTTAGCTCTGCCTCGTTATCACATCTTAGAGCTCCAGACATCCTGAGCTTCTCCTTTGCAACTTAGCGAATATTTCGCGTAAATTGCCTGGGATTTCGTGAACCTTCGTATAGTAAAGCTGCTTGTATAAAATAACGACTCGGCGTACCCAAAACTGCATCAACAAATATAGGTATCATTAAAACAGACGTTACTTTTATAGTTTATTCAAATAGGTTAATATCAAAAAGGAAGTTTATATAACTAATCAAGTAGCGTTCCACGGTCCAAGTTTGAAATAGCTCGCATTAGCTAAACCAACAAACTGTCGGAAACATAACCGCACATTCAGTAAAAGCCCATAAAAGCTCTGACATGCCGGTTTAAAGGGGGAGTTGTAAAAAAAGAGAAACCAAACAGTATTAAAATGATGAGATCGCCCGCCGATTCTGTTTTTAGATAGCAGAGAGATAGATCCTTCAATTTCCGTCGCTCCGTCTCGCCAATCGCAGCAAAAAGGAAGGAATCGTGTCAGTAGAAATCCCACTTTTCTCTAACTTCTCAATTCTCGGCGGGGCGCGCCAACTATTTCGATTTTTCAAACCGCGCTCAGCACTTTTTGTTTATTGAAATATCGAAACTTTTTATTACAGTTTTAACACACACTCGGTTACCGGAACGTTTGAATGGAAATTTACACCCTTAAAACTGAGAGAGTACCTACGTTAAAGAGTAACGGCGAACAGGAATAACGCATCACATTTCAATATGTTACTTTCAGTAAAACAGATTTACTGTAAAATTGGATGAAACATCTGGTGGGGGGAGTGAGAATTTAGTTGGTCGATGAGAAAATACCCTGGGGGCTAAACGGGGTAAGCCGGCACCGTTGATTTTGCGAGCGCCATAACTGACTACTCTATTCATCTTATACAATAAGAACGCGACGCACAAATAATCTAAAACAACAATGTACTCAAAGATGAAGCTAAAAGCTTTGTTATACCTCCCGCAATTAATGTGGAAATAAATGTATCAAAACACACTAATTGCCAGCTAAATAAGAAAAATGTAAATTGATATCTCAACGCGGTCTTTTCCCGGCTAATCTCTGTACAAACTTTCGACGGAGTGGCAGTTGACTCCAAATTATAAGTTCACAAAGATAAAGAAAACATTTGTTATTAAATAAACATAAGTACCACTAAGAGGCGGGGGAATTAGCGGCTGTGGCCACGGGTGAAGCGAGAGCGGAGGAGGTCGGTGGAGCGGCGACGTAGATAATTTATGCAGATTATATCCTCCGGGTCGGCTTGAGAGCAAATCCAACCCTTGTATTACCTACAAACTGCTCTTTAAACTTAGTTGCTATGATGTAAGTGTTGTAGGAATTACTAAACACTGAGTTTGAAGGGGGTGATCGCTGATCGTGTAGTATGAAGAAATCAATTTTATTTTGGTAAGGGTCTTTTAATGCTAGAAAAAACACTGTTTGTAATAATATGCGGTAATGATTGTCATTATTAAACTGCACTGCTTAGAAATGGCTAAGCGACACTCTAACGTATGTATTTCTCAAGAAGCCAAAAAGATCCTCAGACAAGGAAAAAACTGTCTATCAAGAACAACAAGTTGGGATACAGCTCAGGTGGTTTACTTACAGATACGATTTGGATGCGTCTTTACAATTGCTCGTGAATTCTTTGAATTTGATAAATAGGCTATTTTAGAGTACTAGTAGACTTAGTAGTACTAGTAAGTCCTAACTAAACCGCTTGTCGTCTACAATTAGCGCTGTAACGTCAGTCATTTTGGCCCGAGACCTCGGCGTCGACCAAATGAAAAGTTCTCGGCCGGCGGACACTTTTAACTTATCAGAGCGATTAATAACGTCCAAAAACTCTGAATTTGGATCGCAATATCCTAACAGCTTTGTTACAATTTGCTGGATTACATTTTAACTTCAATCTGTTGAAGTCAAATAAAGTGTGCCTTTGGAAAAATTACGATAGAATAAAATAAAACTGAATTAATAGATATCTAATATATAAATAAAGTCGAAAAACCAGAACGGGATAAAAGAAACGAGACAGAGCGAGATGGCGCTCTACAACACCATTTTGACACGTTTCTCCCAAACAATGCATTATTTCTCCGGATTTTTAAAGCAATTCGATTCTTTGATCTTGGGAATCGCGAAAAACTTGAGAAAATATGATATAGGGTGTGTAAGTTTTGTATATTAAGCAAAATAAAATCGCAAGTTCTAATTTCGAGCCAAAAGCGAGTGATCTATTATCTATGCCAGTGTTGCCGTTCAGGGATAAAGAAAGCCATTCATTATCCTGCAATGCAGTCTACGGAAATTTTAAATTTTATCTATATAAATTTTTATTATTGATAACATAAAGGAAAAAAATACATGTCCAATATTTTTTTTCCGATAACCTGCTTGACGGAATAATTAGAAATATTACTTTTTTGACCCAGAGGACACATTCCTATTGCTATAGAGATTCCTTACGTAAATATAATATAATATTCCACGCGGGCGGAGCCGCGAGCGCTCTCTACTTAAATTATAGAACTGGATCTGTTTGGTATCTAGACTTTTTATTATGAGATTTACATGAAAAAAAAGGAACCTTTTTTTGTAAAATGTCTCGTATTAGACACTGCGTAAATTAAACAAATCGAACAAAAGTAAAATCGGAATTATATGGAACTTTTACAAGTTTAAAACATTAAGGCAACTCCACTCAACTGCTCAGCACTCAGAATTTAAATTAACTATTTATTCAAAAATATAAACTAAGCTCCAGACTATCCATCTCTAGACTCAAATACATAAAGGTTAATGAGCAAAGTAATCCAAGTCCAAAGAATTCCTTAATTACCTATAAAATAATCTAGGAGGCTAATATGAGAACGTTGAACTCAAATACCTGCAAAATTGGCAACTTTAATAGGCTTTCAGAGCTTGTTAATATTACTGCAAAATCACAGGTCTGCTGGTACCCGTACGTTCGACAGAAATTCTCAGGAATCCATCCGATCTGAATTGTGAATCAATTCCTGATTTCACAGCAGTTAGCGTAACTGGCATTGTAAAGTGAACCAGCAAAATCTGGACACAATTTTGATTTCAGACTAAAGTAAAAATTATACTTACCTACTTAATCCGAGGACAGTGTAAGATATCTTTCTACGTTAGGTAATTGTATGTAATAGAGATCATACGAAACTAAGCAATAACTTTCAGACGAAAGAACGACACTGAATTTTTCACAGAAACTTCCAATGTACCTCAAGGGGAAACAATATAAGCGATGAAAATTGTGAAAAAAAACCCAATAATTCGATAACTGACTAGATAAATCAAAAGAGAAGTCATTGTATAGGTTCTGAAATTAGGGTTCCCGTCCATATCCAGTGGATACCGGTATAATCCGGTTTAGAGGCCCGCGGATATTGGTAAACAACCACAAATGAAATCCGGCAACTGTGTTCGGGATGCTAAATTGTTTCGGAGTGAGTCCGGGGAACGATATGTTTATTTTATTACGTAAGCAACAGTACTTTTGTTATTTTCATAGTCTTTTTGCGGAAAAAAGCGTTGTGGCGATTAATAAGTTCGGTTGTAGTCACGGACACCAAAGCTGGTGTCAAATGTTTGAAGGATATACCTACTAGATATATCTGTCTTGCGTCGTATGTTGTAGCCCATGCAGAATATATTTCAAAGAATTAATTTGTATCTAACACATTAAAAAACAATATTTTCATACTCTTATTTTCAGCGCTTTATCGATTTTGAGGACAATCCTCAAAATCGATAAAGCGCTTTTTAAGATACTCAATTTTAAAATTTTATGTTTTATTGTCTTTTGGGTGGCATTAGTGTGCTTTTAAAACCAGTTTTAAGGACTGAAAAAACTCACGTCAGTCAGTGTATCAATTAGCTAAAATTAACATAACATTCGTTAACAGACGAGAGTTCAAAACTCTATCTTGTAGCGTGGTGATAAAAATAACATACGCAACAAACAATCGCCACAACCTTGAAGAAGCGATAATGCTTCGAATAAACGAATGACAGATAACAAAGTAAATATTTTACCGGTTTTTATACAATATTCGGTTTGTAACATCCAAGTTATGCAACATGATACCAATGTTGTATCGACCGAATGATGCGCTTTTATCGCAATTTGTTTGAAGAGTGACTTTTCAGAGAGAACGTCTTATATCCACGATGCTTCAAAGACAGTTAGACGAATAATGCACGATGGTCTAAATTATGTTAAGGAAATGATTATTACCATTTTTGAAGAGTGCCAGATGCCTCTACCAATAAAGTCAGTGGTTATGAATACAAACGGTTAAAAACAGTTATTGCTAAAACTATTATTAGCGCACGCGGAATGATCTTATGATTGAAATCGACCAACTCGTAAATATACGTAATAAAACCAAATACAATTGTTGACTCGCACGCAACTGGAGCATTTTTCCGCAGAATTTCAGCACAATAGACTTTTCTCCGGAACCGAAGGCATCCGGCTTGAGAAACAAAAGGAGTTCGCTTAAAATTGGTTGTAAGTGGAAATGTTGCCATATCGATGAATTCATGTTACAACTGGATCGTTTATCGACAGAAAACATTTTGAACCTCGCTTACAAAATTCAATTGAAAATTAGGGCAAAAATAATCCAGTTAAACTATACTTGTGGGTAAATAATGTGAATATGATGATGCTAAAACTGAAACTTTTAGGGCATGATAAAATTTCTTAATAGGTAGTAAAAGCGTTTTAACGTAATTGCTCTAAATTCTCTTAGAAGATGTTAACGATAATTACATATATTCAGATGAACATTTTAAAAACCTTGCAAACGACAAGTTAATTTTGCGTAAAGCCCTTTGAGTATCCAGCTTTTAATCATTTCATAGAATACGTAGGTGCTGACGTTTAGTAACAAAGAATGTTTCAGTATTTCGTTGAGTCTGTATATTTTTTCTACTTTATATAATTGTTCCGCAGCTGAGCAAAGGCATCAGCATCACCTCCCTTCTGCGACCCAGCTTGCCAATGAGTCTACAAAATATTTTTTTTTTCTTTTTTTACTACCCGAATTTTCTACAGCCTAAATAAAAAGACCCTATCGAAATATCGAATCAATTCACGACGTATCCAAAACTAGCGCATAATCTACCCATACTCGTAGAAGCTAACACCTTTTCGATACCCTGATTTATGTATCTCGAGCTAACCTAATACATAACTCATAGAGGGGGCGCCCCCTACCGGCCATCTGCGTTTACGATTCGGCCTGCGTAAAAGTTGTGAAGTGTAATGGGATCCTTACTTTGATAGTATCTTGGTTAATGAAGAGGCTGAAAAACGTGGCGGAATGAAGGATATCAACGACTTTTTTACTTTTACTCTGGACTCATTATAACCGCCGACGACAGGCGAAGAAGGGGGTTTATAACTATAAAACCTCTATTTATTTGTCTGTGCATCCTTTTTTGTTTTGTGGACACACTCCCTTGAGAAGAAATGTGTGAAATTGTGTGTATTTTCTTGTATTTGTGTGTCTTCTTGTGAAAGTGAATAAATGTCTTTTTCTTTCTTCTTTCTTTTATGGTAAAAGATGAGTGTTAATTAATTAAGTGTTACTGTAAGCTACTTAGGAAATTGATTAAGCTTTTTTTTAATAACATATTAATAAAAAACTTCCAATAATATATACATAATACACTACCATTTTATTTTGGTAAATATTGCATCAGCCTGTAATCGATACCCAATGGAAAAGTTTTAAAGCAAAATATTTATCGTGAAAATACAGAAATATTTTCGAATACTTCATTGCGAAACCCAATACTTGCTTTCTCATTAATGAGACCATTTGTTAAGGAATAATGAAATACCCTGAAGCGCAGAGGCATTTTTAACTACTACATATCGGTAAAATATTGTTTATCACCTACATTTAATGGAAAATTAGAAAAAAGGGTTATTTTTATTTTTAGCAAAGAGTAATGTCACCCATGTAGATTTGTAGATGTAGAGATGTCTGGTTCTGCGTCCTAATTTATGAAGCTTTGAATGCAGTGTTCTAATGTGTCTAATGTAGCATTGCATAGTAGTTTTATCGTATCACGACAAAATATAAAACACATCCATGCTATACGTACGACAAACTTATATCTTTCTTTAACCAGTAGCGCGCATGATTGGGTTGTAAATAAGATCCGCCGTCACTCATAAAGAGCCAAGAATATAAATGACATGAAACGATAGGCGCGTCGTAAATACTATCTACTAGTAAGATTATTAGAATGCTTGTTTTCCAAGAAAACTTCCTAAAGAAAGTTATTTAGAAAAAAAAACTGCTTAATTTAAGTTTGAAAACCATTTAAAACCAAATTACATACCAGGAAAACATACTTCAAACAGAAAGTTTTCAGATCCCAGACGAATTACGAAACAGACGTAAAAAATAGAGCAAATCCATTTTCCCAATACCGGTTCTTGGCGAACGTGTCACGAGCAGGACTTGGCCTATTCCGAATCATTCAACAACAATCGAATGGCACAGCTAATCTAACCATCTCATCCCTCACTACTGCAACGGAAAAGGAGAGCAATAATAAGGTAATAGTTTTCGAATTCGACTTTAGTCAGAATCGAGCTCCAACTAAAAATGGAGGTTGAAAAAATATAACAAGTAAACATCGGGTTTAGGAAATGAAATCTGAATCGGTATTGGAATAACTGATATTTTTAGAGGCAGCGTTATTAAAATATCGTTTATCGGTTATTGGCAATCGTGTGCCATAAAAAAACACTCCGATAAAGTGGTATTTGTTTAGTTAGTTGTACAGTGGGCTGCAAACATAAAATTAATTTGGCAGGGCAGCAAAACGAAAAAAAAATTTGGAAGATTTTTCTTTAGCTTTAAATGTTGTGTCGAATCATCGACTTTCCTGAGAGTAGAAAATATTTCAGAAGAATTTTAAAGTATGTTTCTACTTTCTACTAAATCCATGTCATTAGTAATCTAAAACACGTTCAAATCGATCATTTAGTGAAACAATAGCAGACAAGACCCAAATTGATACCTACGATCAAATAAAAGCCTGCCTCGATTTGGATTGTAAAAAATCATAAAAGAGCCACGTTGTAGGTTTTTGACCCCTGACGACTGCAGGCGGATGTACAGAACAATCACTGGGCGCAGTCTAGGAAATACCGTACGATTTTAATTCGCGCTTTTTGCTGTTTTATTTTCCATTCGACGTTCGACTCGCGACCCCTGACGCCAGGTGGCAGATATGTACAGTCGGTGACAAATAAACGCAGTATGTTTATCTCCTCTTACTTTTGCTTGACAATAAAAACCGTTGGTTTGTCAAACAAGTGTGAAGACTTATTTAAGAGCAACAAATACACACATCACAACTCTGCTTTATTAGAAAGATTTATTGAATTGTCTTTCATGTCTTTCTGAAATGCCCAGGGTGAGCTCAAAAAGTATTAAACGCGTTTAAAATTTCTTATACAAGCCATTGACAGTATCAAAACAGGGCAACCGGCAAGACTCAGTGCCGTTTCAATATTCAGCACCGACTGTACCACACACGAAGGAGCAGCGAAACAGAACGGCACCAATTAAACGAGAGCCCCGGCGCAAACACAATAAACCACTCAGCCCGCTATAATTAAAGGCTGCCGGGGTCATCTTACGCTGGCTAATAAAATTATTATGCGATTTAGCGGCGGCGGGCGATCCCGACCGCCGCGACACCGCAGAGCGTTTTCACACACGGACATTTCGCGTTCGATAATATATCGCTGATTGAACGCTTTGGTAGCCGTCTGCTGCTAAAGTGTTGCCAGTTTGTCGAAACAACTGGCCCACTTTTTGGTAAATAGAGGCCAGATTCCCAACTATTTTGGTATGCATAAGGTAGTAATGATTACGATGTTACTGTGACAGAGGGAAATTAATACTATTTACATAACTCGCGGGTAAAAGAAATACATTATCATTAACCATTATTATAGCAGTGAAAATTTCACTAAGTTTCCTATTATTAAAATCTAGCCAAGAAATAATCGCTCGATTTCCACCGTCGCGATATCGGGTCGGCAAGTTAAGCGATCTCTTTGTTTTTATTTTCAATCTCCGAAATTAGTAGTTTTATTAAAATAGAAGAGACTTGAATGCAGATTTTTTTCGCTTCTGGTGATCCATAAAGTTAGTGGCTAAAATGCGGCTAGCTTAGCAACACCGATTCAATAATATATCGTTGATAGGTTCGACGCCTGCGGCCAGCGGCGTGCCGGTCGCGTTTGATACTCGCGGCCATTTTAATGCATATTGCACACATTTAGGATGTTCGGAGCCATCGGTTGATGTTATATTAAAAAATCGTTTATTTTGATTCGAATTACCGATCGTTTGAGTATGACGAGGTAAGCGATATAAGCGTATATGTATACGATCGTAATATTGGAAGGGTTTTTGCTGGGACTGCAACGTCCTTTTACGTTCCTACATCGTGAAAGTATGACTTAGGTGAAGTTAGCTTATTAACTTAAGAAAGAATCAATCAAGTTTAGAGTAAAAGATTCTATAAAGCCAACATGCACCGACCTGGGTTTAAACACTTATGTACTTACCCGTAATTACATGCAAAAAAAAAATTTGAACTTTTATTTGACAACCATGACTATGACAAATACAGGAAAACAAATAGCTTACAAGCTATACACGTACGATAAGTCGTCACGGCATAGCCGCAAAAAGGCGCCGACTCAGCATGTGCAGCCGGCATTACTGCCATGGCGCTGATATTCTGCTGGAACCGAATAACGATACGAATACGTCACGTTAACCCCGGGTTAGTGTCTAATTCAGGTCGGTGCAAGTCGGCACAGAACATTAGAGCTGGTATGAATAGTGCCGTCAGCCCCCTCACGCAAAATAGGCGCAAACTAATCGTCGAGTTGCCGAAAATAGCCAGTGCTACTACTAAATTATGACGAGTTAATTCTGGCAGAGCATTTTGGTAATAATCTCATAATAAGTACATCAACATGTTCAAAAACTCCACTGTCAATAAAGAAATGTGTCCTATAGCCTACACAAAAATAGAAACCCCCCCCCCCCCCGCCCCCCCGCCCCCGATATTTTAATTTCAAAAGTTAAATAATTCAAACGCTCGCGTTCAAGTAATTTCATCAGTTTAGACAGATGCACCCATATACTGGTCAAACTTATAACACCCTTCTTATTGCGTCGGAGGTTAGTAAAATAGGAAAACTACATTTGTACTTCTTACCGTAACTCGCATCGGCCAACTGAATCGCGAAAGGAACACCCAATCGTTCAACCGATACTATTACCACGAGACGCCACGTAGCATCCGTCACATGCGGCAACCCAGGGACGTGTAAAACGTATAAGAGTGATGGATCGCGCCCTTCGATGCCACCTGTCACGCTCGCACCCCCCACCCCCCACATAAGGGTACACATCCACCAGAACCCGGCGAGGTAGCGAGCGGTGTGAAAAATCCACCAATAGGAGATGCGGCGAACGAGACTACGGAAAACTTAAGGATTCTCATAGGTGTTTATTTTTCTGCTTAGCTGCCTCGGACAGCTACGGTGGATATGCAGCCTAGACGGGCGAATACATCTTAAATAATGTACCGCCTAGGCCGAGAGAGAACGAACCTCATTGTCTGAATACAAATGACTTCAGCCTAGATTTTTTGCAGGAAATCTAGTGTTGCGGCCTATTCTATTATAGAGGGTTTTGTGAGCGATCTGTTGCGCGGAGGGAGTAAATTCATTGAAGGGTATAAAAGTGCCTTACTGTACTGGGAGAATGGACATACAAGGGCACCAATACTGTATCCACACACATTTGGAAAAAAACACGTATCATCAATCTTATTGCTAGTTGGAAATACGGTCTGTGTACACATTTTTGAGACTTAGTGGTGTACATGTACCTACTTATATACATACAAGTGCCCTTGGCTGTAATTATTTAGACTTTGTAAAAACTCATGTAGCTTAATTGACAAAAGCGATATGGTATTGTTTTACCCAAACCGAACTTAAGAAGTAACAGGCAAATACTGACCCACCTTTAGATGTGTGTCATTTACCTCAATTTTGCGGTAACATTATAATTATTTAAATTTTGTTGCACTATATCACAAATAAAAGTGTACAAAATTATTTGTTGGTGTAGTGAAACTGGTGAAAGTTCACTTTTTACCATCACATCAACAACAGAGGTGACGTTCAAAAGGTGAAACTATTCCGAACATCTGACCCGTAAAGTTGATATTTTACAACTTTCGTTAGAATGAATACGTTAATAATCCATCATGCCACTTAACCCATTCATTGCTGCGCCAGTAAATTATTCACCTGGGCGCAAAAAAAAACATAAATAAAGTGTGTCATTTACTTGTTCTTTCATAGTGTTACGTTTTAATTATGATTTTCTTTCCTCCCCTTTTCCTCAATAAAGGTCGGCAGGGGACTAGTGACTCTCTTGGGGTTGCTGGTTCTCATGGGTGGCGGTATCGCTTACCATTAGGTGACCCGCTTGCACGTTCCCTCTTTCAATAAAAAAATAGATTAGTGACGCCATATTGTTTTATGTATCGAGTATTTCACTTCCTACTAATAATATCCAGGGACTTAATTACGACACAATTTTTAATATTACCTCGACGTTTCGGCAGCACTGCAGCTGCTGTCGTCACGCGAAGTCACTTTTTACCTCAAAGACATACACACGTACATCATTAACCATTCAAGATGAAACTGAAAAATATTTCCGAAGGTTGAATCGAAACGTTCATCGCACCTACGTCATTCTACGTCATCATTTCTCTCAAAACCGTCTAGCCTGTACACGGAAACCACCCTCTAAATACCGCATCCTCTATAATTTACTTGGAAAGTCATTAAGGAAAAAGCCGCGGTGAGCGGGCCGGGGAAACGCGTCGTGATTGGTTCATAGCTTGTCATGTCGCTTGTCATCTGGTCGAAAGTGAGCCGCGGTTGGTGGCTAATAAGATTTATGGGTGCAAATGCGTTTCGGAAACGTTCGCCCCGACATTTGGTGTCCAGAGGGTGGTTTGTCCGTGAGCGTGTAATAGTCAAACAAGTGAATAATCAACCTGTCCCTTTACACTCTTTGTAAAAGCAATTGAGGGTAGATGCTATCAGGAATCCGGCGATCGCCCGTGAAGCTGGCCGGCGGCCGGTCCGGCGCATTCATTATTATTCAGTGCCCTAAGCACGACTTGTCGAATCCTGCGTTACGTTACGGTTATCGTATCGAGATCGAGAAATCTCATACTAAATTTTAGTTCCAAATACGCTCACGGGCGGGCGCTATTCCAAACGTCATACAAACTCGTTATAGTTTACTATTCGATTTTACGTGACGCAGGATTCGACAAGTCGTGCTTAGGGCACAGTTAGCAAGCGAATATTTTCACTGCGCATTTGTTCTATAGGTAACCTGTGCAGGGTTGACACTGTAACTGTGCGCTTTTGAAGATGTTTTTTTTTTTCAGTAAAGACTACTAAGCAAGTAAGTATACAACTAGAGTGCTTAATTGGACTACTTACTAGTGGTCAAACGGTAGGACGTCATAAAATGTGTCTGAAGATGCAAAGTAGAGTTTCGTAAGCGCATTGTAATTTCTGATAATGTTACAACCCACGTATCGACTACTAAATGACTGGTACTCGAGGGTGGATTTAACATAACTTTATGTTATTATATCGCTATACCCAACTCAATGTCAAGCCGAATGATCATGTAAATAGGAATCTAGTGTAATTGGAATTAAACAATGGTCCTGATGATAACAGCTGTTTTTTTTTAAGCGTGGGACGCCCCTAATAGTGTCAACGCGGTGCGAATCAGGGCTAACGAACGTACCGGAGCTTTCCGATAGCATTTGTTTCACTCGGACCTTTGTCTGTTAACGTTCCACGTTGAAGCAACATAAGGAATTTGCTATGAGCTAACCGAAGAGCAAGCCCATAGAAATCGGAACAGAGGATCGAGCACGAAGTTTTCGAATTCTGCGTAACGTAATCGAGTAGTAACGTTATCGAGAAATTTGTATGACTAATTTATTGAATCAGGCGTTACTTTGCGGAGGTCCATATTTATGAACTAAAAAACAATTACTTTGCTCACACCGCACAGATATAACTATTTGTCATTAGTGGTCGCGGGTGAGCAAAGTAATTGTTTTTTAGTTCATAATTTGTATGACGTTTGGAACAGCGCTCGCCCGTCGTGAGCGCATTCGAAACGTAAACGACTCGAAAATTAGCGTTCGTGTGAAATTTTCGATAGATTCGGGAAAATAATTAGTGTGAGATTTTTGTAATTATCGACTAGTAAAAAATACACTGGGATTTACTGGGGCCTTTAAACAATTTGTTCTAACACGGCCTTTCGGATCGCGTCTGCCTACATAATCTCAACTCTACTTACCTACCTACTGATACCGATGGCACCATAAATATGGAGGTGTTAAGTACCTAGTAAATCTCAATTAAAATGAGAAAATCGTTAATATAAATACGTATAATCCACCATTATATTTCGTTTAAAGACGGAGCTGAGAGCAAAGCAATATAGACAATTGCTAGATTACTATACGCATCTCTTTCTAAAACTTTCTCTCAGCTTTATTTATTCTCAACCTTTTGACAAATACCCGTCATCAATATACAGGGTGTTATTTTTGGCATACTCATCGAATCACGTTACACGGACGATTCGTGTTACCAAGCTGGCACTGGCACTGTGACACTTGTACAAAGGTAGTCTACACTCGCTTTACCGCTTTTGACGCCGCGGTTTAGTGGCGGCCTCGCTTGCATTATCAGTGCACTTGCGGTTAGCCTTTGTGTAACACGGGGTTTATAGCGGTGACGTTCACGATATATTCGTTTTTTAGAACTATATTTTGAAATTTACAAGTAAAAGGCTCTAAGTCGAAAACTTGTGGCCTTTGTCACTGAGGAACGATAAAAGGAAGATGATAAGACAATATTGAAGAAACTTTAAGCCATTGCTAAAATAAAACAGCGTCAGAACAGTTTTCATTGTATTTGACTTACCAGTTAAATAAGCCGTATTCTTTACACGATCCTTCCATAAATCCTTTAGCAACATCTGGAGCATTCCACCGTACAAATCCACACACCCGTCAAACAATTAAAAACGTGCCGTCGCGTTTAACGTGCACCTTGCATTCGCGTCGTTATGTTTCATACAATTTATTTATTCACGTCCCCGCCAGGTGGCGTGTAAACTGCCCCTTAATATTTCACAACACCCTTTATTTTTTCTCGTTCGTCCGAGCATCGAACAATTTGGTGCATACCTATATATTTTTTAAACAATACCTTTTTGTCCGTGATGGTTAAAACGAGCGTGCGTTGCTTCATGCGATCACTTTGTTTCTTTATAAAGTAGAGTTATGCTGTTTAGATTTTTTGTCCTTGGAGAAAAACGTAGCTATTTCACATAAAAAGCTAGTGAATTAAACTATTCACGTTTTATGAAACAGGTATATGTAAAAACTATATACAGTAATACCACACAATTCTTTGCGTATGGTTTTAGCCAAAGTACAGTCATGTACAGTCAAAGTGAGAAATACGTATCCGCACAAAGTTGCAAAAATATGTATAGAATCATCACTCTTGTTGCTCCTACATAAGGCCTATATACATATTTTATTGACTCTCAAATGAAAATAAAATCTTTGACCCCGTCTTGTACAACCTTGGCAGCAATTACAAAAATGCCTATCCATGTTGATTTATTTTAAATCGATACTTTTAAAAATTTTATGGTTTCGCGGAAATTCATACAGAACGAATTCTTTTCTATTCAACGAGTTCATTGCTATTTAAAAATTTCTTAAACGACACGTAAATAGGTACACCAAATAGTAGCCAAAAGCTTTTCCGACATGCGTCAGATATATCTAAAGATTAGTGGCAACGCGCAGCCATGACGGTATCTAGTCAATTAAGCGGTTGCTATGTCGTCGGGTTTACGCCTTAATTCGAGCCTGGGTACAAAAATAATCTATTAAACGACAGTTAAAGACTAGAATTTCAAACGGACTTTAGGTATAATAGTCAGTTGATAAAAAAAGCGCCCCTGTGTACTGTACAAGTACATATGTATTTCTATACATAAACACTTCTAATATAGACCCCACAAATACAATGGTTCGGTTATAATTAGAATGTCGCCAGTGGGGTAATAGGTCACTTCTGTAAGTCACGTTCTTTTGATGAAAGGAATTGTCTGTTGCTAACGACTGAAATTTTCTATAATAATTGCTAACTAATCAGATTCGTAACATCAGGGAGTGGACGGGCATCAAGATAGTGGAGCAGCTATTTATATTGGCTGTAAATAGGGAAAGATTTAAAGAGTTGACTGCCAACCTTCAGTGATGAAGTGGCACTATAAGAAGAAGAAGAATCAGATTCAATTTAAGCAAAACTAATCACGTCCTAAGGTACTTCATCCTATATGACAATTAATTGTGTAACTAATAGTTAACAAAACGACCATCTTTATACCGGCTTAAGGCAAACGCTAACAAGGATGCGACCGTTTCACGGATTTAAAACAGGGTGCAAGAATTGGGTCAAGGGTGAATCATATTTTGATGATATAAACGAGATATCGTTTGACAGATCCTCGCAGCTAATTGTCTTCAGGCCAATTAGCCGAAAAATTACTCCAATTTAGTGCGAGTCAAGCGTTTACAAACCTCATTTCGTTTCCAAGGTCTTTGGTCGGCTAATTCGTTGAGCTAACCACAGCGTTGTGATGTTAAATATTTAGAGCATCGTGGTCTTCAGACACAATCAGGACTCAAACCGATCTAAGACCTATATATTAATTAATGGGGAGACTGCACGGACTAGTCTTAGTTGTTTGCTGAAAATCTTTAATTAGGAAGAGGTCATACCTATCTCGGATGGTAACCGATGTAACAACTTTTCAGATAAAGTTATCTGCTAACTACAATTACGACAAAAAACATATCTTTAGACAGCTGACATCATAAATAATCCTTTTACTAAATAGCCTTAGTCTACGAATGATTAATGTTGCTGTCTACTTTTTATCCAATGGATAATTAATATTGACACGACTATCACACCCTTTTGATACGACCAGAAATAATTAGATATGTGTCCATTAATCAAAGAATTAAATTATTTCATATTTTGTTTGTGTGAATAAAAATTGTACTTACCGGGTTTAGGAAGAGGAGTTTTGAGATCGTTGCTTATTAATTGGGGGTTCTCTTGCACCTAAAAAAAAAAAAGGAGTTAAAATTAACTTCTCTTAAGCTAGTATGTAGAGGTGATTGACTTAAATATCTACCAAATTTTAACAAATTTTAAAATGTTAACAAACACTAAGACTTTTAGAGGCATTTTACTACCTTGGTAACCTTCACGATTGCATCTTTTAAAATATTATCTTAATACTGCAGTTTCAACATGTAGACGAGGTGCTAAAAGTTTCATAGTTTTTAATATAAATTGCAAATAAAATCTAGTGATACAAAAAGTATGTCAGGAGACCGAGCCTAATTTGCATGTATGTTTTTTTACATAAACATAGCCAAGAAATGAATGCTACATTAAACAAGTATGCTACTAACGGAAAAAAGATTTTTATTAATCTGAAAAATAAACTCTTTCGTCGATAATTGTTTATCATACCTCTTTCGAATCTTACAAGTCAGAAAGTCTCCTACGTCACTGCGTCAAACCAAGCGCGTAACATTATGACGATTGGCATTCATTTGAACGGAACGCAACGTCATCAAAATACGTGGACGCGACGTCACGTCACTTCTAGCAAGTCGCGGATACTTGTCAATCAACTAGTTGTAGAATGTTTTCATAGAGCAAAATATTCCATCTACAATATTGAAGGTATTTTCCCTTCATGTCGCATAGTCTTGAGACGGCCTGTATAGCGGCTAGCTTGTAGTGCTAATGGTCCGGCCATTACTACGCGCGACCGGTACCGAAGCGAGCGTTTCTCTAATACATTGCTTGTGTTGTCAATTAATAAAAAGCCAGACAAAGTCGCGAGCGAGCAATGAACAGAATTCTCTGTCCAGGCCGCCGGTCAACACACAATACAAAACACGCCTTGGAATCTCACGCAGTGACGTCACACCTGTCATTTTAAAGTAAATTGCTCAACCTGATCATTACCTTATTGGTATAAGGATTAAAGATGAACTTATTGTCGAGTTCTTTGCGGGGTGTCGCCGCTATGACCGACAACGGTTGCGGTAGAGATTTCATCTCCTGCGAAAAAAAAAACAATTCATTAGTCAAACAATAACATACAAAAAATCCTCGACTCTAGAACATGTACGCTTTGGCCAAGTCGGGAAAGAATTATCCCCCAGACGTGTACATACAGAAGTCATATATTTTGCTATTATTGAATTAAGTAGCAAACCAGGATAAGAATAACTTGATGGCTGATATAATACTGACTGTATGTGAACCGTACCATCTTTATACCTGCCTTTGTCCACAGAAGTGGCTGTATTAAGTGATTCAATTGATTGTTATCAATTAGCAACCAGTTTAACGATCAAGCTATTAAAGGAATCATCAATTGACGCAGTACATTATGCAATCATCCATCAGCCAATATTAATATGATAATAATACTGTCATTTTTAGTCAAATCTGCAATAGGCAATTGTAAATAGGCTTACTTTTAGGTAATATAATACTAATATGAGGCAGATGGCTTTAAATAAAAGGTTCAATCATATCCCCAGCACGATTACCTACTCCTTGATGAAAGACTACGATAGATTATATTAGGTTATATGTATAGGACAGGTTAGATAGGAACTTTTTAGGCAAACATCCACACAAGTAGCCCGTTTATTTCGATATAAATATTCTTTTGTCTTTCCTAATAAAAAAACCTCTTGTGTTTATGCCTCTTATAAATGCTTGAACCTTCAACGTTCATAAAATAAATGTAAAAATTGTTAGAACACAAATAAGTCCCAGTTCTTCGTTACAAGCAGAATATTTAGTTAGCTTTTAGAGGCCGTTTGGAAACGTAGGCAAACGTTTCTCAACGTCGTCATATCAAACGAAGAAGTAGCTCTCTCTAGCTTACCTTTAAAATGCTTTCTATTGGTGGCTGACAGCTGTCCACTGCACTCTGGAAGCAGAAATGGATCCGTGACATTATGTAAATATGATTTAAAATACAAAAGGTAGTTGCATGTTCGTTGATCGGGGGATGTTGACGTTTTAAAACGTTTATTTCGGAACAAAGGCTCTACGAAATAAAATAAACCGTCTGGTGCTACGCTGATTGTTCATTCACACACGTTTGTGAACTGATACTATATTTATGATAAAATTTATTGACACGGAAAAGGTTTTAATGAAAAAGATATGTATTATTACTGTGGCACAATGTTGCGTTAAGAAGGAACAATTTAGCGATTATAATGAAGTTCTAAACCAACTTGGGTCTAATGAGTCAACCTTTTCTATTCTATGAGAAGGATTGAGCATAGCAGTGGTAATAATACAATCACTTACTCTCTGTTAAGACCCACAACAGTATCCATCCTAAAAATCCAAACCTCTTGTACATACAACCTAATTAATAAAAATGCTGTCATCACACTAATAAATTTTCCCGTCATCACCGTCATCGTTAATAAAGAGCAGATGTAGCAAAATAAACCGCGGATAGTTATACCAACAACCTACCTCGAATTTGTTGACTTGTTACAAGCGCAAATATAAAACTAGTTTTATGTGGTACACATTATGCCTCCTTAGGTCGGCCGATTAAATTTTAGGGCGCGTTTATGGCAATGCCGTATGATTTACGGCGTTACGGCAGTAAAAGTATTGTAATGTTATTGTTGGAGTGTGTTCGTGAAGATTGTTACGGTCACGGAAGTAAACAAAGTATGAGCTATCTGCTAGTAAGGCGATCCCTGCCGATCCAACTTTGTTTATTTCCAGTTGCTAATTTAAGATATAACGGGTGTACTGTATTGCCTAATTTGCCTATAAAGTAGAAATTAATAATAAACTTCAAATTGAGTAAGTAACGGGGAAGAAATTAAGTCCACATCCTTTACAATAAACACGCATAGGACAATAAACTAACTTGATTTAGCTCTGTCGGGTGAGACCTAAGTTTAGATGATGCAAACAATGATTTTAATGTTTTACGAAAATAAATTAATCAAAAGCTGTATGAAAATCTATGCATCAAAATCACACTTAGTAACACGGTGATAACTGTAACTTACTTGTGATTGGATGCCGTTCGGTATTTTGATGGGTTGTGGTCGTTGCGCCGGTGCTACTGGTATTCCGGGAGCATCGCTCTGGAGACGGACAAACAAACGAATGAAGTAACAATATACTTAGTTATAATTTTATAAGAATATGTGGGTGAGTATTTGAGACCAAAATAATGATGAAAACGAGGGTAGTTAGTCGCCGCCGACGCCCGCTTTTATTAATTGAGTCGGCAGAGCAGAACACTACTTGTTAGCCTAACCTAACCATCGTAGTAAATTCGAAAAACCTCAAAAAAGGCTAAACTGATTTTGATGAAACTTAGCTAAGAACCATCTTGATTAAAGTAGCTATCGATTAAAAACCACGATCGAATCGGTCCATCTGTTAAGAAGCTACGATGCCACAGATAGACACACAGATACACATTTGTATCAGGTGTTAAAAAGGGCAACAGACTGGTACAAAAAAACAACGATCAGAATTCGACTTTATTTATGTCAGTAATTGGTTCATAATTATCATTTAGGTTTGAAAACTTTCTGGGCCAGTTTTTGTGCGCGTTAAAACACTGACTGATCCAGAGGTTTTCAATTAAAATCAGTTTTAACTGACACCAAGTTAAACATAATTATCTCGACCCTTTAAAAATAAAATAGAGAGGCAATTATGCAGTGAAAATCAACACATGTGTCGTGCTAGCCGTGTGTGCTGAAAATCTTCCCTATAATATTGTAACGACACATCAACCGCTGTTTGTCAGTCTTCGTTTAAAAAGTTAGAAATCGTTATTACAACAAAAGCAGAGTAGCTAGCTTTTATTTAATTTTTTTCTGCTAAGGTTTTGCAACCAAAACTTGTGCTAACTTTCCGAGTCGTTGGTTTAATTCGACCGGAGCTTATTTAGCGATAACAGAGCTTTAGATATTTTAATACGAGGTTTTGCTCGAAGGTTTTCTAATTGTATTAGTTAAGAGAGTATACGACTGCAGCTACTGCAATGTAAGACTCGATTGTTTTTGACCGTATATAGCTAGCTGTATTTAGAAACGCCAATACTTTTTACCCCTTGATTAATTTCCATTTTTAACCCCCGACGAAAAAGAGGGGTGTTATAGGTTTAACCTGTGTATCTGTGTATCTATGTATCTGTGTATCTGTCTGTGGTATCGTAGCTCGCAAGCGGATGGACCAATTTCGATGCGGTGTTTTTAAATTGAAAGCTAGCTTAATCGAGATGGTTCTTAGCTAAGTTCCATTAAAATCGGTTCACCCGTTTTTGAAATATTGAACTTTGAAATAACAATGTCGGAGGTGTTTCAACTTTTCTAAGTTGGTTAGGTTATTTTTAAATAGCAACACGTCACAAATGTGACTGATCAAATAGTACAATCACTGTCAAGTGTTCTTATTGCTTGACTCAAATATTTAGCAAAGACTTCTTTTTGTCTGTCTACTAAAACTACTCTCAATTGTTACTTACTTTTCACCTTATAAAACTGAAGCAGACAAAATTATTTTTGCTTAATATTTCGTTGGTCAAAACTACATCTCAGTATTATATTATTATGCATCCGTGTAGCGGGTTCAGTGTAAAAGCTCCAAGAGGAAGCAACAAACTTCACCTCTTTACTGTGGACCGCAAACAATGTTCACAACCAGGATATGTTTGTGAACTTTCGCCTAACATAGATTATACAGTTTTAATGAATAAGTACTTGAACAAAATAGGGGGAGGCAACTGGTAGGTTACGTGATGCATTTGTTTTTGTAGATACTTATTAGAAATTAATATTTTAAAGATTGATTTACATTAGCCCATTAGGAGGATCCAACGTGTATCCAGTAACCATCCAGCAAGCTTATTGTCTAACTCGCTCACAATCGCCATCGTGTTCATTTTAGTGTCGGAAACAGCTAGCTGTCACAGTCGTACAAAAACTGTCATTTCAATCCGAAGACGAGTGTCAAAACAGTTACGCAAATACCCTGCCGGTGTCTCAGGAATCATCTTAGATCTAGCCATAGCCAGCTATTAGTTAGTAGCTGTATAAAAATATATATGTAGTATTACCTTGGCGTGAACATAAGGTCGATGGTGCACTCGACCGTTGTGGTTTTGCGGCGCGTGCGATGGCTTTTTGAATTCGGTCTCGCGCCGCGACTGTGGACCTGTGGACAAGTGGACGAAAGGGTTTAGCTATTTAGAAATGTAGAGATGTAGCTTTTAAAAAAAACTTTTGTGACCCCCCCCCCCCCCCCCTGCACTATATTAAGAGGAAATTAACTACATAGGTAATCAATACTTGAAAAGTAGTAAATCATCCTTCTATGGCTCTTCTATGAATGACCACAACAAATCCTTAAGAAAGCACGCGTCATTTGTGAGAGGATGGAAGCCTGCCTGAAAATTATATTAAGGTTTCTCGTCCAATTCGACGCACCCTTCCTGCTACAAGACAGTTCATTAGACAACTAACCGTACCCGAAACTATTGGTGTATAAATAAAAAAAACAAACGACGATCACCCAGCCGAGTGGGCGAAGTCGCGAAATCATAGGGCACTTTAACTCCCGCATATCTAAAGAGGGGGGTGTACGTATTGGGCGGCACAGCCACCTCCCCCCACCGACTCCCCGTGGGGAAAGCAGGGGAATCTCGGCTAGGTGTTTAGCTGGTTTATGGAGATTGCGATCGGGACAAAGGAGTCCGAGTTACGATGGCTAGATTGCTCGGTGATCCGCGCGCCGCCCGCTTGAATTATTGTGTTTTATGCAAATGAAATATAAAGCTTTTTGAATACGTTATTAATTTTTATTAAGTTTCTCAGGTTGGTGCGGATTCGCTTAAAGTTAGAACCTGTTAAGTCACCCCTTCCAGTTATGTATTTGCTATAGAATATCCATTTAATTATTTTCAGTATTTAATTTAGGAACACGGTAAAAACCATTAAAATTAAAAACTAGCCTAAATCTAAATATAAGCCCCCGTGGCATAGAGCCCAAAAGGTTGGCAGCGTTCCCCCGTTGAACAGCGATGCTGATCCGCTGGGAGAAATGGCTGCCAGCCCTTTGGTCGCCAGTAGCGTTGACCTTACGACACTAAATAAAGCGTGTGCACCGGGATCGCATGGATCCAGGGTCCGTATTCCTTCACTAACAAAATGAAAAGCGGAACCGAGATTCTGATATCTCACCCACTTTTATTAAGATGTTAAAATAAAATAGTGTCATAAGACGCGTTGCATTTTCGGTCTCGTAATTCCCAGTCACTCATTGTCTACGGAAGCCGACAACGTGTCGAAAACCAATCAGATGGAGCAGAAATTGTTTGCAGCACCAATAAGTTAATAAAATCACTAATAGTGAGTCCGACGTTAAATCACGGACGTAACCGCCGCACGCTCGATTGCCCGCATGAGATTGGTCAATTACTATTTTACATTACCTGGTTCGGTTACTAGTCTTACCGCACATCACACAGTGTATGACAGTAGGGTATTGTATTACGCGTTTCAAAATATTAAGATTGGTCTGTCTATCCACCAAAGATCTGCGAAGTGCAGAAAAACTGACGTGTGCCGTAACTAGCCATTGTAGCTAAACAATTTTTCGCATCCAAGTAATACCGAAGGTAGACATGAAACGATGGAAAATTCTCATAATATGTGATTTTCATTAAAAAAAATGTAACCCCCTTATTAGTTAGTTAATTCCTTAAGTTAACAGGAAAAAGTCGCAAACAGTTGATTTTATATTTCGTGACAATGTCAAAGGCTATCAAGATAAAGCAAGAAGATTATAAAGTACTGTCAAATCTGTGTACTGCTGTAAGCTCTATCTAACAAGATGCGAAGCGATGAGAAAAGTGCGTGTAATACCATGCCAGGTACATATAGCTTCAGCTCAAATGTAGGAACATCTATAAGTTTTTGAACTATGTGATTTAATTTAAAAAAATATAATATTGCTGCCACGGATTTGAAAACTTTCCTAATCAACAATAAAGGAATCCTCGTAGTTTCAAATCTGTCTGCACTTTTCGTGAGCAAGTCCAAAAGTCGCGTCTGTAAAATAAACCTACAGATAAGGTGCATTAGAATCGTTAGAAACAAAGAACCAGGGCACTATACAATCATTTTAAAGTGGTTTGAAACTACTAGTCCGCAGAAAGTAGCGTTCAAGCTCTATTTTAACTTAGTTTGAACTATGGAGGCACCTTCTTCAACTCGCAAGGTCTTCAAGCTAAGAGTTATTTTCTAAGTGAATAAATCAACATAGGAGAGGAGATCGACGTCTCCATAAAGCACCATTAGTGTCTGCCATAGTGCTTATTGATTTATGAAGAATAGAACGACTAAGTGTGGGTTGGACTCGCGCACCGAGGGTTCCGTACCTAACATTTTTCGCATATTTCTTTAACTGTATTGTGAGACCATACTTTGTGCCAACTTTCATGATTCTAGGTCAAAGGGAAGTACCTACCCTTTAAGTTTTGATTTACTTGAGATTCACAGACAGACAGACAGAGAGACGGACAACAAAGTGATCTTAAAAGTTTTCCGTTTTTAAACCCCGACGAAAAAGAGGGGTGTCATAAGTTTGACCAATGTATTTGTGTATCTGTGTCTCTGTGTACGAATACGTTTAACGTCCTAATAACGTCCTTAAATATGTTAAGCTGGAGTGACCTACAGTATGTCCAGTGAAGCGGTAAATAACGTCGTCTGCGACTAACAGAGTAAATACCATTCGGCTAGCCTTTGCAAACGGCTCTATCATAAACGTGTCAGTTTAGGATTCGTTATGTATTACATAATACATGTGCGGGGGCATTTTCAGGATGCAGAGATGTGCTATTCGAGGCAAACTTGTATAATAATATGTGTTGCAATATATAGGTCTAAAATCTAATTGCAAAATAACTATTTAGCTGAGCTAAAAATGACCGTTTCATATCTATACCTTCACGTCAGTCAGTCGGTCAGTCACGGTATTGTTTTATAGGTAGGTAAAACATACCGTGACTGACTGACAGACAACACACAGCCTAAACCACTGGACCTAGAGACTTGAAATTAGGCAAACATATACCTTGAGGATCCTAGAGGTGTACTAAGAAGGGAATTTTCGAAATTCCCACGGGATAGAGAACTAGCCCATTTTGAAATATTTCACGGGGGCAAAGCCGCGGGGCATAAGCTAGTTTATAAAACTCTTCCGTTACTGAGTGACCGACAGACAACGCACAGCCAAAACCCTTGGAAATAGAAGGCTGAAATCTTGCATAGAGGTTGCCTTTATGATGTAGAGAAGCACTAAGGACGGATTTGTTGAAATTCCCACGGGATAGAGAATAAACGGGATTTATTATATTTATGCGGGCAAAAGTTAGTTAAACATAGTTATGTAGAACATAAAATGTGTTCCATTACACTTCTAACTGTTAATGGAGGACTAAAGGTTAAATCACTCAAACAATTTGTAATCGAGCATGCAGACCCTGCCTGACTGACTATTGTAGCTGACAGAAGATAAATAATCTAACCAACTTAAAAATTAAAAACAGAAAACCCGACTGCAATTCCGGGAAACAATATACCCTTATGTCACTCCCACCCCACAACTGAGACGAATCTAAAGACACATCATACGTTCAAATCCGTCGAATGGTTTAGGCTGTAGAGCGTGCCAAAAAATTTGATATACATACGCTCGAAAAACATAACCCTCCTTCGGGCAGTCGGGTAAAAAGACCTTGTTTAGTGCATCAGGATCAGCATTACCATAATTGACGACCGGATAGCCTAGTGGTTAGAGACCCTGACTATGAAGCTTGAGGTCCCGGGTTCGATCCCCGGTCGAAGCAGATGTTTGTATGATGAATACGAATGTTTGTTCTCGGGTCTTGGATGTTTAATATGAATATGTACTTATCTATATAAATATGTTTATCCGTTGTCTAGTACCCATAGCACAGGCTTTGCCTAGTTTGGGACTAGATCGATTGGTGACAATTGTCCCATGATATTTATTTATTTATTTATAATCGCTCCCCGCTTTTTCAACACAGTTTTGCATACCCCTTAAAGTCAATGGCTTTAACAAAAAATAAATATAATACCTTCCGGGTGTAAAGTGATCTAATGTTCTATCATCAGTTGTATCCGCTTATCGCTATCAACTATCGGTGGACAACGCAATAGCAGATCCGCTCGTCACTTATGACTATCACTTGACGTGATGCAATCGGTGAACACTCAGACATCTGTTTTATGCACGTATATATGTATGTTTATTCGTTGTCTATAAACATAGTACAGGCTTTGACTAGTTTGGGACTAGGTCGATTGGTGTTAATTGTCCCATGATATTTATTTGTTAGAGATAAAGGTTAGACATAAGTATTAAATATGCCCCCTAACGTTGCGGTATCTAACGCAATACTGTTTCGCGTTATATTATATATGTAAAGGTTACGATCATTAAATGTGACAATAAACATTTTGTGACCAGTAACAACACCGAAATGATAACCATGATGATCTGTCAACAGTGTAACAAAGACGATTAGAGATGAAATTATTCACCAAGCGTGCGTACTCTGCTTAAATACACACGAATTTCATAACATAGGCAAACACCGTGCATTGAATAAAAATCAAGTTGAACAACCAAAACAACCAACTTCAGCACATTCATAAACCGAACTGAAAACATTTCAATTTTTATTCTCCACTTTATTGTCGTTGAAAAAAATGATCAGATTATTTGCGATGGAGACATTCATTCATTCGTCCATTAATTCTTGCATCGTGCCGGTAATGTCCAAGGGGCGAGTGTAATACGGCGCACATTAATTAAAACGGTGTTGCCGCAGAAATAATAACGAGTTTTATACTGTGCCGTTGCAGTCGCAATGCAGGACGGTTTATCTACAGACTTCTTACTTAGCGGGGAGTTATTGTGTTTTTCTACAACGAAGGGGTTGTGAATCTTGTGTTTTATATAAACGCTGTTTTTAAAAACAGCGTTAGAATGCAACCTGTATAATTCACACCACCTTTAAAGGTAGCTAACTATAAAGCGGATAGTTAGTTTTTATAACAGTCTAAAAAGTCCAAGATATAACGCATCTTTTAGTTTATATAGGCCACTTTATAAATACATGCTAGCGAAGAAAATGCTTTAAAAATAAACTAAACAGCCAAAGTAAGTGCACCTCACTATAAAACACCATCACTCAACCGTGGAAACAAGAATTTCCTTTCCAACACACAACCCCGTGTGAATTACCAACCCCGCATAATACCGTGAATCCGAGTTAAAAATGTCACACAACCTCTGGCATTCAAGGAAAAAGGTTCCACTCGAGATCCATAATCAGCTCTCCTACAGGAGGTAAAGTTCGCGGTATCTGGGAGTTCACTCCCACACAAAATTATACTTATTCCCTGCAGTTTTTCACACGTGTAATGTTTACCAATGATGGAATAAGACTTATTCAGTAAGTATATGTATATAAAAACAGTAGAAATTTTCTTTATGTAACAATATTAGACATAATCAAACCGGGATATTGACCGCGAATACCTTATCTTGATGCATGTAATTGTAACTGCGTCGATACATCGGGAGCTCATCCAAACCTCGTAACGTAATCGCGGTCAATATACCGTTTTAAATATGTCCAATGTAATTAATCGGTAATCATTTTAAACTCTTTGTATGTATAGCCTATTTAATTACAATATACAATGACAATGCAAAGAAAAATCCGTTAAGCAGCTGAACTTGAACCAGCAACCTCGGTAATCCGTACCACGCTCCACCAATTAAGCTATACTTAACGTTGGTGTACCTAACGAATTTTTCAATGCCTTGTGTCATATTTTTATTTGGAAGATCTCTCCTCAGCGCCATCTATGAGTAGCTTAATCAAGCGGCTCACCCACTACGGAACTTCTACAGTTACGCATTAGTGGCAAGAGATGGAACTATTTTCTGAATCAATGAAAATAATCGAAGAAGAAGAAGTAGAAGAAGGTAGGTGTAGAAGTTCCGTAGTGGGTGAGCCGCTTGATTAAGCTACTCATAGATGGCGCTCAGGAGAGATCTTCCAAATAAAAATATGACACAAGGCATTGAAAAATTCGTTAGGTATACCAACGTTAAGTATAGCTTAATTGGTGGAGCGTGGTACGGATTACCGAGGTTGCTGGTTCAAGTCCAGCTGCTTAACGGATTTTTCTTTGCATTGTCATTGTATATTGAATTTCATTCTATGAATGTTTCATAAAAATAAAAACAAAAATAATCAATAAAACGATTATTTTCATTTATTTAATTACACTTCACAAGCATAAATGAAAATGACAAGGTTAAGTCATATAAGATACTACAAGATTACTATAAGATTTGCCTCTAGCTATCTTCTTCGTTAAACTCTTGACGGGGTGGTTTTGGCGGAGTGGCGTGGTGGTGGTAATCAAACTTCAGAGCAGAAGAGGACGGTCTCTAGTACGCATGCACTAGAAAGGCGGCTGTCGGGGACCAGTGGCGATGTGTTGTCAGGCGGGTTAAAAGTACTGAACTTACGACTACGACCACTCTGTATGTAATATGTATGTATATGTTTTAAAAGGTAATAAACGTTTTATCCAACCACACTTTTACTCTGCACCTTTTTCACTTGACATCAATATGTAGTACATATGACAGATTGCAACCAATATAAATGAGACTCATAGCGTAAGTAAATGCTTCGTAAGTGGTTCGGTTCAGCGGAAATTCAAACAGTAAAAGGCATTCATTTATTCGCGTTGCAACTGAAGAGGAAATTCACAAAGTGTAATTAATACTTCAGCACTGCTTCACGATAGTGAAACTACTTAAATTAAAGTTTTGTGTACTGAAATCTTTCAATTAAAATTTTACTCGTATTAAACTCAGTTTACAGCAAATACCTAAGCCGGGACACTGTAGTGTCGACGCATTATTACTCATTGTTATCGCTAAACCAGAAATACCTAACAATAAAATGTACAATTACCTACTTAATAAACTAACATTATGATACATTTATAATACAATGTTTTCCTGTACGATCAGGGGTAATTGATTATGCAACTAGATAGGTAAGTAAATTTTAATCCTGTTGAAATGGCGTCATTTATTTTCTCCTTAACTTTGTTATTTCTGAAAATAAGTTCTTACTCTGGAAATCGCTACGAGATGCATAAACGATAAGATTATTCGCCGCGACTAGCTACAACATAGCAGACAAAGATAATAACTCGCCAACGTTAAAAGAGTTCAAACATAACATTAAATAACAATTCACAACTTATTTTGAAGGCAAGAAACTTGCTGCGTGTAAATGGGCCCGTACTTCCATCTTGCCGCAAATTGAGTAACAATGTGCTCAACATATAAGTAAGCTGATATATTATGTTGTCTATGAAGCCAGAGCAGTAACATTAGGCAGCTTAAACTCGCGTCTAAGACCTAAGTCAGAGCCCATCTGCTATCTCACAAAAGCTAGACAAAGTTATGATGATGCTACTGGAGAATTATAAGAAAATTGATGTAGATGTAGTGGGGGATTATGCATATTAATTTTTTTAACGCGTTGATTTTGCAACACATTCCTTTTTAAAAGCTTTTCTGCGATACAAATATGTATCTACGTGCCAGGTAGGCGTCCAACGTCCTTTTTCAAACTCAATGCATGTCATTGTCGAATGTGATTCATACAAAATCAATACCGTTTAGGTACTCTAGCCGTGTAAACGTAACAAAAAAATATTGTTTGAATTTGATTGGATTTAAAAAAAAATGCTCAAAGCCTAATTTTAAACATGTAACAAAAATCTCCTCAGCCATTACACCTTGCATTTTAGTGCATATCCTTCGCCCTTTTCGTTAACTATCTGTTAGCAAATAATGATTTATAAAGACGATAAAACCTAACGCTCTAGGAGCTGCTTTAGAAACACTAGGCTCCGTTGCCTCTCTTAATTGCAGTTACCAATTAAATCAATTAAATGGCAGCCCTATCATAATGACAGGGTTGCATTTCCGCGGGGCGTGTGCGGGCGGCGGGTGACAGGGGCGGGGGTAACAATGGCCGCCGTCGGCCAATGACGCGCGAGCACCTGCGGCCGTTGACACGTGCGCGCGCGCAAAATGCGCGGTGCGTTTTGACGCTAATTGGCACAGCTAAGTACCCCAGTTTATAGATTGTGTGCACTTCCTCATAATTAAATGAATTAATTCGCAGAGTTTAAGTCTTTTGCTCTACTTTTGCCATCGTCTTTGGATGTTAGAACACAGAATTGCAACGGTGCATTTGTTTAACTAAATTTAGTGGTATTTTTCAGAAGACTAGCTCTACCTGCCCTACCTTTTCACATCACCTAAAGAAGTCATCTACTCAATGCGAAACCCCTAAGTGGCCCAAGTTAATATAAACACAAATCTATTGTAACAAAAGTCTATTGTAGTAGGTATTTGTAGTCAGTAAACGAATTAATAAGGTGTGATCGCGTGGGTATTGATATGAGATTTACCGGGTATGACGAACGTATACTTTGTTACATAATTTTATTAGGTTATTTCGTCAGCGGTACGTTATTTCCCAAAAGCATTTTCAATTTAAATAAGAACTATCATTTCCAATAGAGAAAAACTATCAGGTCATAAAAAAATATTTTCAACTGAAAAGCTCAAGGTCGAAATATTTTATTAATACAGAAACCAACATATACTTAATCGAATCGATGACGTGTCATAATTTTTTTCCGCGTATAAGCGCAAAACAGCGAGAAAACAATTCTTGGCACGCGCTCACTACCTTGTACTCTTTAAAAGTACCTACGCAGATTTATAAAGTTTCGGAGAAAGAACGGAACGCTTTTGTTTTATTTTAAACACATTTACTTGAGTGTAAGTTATTTCGTATGTTCCAATGTTACTGTTCCCATTGATAAATATAAGGATCGCACATAAACCAACGTCAAAACGAGAACAAAGAATGAATCCTCAACAGAACTTAAAAAAATTGCAACCCAAAGTCAGAGATGAGCGAATGTTGGACACTCGGTGTTTACAATGACGTGTCATGCAGCCATGCTTAGCTCATGTGGTTATTATAATATGTCGTAAGTTTTATGTTGATTCCAATTCTGCGCAGACGTTGAGGTCGCGACGAGGCCGCCGCTCCAAGGATGTTTCCTTTGCAGGAAGATATCCGTTTTATGATATCTTAAGTGCATTGTTTAATGGTTAGTGCAGTGCGCAGAAAGAACGTGAACATTTATTTTTAAATTAAATACTTGTTCAGTAAATGACGACGAATAAGAAAAGCAACGAAGCTTCAAGTTTACGAAACATTTATTCTCATGTACATTAATTTATCGTTTGTTGCATTTTTAATACAGTACTCCAAGACATTAACTTTAGTTGTTGTCTAACAGACTGAAAGCAGATAATAATTTGGTTCGGAAATAATGGAACCAACAATTTCGTAATAACAAGCATGGCGTGAGTCATGCGTAGGTAGTGACTCTGTTATCATGACTACTTGAACATTGTTGATACAATTGTTATTTGAAATCATTTTCAAACCTCAACTTCGTATATTTTTTACAAATTTATTAGTGCCCGGCATGTGCGAAACATCAGCAAAGTCTATATAATAAAATTGATAGAGCCGTCATCGATACTCAGCAAAGCCATAAATTATTCATAATTGGACATTGAAACGCGTAAATAACCAAGCAATACATTTGAATAAACAAGCAAGACTGGTCAATTAATTTAACGTAGATCAGCCAACGGAACTTATTAATCATATAAAACCGTTTAATAACACGGTCAAGTCGGATAGAGAAATTGTAACAACCAGAGAGCGAAACCTGGGTACACTGAAATATATAATGCACGTAGAAGAAATTCGTTAAAGTTGCCCGTTGTAAAGTGCATTCGAGGGGCGACTACATCAACGTATTTTGTATGCAGACCGCTGGCTGCATAAACAGAACCGTACGCTGTGTAACGAGTACACACAACACAATCACATTTTACTGAAGGTCCTGCGAAAATCCAGGAAGAGTTCCTTAAGGTCATCCTGACTTTGAAAACATCTAAAATCAATAGTGTGGTAAAACACGTAATGTAATGCAGAGTACAAAGCTAGCAGAAAGCACGAATTTTTCGTTAAGAGTACCTACAATTTATTAAATGATCTTCTATCTTCGACCAACCACAGGGATTGGTTCCTGTTGTGTACAAATATTGCGTAGCCGCTGTAATGTCTAAGCAGGCTCTTTTCTATAAAATTTAGGGTCCTCGTTTATTAAACATTCTAGGTCTTAATCTCCAACGAAACAAAATGGCAAACTCAAGGCCACGAGTTTACGACAAATGGTTGTAAAATCTTACTTCTAGCACCTACAGAAATGAAGAATCCATTACATAAATTGACTCAAGCATTAATAATGTCAAAATATTAAAAGAAAGCGTTCGTACTCATAACTAGATCCGTTATATGTCCTATACAAAGCACACCAATTTAATTATCATAACGATATCGAGCGCCAGATTCGATTTCATTAATTTTTCATCGCGTACTACATTTTTTATTATTCTCGAAGCTCACGTACATTATTAAGCAGCACTTTATTCCTGTGTAATTCTTACTGTATTAAATTTAACAGTGTACGTCTAGCGGCCGTCTGCATACAAATCTATCGTCTCGAGAGAGCGTTACTCATACAATAAACCTATGTTGATGGCTATATGCGAAATTATTTTCATAGCAAAATTGTTTGGTAACATTTCTAGAAAATTCTCTTCGGACAAACGCGAGCGTCGACAGTTTTCACTTCAAATTTGGAAAATTGAGTTACTACGCGATGAGTTTTCTCAAAATTCAGAGAATTTTATGCAAACTTTAGCTCGCTGTTATTGTTACCACTCTACTGCATCTTGCCACTTTAAATAAGTAATTCACATAAATATCAAATGATGTATTCAATCAGGCGTTACTTTGCGGAGGTCTGTATCCATGAACTAAAAACAATTAAGTAGCATAACTGGCAGCATGTTGAACGGTGATTTTGGTGCTTTGAAAATGGTCTCATATAGAGTTTTGAAACGCGTCAGCATCATATAGTGTAGTGGTGGTGGTGAAAGTTGGGTCTGTGTGGCGTGTAGCAGTGGAGGAGGTGTTGCATGAAAACATATATTTGCCGCATAGCCGACGTAGTTATCCTACACGTGTTGTGGTCGCGGGTGAGCTAATTAATTGTTTTTAGTTCATACATAAACAATAGCTCAAACTAGAAACGCGTACTTTTATACCATAGTTTTAAGGTAAATATTACAGTGCTGGTGCAACAACAAAAACTTCAATGTACAAAATATGAATTTAATGTTGCTACTAAATTCGAAACCAAATTGAATAAAACTTTGTCCCATCACTTAAACGAAGCGCTTAAATAAGCGTAAACTTCCGATTAACGAAACATATTTATGCACAAGCATAATGCTAGTCGAAGTACGTTGTGCCTCAAGGCAACATGTTCGGCGACACCCGTTTCCTCCCTATAATCCTACAAATACACAGCTTTTAATGGGCCAACAACAATACTGCCACGACTGTCGAGAAAGCTGAATTACGCTTCAAATCCCGAAACATATACGACGTTTTAGAATGGGAAGAGGCAGAAAGAGGGGGAGGCTCTAAAACATTAATTCTAACAAATCCGCTACACCACGTTTTAAGACGCATATCAGGTGTTCGAATTTCGGTTTGTTGTTTCGAATATCTTTTGGATATTTTAATCAGCGGCACGCGCTTGAACCGCGGTTTGTTGATACATTATATGTTGTGTTACATTTTGTTTCATTGAAACCAGAATTGAATATACGAAGTAAGATGGGATAAAACGTAAATAGACGCAAAAATCACACCCGTTCAGAATCAGTTCTATCATAGAGTACGATTCAGCAAAGCGATAAAAGAGAACTATTAAAGATTAAGCTTCGATTTTAATATCCATTATAATTCCTTCGCAAACTTATAGCTTTTAATTAAACAGCCTTTCCAAATACCCATTACTCTAAATTAACAATCAATGCATTTCTTACGCCAACTCATCCCCCATCTTTTGCGATACCAAGTCCCTCCCCTTCGGAACCAATCCCTCACCACCATACAAATAACGACACAGCAAATTTATTGATCACAGCAAAGTGAACCATATAATCAATTTCAGAAGGGTCTAATTTGTAGACTTGAGAAACGAAACATAGGCCTCTGAAATAATGAGACAGTCAAATGTTTATAGCACCATTTAGGCTATCGTGATCGTTAAAATGGTACGAAAAAGCACATCATTTTTAGAAATGTTTGTGTGTAAACAATTGATTTAGCAGTTTTTTTAAGTTGCGTAAGTTACATGTTTGTTTGTAATTAGATTATCATATCAGCCTTCACACCCATTGGTTTAACGGTTCATAGTCAGTGAAATACGTTTTAAAAAGCCCATCGAATGCTTAACACCGACCAGGATCGTCTATTGTAAAGATTATATATTATAGCACTTGAATCGGATCAAATTCATAACCCTAGCGCAATCTTCTTTTTCAAGTGTGTTACATTCAAAACTAATGAAACATAATATAAAAATGACCTTACTATCAGCTTGCATATTTCCGAGGATGATGTTATATAACACTGCACCAACCAGCGGAATGCTTGCATACAGCGTCAACTTCGTAGAGACGTTAGCAAAACGTACATGCAGTTTATAAGTGTAATGAGAATACAGTTATTACACTTATAAACTGTATGTGGAATTTGAGAAGACCTGTGAAAATCTTTGCCATTATTTTGTTTCATGTACATCGACATTCATAGATAAAGTAGGTACTTGCCTTAAACTAAGCGGTGTGTAAATATTGAGCCAAAAGAATAAGCTAGGTTTACTTTTGAAGCATTAATTGTATGTTTTTGAATGCTCAATTATAAATGCTCGGAAGGAAAGACTTTTCGCTGTTATTTATTAAACATTATACACTTCGCTAACATTTGCTTGCATAGTATTAAGAAACCAGTTGAATAAAGAAAAATATACATACAGTGGAACGTAGAACCTCCTCCTTTTTTGAAGTCGGTTAAAAAATGAAGTAAGGTTTTCATATGGGTAGTTGTCCAAAATGTAAAATGTAGATAGTGCATTAAAACGAGACCAGAAATGCAGTCAATAAGACCGCAGAGATGAGACGCTATAGGACGCTATATTGCCCAATTAAATAATAGTTTGACGACACTAATAAAGATTATGTTAATACCAAGTGTCTAGTTTATCGGCACCATATTACGCACATACCAAAGTAAACATTATCCAGATGGTTATAGAAGGAGATTTATCCGGTAACGATCGGCTTAACAATGAAGCCAGGCCTTTGTCACCGTGACAGGGGGTAGCCTAACGACGTTTCGCAAACGTTTTACACGCTCCGCCAAATTACTCCTAAATGGGTTTCGGAAAACTTTAATTGGATTTTTTTTTTTATTTTAATTAACATTTTTAACAAGTCGCTGGCTGCAGTCGTTTGTTTTCTTTACGCTACGGCTCTAAAAACAATGCTTTGAAAAATAGCTCTCTGTATTCGAACCCGTTGATAAGATACAAGCGATAATGCTGGAAAAGGCAAACAAAATCCATTTTACGAATAAGGCTTGCATACACATTTAAAGAGGTCCAATCCAAACATAACATAATCTTCCGAGACTGAATTATTGAGTATAGCTTGACATTTTGAGTGAAATAAAAAGCTTCACACATTGTAGAGTCGAGGAAATTAATTCCTGACCCACCATAGAACATTTTCATAGTAAACGTCATAACGATTTTCCTTGTCAAGCTATGCGATGTCACTATGACGTTTACTGTGAAAAGGTTCCATGGTGAGTCAAGACTTAATTTCCTCGACTGTACGATACATTATAAAAGCACCAAGTAAGTATTTTTCTACCGACATTTGTCTGCTTTCCTAATATGTCAACACGGAGGGATCAGGGGTCAGCGCGAGGTTGTCTCGCGGCATTGAGTAAATGGCAAATGGAAGGATTACAAATATAATTTGTATGTGTTTTACTTAAAGGCAAACCTAATATAATTTCGTTTTCCTTTCACAATAAGAGGCTAAAAGAAGCAAACTGTATGTTGAAAGTTATATCAAAACCGATGTTGATTGCATTTAAACATGAGCATCATTGAATAGATCAACTTTGAAAAATAAAATGTCATATTTTTGGTTCAATTACAATCAAAGGGGCACAATAGCATCTTATTAGTTTTAACTTGGCCGCCTATATTTTGAACCCTCAAAATTTTTGCCAGACATGGGTCAGATGATCTGTAGACTCTACTCGGAACGACGTAACACGCATAAGGCACGTAATAACTCCTTTACTTCCTGCATGTTGTGAGTGGAGATAGCACTGGCATGCATTATCAAATGCAAGTTTAATTGCGCCACTACTTGTACGTCATGCTACAGTGTTATAGAAAGATGCTTGAAAAAAAAACACACACACATCAGTCAAATTCAGTGAACGCATATAAGACATATGTGCGTTCACTGGTCAAATTGGTATACCTAATACTCGTTCGGTAATTTAATTGGCACAGTAGACGTTAGTTAAGAAACGACGCAGTTTAAATCATAAATGGTAAGTAAGTAAGTAAACACTTTATTGTACAAAAAACAGGATAAAACACAAGTCTTACTGTACCCAGAAAAAAAATCTAATGTCCACAACCGACTTGGGAACTGGTTTTATCTATGTTTACATTTAACAAAGTTTCACTACTCAACTTCAATGGAGGCGATCAAAGTATCGAACCGGGGCGAACGACATCGGGTCTTAATTCTCGATTTCCAGGGCTCTTGGTAGTAAAATAAAAATAACAGTGGCCGCTGAAACTGTTCATAAAGGAGCGTTTAGGATCTTACCAGGTTGTTGTATCCTGTACACTGTATCTGTAGATAACAGTACCTACCTGAATTGACTTGGGTAATGTATTCCAAGCTAAAATCTCGATGTATCTAATGTAATATCTGACTGCTGAATGACGTCATTTAACCGTGGAGTATGTCGTTTTAATCGTAAATATTTGTAAATAAAAAATATTGTAATTTAGAGCATTTATGATTCTTTTAATTTCAGTGCATTTCGGACACCTTTTATCTTATCTACTTAACTGCATCTACGTGACAGTTTCTACCCGAAAACAACCTTATAACGGACAATTGTTACTAGATAAGTCATAGGTGGCTATACCAACATTCATATCCGACACTTTTTACTAAAAAACCTTAATATCCAGCACTAAAAACGACCGCCGGAACTTTTATATGAGTTTTAAAACTGTGTTAAATACGCACATTGCTCGGCTCGGAAGACGTATACGTTGTATTGTACCGGACTTTACTACAGAGTCCTTCTATTATTGTTAATAATGTACAAAATTAACACTCAGAGTCAGCTATGAACTATCGAAAGCATAAAATGTTATGAGTCACTCTTAATTGAGAGCAAGTTGAGTCCCCGATTCAATTCTCATTTGAATTGTTCTTACAATCAATCGCTAACCCGAAAAAGTACTCAAGAGTGAGATGATAGGAATCCTGAGGAGTAACGATAATTAATAATGTAATATCTAAACAATTATGCACCACGCCATATTGCAGACACAGAATTGATCACGGGCATAAATCAATTTTCCTTTATGCAACAAAACTCCTAGTTATTTATGCGTTTGAAACATTAACCTAAATCATTGAAACCCGGCCGTTTGACACTCTGTTTAGCGCCATTAAAGCAGCAACTTATCAAACTGAGAGGCAACAAAACGATATTTATAACGATAACGGAAACTGCAAATCTATACGGTAATTTATGAAGGTCTCGCATAAATCTGTGATACTACCATTATGTGACGCAAATGTGACTGAGGAACACTATATGGTCATATAAGGAACACGATACGGCCCTAACATAATACCATACTTTTCTATCGGGCGGTAAAATTAACCACCCCTCCAGAATCTTCTTCTTTGTCCGTAAAAAAGCATATTATCAAGCGAAAAAATAAATTATTGATTACAAAGTTACAAGCCAGCTGACGGCTTCTTGCAGCGGAAATTGGGTTGCAGATCAAAAAGTGTTCCACACGCCAAGCCATAATAACCAATAGAACTTGAGGTGTAACGATGTAAAATGGGAGTCTTAATTGGGTTTATGGAGATTTATTATGAAACGGTTTTTGTGTATCCAACAATTTGTCTTGCAACTTAATTTAACCCAGTGACATCTGTATACAACTTTTTTTTTAAACAATGCCAGGCGTGAGACGATAACGGTTTCGGTCTTTTAACCCTCTACGCCGTAGCACTCGTAGCACCCCCTACAACGCGTAGAGAAAAAGCGTAGCACGTAACACAACTCTATTTAAGAAAAAATCGACACTTTTTTCTTTATATGAGAAGTCTTGAGTGTGTTTTAGACTAAAATCTGGCAGGAACGACTCACTAAGACCTTTCATACGTGAGAGAAAAAGTTTTTATGCTTATTTTGCTTAGCGCGTTACAAAATATCACAGTGCAATTAGACGTTTTAAAAGCGACAATACAGATAATAAGCCGACCTTAAAAATTCTATTCATAAAAATCTTACGTAAGTAATTGCTTTCGCTATTCGGCTTCTTCCATCAACCGCCATGAATAAGCTGATTCCGCAGATAATCTAATAAGTAATAGCACTTCGAAAAGCACACGATATTATAGGCCTACATACATTATTGGCGGTTGAGGTGTACAATTAATTCATAAGTGATGTTTTATTGTAGTCATATATTTTAATCGAAAACAAACATGTATGATAACAATCCTGCATTTTGGTACATTTAATATCAGAAGATTATCTGATCTAAAAGCTACACCATGGAACGATACGGCAAAGCAAAAAGTGTATGCGCCGGGATGTTAAAACAGTATTTAAAAATAGAGCGAAGAGATTACCGCGTTTTACCACAAATGGATTGTGTAAAACAATTTTTATTTTAAATACTTATTTATCTTATTGTGGTTTTTCTGTTCATATCAAAATGCATTAGCATAATGAATTCGTTGCAAACCTAGCCTGATTAAAACAAATGCACCTATTGTAAACGAGTGGCAAAGCATTGTTTTCGTTGGTTGTTGCAGCGGAAAAGCATCAATATTTGAGTAACATATTAGTCCCTATGTGATTTGAATTTCAAATAGGGATTACAGTGCATGGTACCAGATATCTATTTAATTTGAAATAAACATGTTTTTCTTTAAATTTTCTTAACTAAAAGATTAGACTAGACCATTATTAGGATAATTTGGCCTGATTCCGGAATTAGTCTTTTATGTTCAAATTGACTAACGGTGTCCAGGGGTATAACTGATATAAATTTAGTTAAAACAGCCTCCATAGATATTCAAAGAATCCTTCCACTGTTCAATATATCCCTTGTCAATTAATTGCAAAATCATTGAACTACACTGTTCAATGCTTTAAAATTACCTTTTGTACATATAATCCAGCGTTCAGCCAGTATTGCAGTTCAATATTTTCCATGAGAATTCCACCCTCTGCCGATACCAATTATCCATATTACTGCTAGCGCGGCGTTCAACACACTTTATAGTATCATGAACCGAAATCATTTCACACAGCTATGGGATGTTGTACCTGTCGATAACTTATGAAACTTTGGAGCTATAGATACTCTTTTGTCATCACGTCACGGCAAACCTATATTTTTAATCCTTGTTGTAAATTAAGAAGAGGTTTAAGAGTAGGAAGAGAGACTACCTACACAGCAAAATGAATAGTTAACTCTTATCTAATTGTGGTAAGAGGCTTTAACTTTTTCTGAAAACGACAAACATGTTTCTGTTCAGATTCGCAAGATCATATTTGCAAGGTAACAATAATTTACATTTAATGTTATATTTTGTGGTCGCTAGTTTGCGGTAATCTCTAGCGACATTTTTATCTTCCATTCGTCTGGAGATGCAACTTAACCAAACCAGATAACCTATACTCTAAAGCAAATTAAAAATTATATCTATAGTCAACGACTTGTCAGTAGACTGAGTTAGGATTCGCGGAAAGAGACTTCTTTCGAAGTTTTTTCTTAACCATAGCTCTTGGAAAACCATTCCTTTTGTGCTTGATACACTATTTCTTCACCTTTATTGCTTTCTTCGAGTTATTTGATAGAAGGTGATACGGCTTAACGCGGATTCAACGAAGTCTAAAAGCGTGAAATTAATAAAGTGTTCAAACTCCCGTGTAACCTTTTCACGTAGTCGTTGTATTGAATGTTTATTAGTTCCTCCGAATTGTTTAGTATTTTGCATTGTTTATAATACAGGAGATTGCATTCAAGATCCATATTTAATTTTATGTCCAGATGTTACATCACACAGTGCTCTGATGTCATGGAGCACAGTTAAATCGCAAATAGAAATAAATCTAATGGCAAGGCCACTATTTCGCTAGGAATATTATTTGACGTGATCTAGGTCAACAAAAACCCAGCTAATGTTGCTTTCTTTTCATAGGTAATTATATCTCATCCAAAACAAGATGCCTAATTGATCCAAACTCTTCACATTTTTTGTCTCGGGACTGCATATTAAAATAGCACATTTATCTGACAGTGACAGCGCACTTGCCGATTATGCATTTCTACCGGTCCACTCTTCCCGTGGAACTCTAATAACGTGAAAAGTCAATTTGTAACAAAAACATCACGCGACCTGCTGCCTGCGCGATGGCTTGCCTGCCATCATTAATCACCCCAGAAGCAAGTATCGGAATGTAATGCAGTGTGGTTATTTAGCGCGTTAAGCATGCGCGGAGTTCAGCGAATGATGAGTTTTCTCTATCAGTGCTGATAGTTAATGATAGCTGCAATGATAGTTAGAGTTCGTCGGATTTGACGCGAGCGAGTTGACGGTAAGTAGAGTCGCGTTTTAATTGGGAGACTTTGTTTAATCCGAATAGCTTTTAGCTGTATGTTAAACTAAAATTACTGAACTTGTTAATTCAGAAAATTCCAAAAAAACATAAAAAAGTTCAGCACAGGAGAATTGCATTGAAGTATTGTGTGGTCGGAAACATAGTCCACTAAAGAGGTAATAGACTAGTGGCAAGTATAAATGGAGCTAGTTTTCTAGCAAACAAATGCACCACTAAGTGGCGACTCTAGTAACGTCATACGTCTCTGCATGCACTTTTACGTTCACAGCTCAACGTTTCGTGTGACAAAGTGGCGTGAAGGAGGCGAAGCCATTCGCTTACGTGATAAGGCAGTCCGGTTACGGTCAGCACGAGACAACTTCACAAAATCACGAACGCCCAAACTAACATTTGGGATAATGGATCTTATTTCGGAATGCTCTAGGTGGGACATTCCGATATTGCAAATTGGGAGTTAGTGAGTTATGGAAGTGGGCCGGCTATTTTAATTATTTAACCGGTCGCCCATTGTTCGTTGGTTATCGTTGTTTACGTACACTTGCATACACGGTTGTGGATTCGTGTCGGTCTAATTTTTTTTGCGGCGTTTCACTTTTCCTTTATTACAAAGCAACACCTTTGTCTTATGTAACAACGTGGTTTAAGGTGCCTAAATTACCCGACTTTTGAGAATTAAAAACCTAATCTGTAAATAGACTCATGTCGACATCTTTGTGTCAGATGTCATCATTAATGTTAAGATGTTAACTAGTGGAAAAGTAGGTAATAAAATTGTCGATCACAGAAAATAATAGAAGCATTTGCTCTTTCGACCGCACTGTTTGCCTTTTAATAGTCATCCGCGAACCTTCCAAGGCTCGGGGGGAATACGCCTCATTTCTCCAAGCCCAACGACATGTAAAGCCTTATGTTCTACATCTACAGTAAAAGCGCGAACCAATGTCACGATGACTAGTTTCATAACCTTTTATAATATATATTAATATGTCTAGACACAAGCAATGACGAATAGTTCGTGGGCAAGAATTCTATCAACTATATAACCTCTAAAATCAAAAGGGCTTACAACTATTTCAGCAGCATTTACAATTTCGAATTTGTGTTAAAGTTAAATAAGGTTGAGGTTTGAAACAGATTTAGTGGGTAAAGTCTTTGCGAAAAGTCGTTCTTAAACTGAACGGTTACCCACCACACGGGCAGTCGTCACGCAAGGGCCGTCATTCGCGATGTTTGAATCATTTATCAAGGGTCAGACGTTGCTTTTGTAGAAATGTCCTTTACTGTAAACAATACCACTAATATATTGTGACCAAAAATTCACATTTTTGTTCGTCAGATATATACCACAATATAATATGAAAAGTTTGTAAATCATTTTGACACTAAACACTTTCTGTTTCGATCAAGTATTCAGTAAGCAATAAAAATCATAATTTCAATGCCGGAACTGCTGGCAAACTTATAGATTTCACGCAACGTTTGTTGTTTACGGCAACATTACAACCAAATTATTATTATTATTGTTTGATGCCGTCGTTCTGAGATACCATTAATGCTTGATTGGCAAAAGACCGGGCAGGGCGTCAAAACGAAGAAACCTTTATGCAGCCTTTTATAGTATGGGTGGACGTGGGCTGGTTTGGCTATAATTAATGACGCGACATGCCAAATTCAAAGAATAAAAAATTTACGAGTAAAATATACGAACAAAATAGTTAGCGACTTATTCTTCATTTTAGATAACATTATAATTTAACGTGCTAATGTTAAATGTCAAGTTAGAGGTCGCTGAAGTCGAACAGTAAGAATATTATGGAATTAAGTATTATTTAGTAGAGTAGTAGAGTTTACAGAGGTGTATTGTCGAAGTTTTTAACACAATACCTGGATGCTCGTGTCGTGTGAATTTCGTCTATCGTTATCAGATTTTAAATATAGACCCGGAGCATTCTTGAATTACATATCCGCTGTTTACCACGCCGGCTACGCGACCGGTTTCGCTCGAGAACTGGGTCATTGTTCGTTTAGGCGCCGCTGAGCCGATGCTACTCTACCTCGCAAGATCCATCAGCTGTTCTAGACTATTAGGCAAGGTCACCCGGTGCAATCAGACACGATAGTTTTTGCTGGTTTTTAACATAGGAAGTTTATTTAATTTTTCTTTTTTAATGTGTGTCAAATTCTTTTCAAAATTTGCTTTGGTTTTATGGAATTTATTATTATATAAATACTAATACGATTTGCAAATTATGCCTACTTTTACGAGGCCGTTGATCGTTGGCTTAACTTCAACACCAATCTAAACCACTACGTGCTTAGATCTACTGTAGTTTATTCAAGTACGAATAATCCCCTTCTTCTTCACAAACATACAGTGTTACGGCGGTAAATATCAGATAAACAATCTCTAAAGGTTGTCCAAACGATAATCGCGTGGTAGCATGATCTTTTTAAAGCGTCTCTGGCCGTATCAGGGGTGTATTTGTGCGAGGGCGTAACGCGACCCTTGTGCCCAGCGGTGGGCGGAAAAGGGCTCACGAAGCTGCGTATTTGGACGGCAATTTGTTGTGTTCAGCTCATCTGTTGTGTGGAATAATTATGTTTACAGAAGCAACTAATAGGTACATTTTACTCTTTGTGTCTTTCGTGTGGGGGCAGCGTCGCGTGATCAAACACAATACTCTTTGTTTAATGATAGGAGCAGCCATCTTCCGACAGTCAAGAATCAAGTTCCAAGTCAAGTTTATTTCCAAGGTCTATAGTGCTAAACGTATTGCAAATATTTGAATGTTACGAGATTGAGGCATTAGCATGTTATACGATATTGGATATTCGATCGTGTACGTCATAACCGCAGGTGCAGAGGTTGTCTACATCGATGTGACCCGGAGAGAGATCATATTGGAAATTACCTTTTGATAAACCCTGGACTCATCATAGCCGGGGCAGTTTTAATAAAGATTTTTAAAGCATAATAAGGTCACGGAACGGATATGATTGGATGCCAGCCCTGTGCAACGCTCGCAACGTAACCCACAAGTAGGTAGGTACCTACATCTTGATAGCTTTCTCTTAACACTCCAGTCGGACGTGGTTGGCATGTATAATTTGCATCGCATCAAAGGACTAAAGTTACATTGTTTTAGCCGCCTTAATTAAGCGTAACGGAGTCTAGTGGCTCCAATTATCGTTAAATTTGAACGCTATACCTACGGACTGACTTTTACGCGGTGTCCTACAATTATTTACTTCTGCCGGGGATATCATTACCAGGGCTTTTATGGGGGTGAAGTTTTTACGGCGGCGCCGCTCTTGAGGGAGCCGTTGCTTTTAGATTAATACGCTCTGTGAGGCAGCTTGATCAGTCTTGTGTTATCCGGGTTTCATGTGACTTGAATAGGGGATTTTACGAGTACGTTTACTCGGAACGTGTTTCTTCAGGTTAAAGTACCTATATACGGGGATAATCTAAAGATTAATAGTAAATTGTAGAAGACTTTAACAAGATAGCCTTTCATATGCAGAGCTCGTAAGTCGATTAGGCGCGAATAGCGAAGGCCGTGAGCGCACGTAACAAAAGGCGGCAGAGAGCTAATGATGCGGCCGATATTTCGTCACTCGTCGGTCGGGTAGCGTGTCGTCACTGTGACGGCGTGACCGACCCGACCGACCGCCCGACCGCCCGACCGCCCGACGGGCGGGTGTTCCGGGAGACGCACTGAATCATTTATTATCTATCACGCCGCCGCGCCACGCAAACCCTGACAATTTCCAAGCACATAACAATATTTTACGAGTTATTATTATTCAGTAAGAAGCGCCTGTAGAGTCTAAACCGCTGTGCGGGTTGTGTAAACGTAAGATCAGAAATGCTAAACAGGCCAACGTACTTTAAAGTATTGTGAGTGGATCCGTTCCCGCGATGAACTCATACTAATAAAGATAGATATAATAAATCTGAAGCCGTGATAGCCTAGTGGTTTGACTTATCGCCTCTCAAGCAGAGGGTCATAGGTTCAAACCCCGGCTCGCACCTCTGAGTTTTTCGGAATTTACGTGTGAAATTACATTTGTAATTTATCATGAGCTTTTCGGTGAAGGAAAACATCGTGAGGAAACCTGCACTGTTATCTATCTGGCTTTCCGGTCGCGATTGCTTAGAGTTTGACGATGACAATAATGTCGATATTACATATCGCACGCAATAGCTATTTCAGAAATAAACGTTACACACCAACGACATTGACACAGATAAAAACCTTCCTTTAAAGTTACGTCGAACTATGATAAAAGACAGCGTACAGAACGACATTAGTAAGTTTCTCAATCAAATATCATGGCACTGTTTCGAAAGCGCGCACTACTGCGAACCACCAAAACAAGTCTACTGTGTATGTATGAACGTGGACAGGTATACAAATTGACCTAAATAAGCTATTATGCAAATATATCCGAGGGCTGAGCCGAAAAAATATCGGATATCTCTTCTGGCTTCACCTGAAAAATTGAAGATTCCGCAAAGTGGAACCGAGCGGCGCGGTCGCGTATCAAATAACTTATACTTTTGTTATGGTAATATCTTCCCAAAATTATCTACCGTGTGGAATCTTGCTAAAGAACTCCGAAGAAACATGATGTGACGCTTCTTTATTTCCATCGGAAATCAACTCGTTCACGACGTACAAATTTATTAGAAAAAGATTTTTCTCGGAATCCTCTTACCTTAAACATAAAGTGAGTGTATACAGAGACATATATTAATTCCGATTACCGGCGTTTGAAGTCAAACAAGTTGAACATACTGAGAGGGCTTATCATGAGTAGAACTATCGTGGTATTCCGTAGTCGCTGCCGCAAGGAATAGGCACGAAATTAAATCGAATTTCTGCTTGATCGGGCTGTGTATCTTTGAACCCTTTGAGGGCGGTGTGTCCGTTGTGATCAAACGCCATGTGCACCAACTACAGACCTTTGCTGCTATATTACTGAACAAACGAGACCAGAGTTAGCTATCATGTTGCGTGGAGAAAATTTCCACAAAGTTCAATAAAGTATTCAGACCAATTTAAAACAGTCATACGACTCGATGCATCCTAGCATAATAAAATGTTAGTAAATAATAGAACTTCACAAATATGCCTTGAACTAAACAAGTGGTTGGCCCAAAACGTAACCTTGTTGTAAAGTTGAGGATTTAGGATTATAGAGATCAACATAAACATCATGAAATAGGTCTCTAGGGAAACTGCAAAGAACCATAAACAAAGTGGAACCAAGTCCCTAATATTCTCGGGCCTACAACTCGCGTCTACATATTTTAACAAGCAAGGCTGACTCGGTAACTACTTGCTGGACTTTCACTATTTATAGCTTTTGATCTTATCAGCCCGTCAGAAATATATCTTGGACTTCAGAGAAGTAAATTTTAAGCATATTAATGGTATTGCGCCTAATTGAACCTTATCCATTGATTTTTGTTCAAAAAACAGTACTGCCTATTCTTTGTCATTCAAAATTTGAACTTTTCATTGAAGACAACAAGTTTCAAATTGCACACTTATAATTTGCCGTGAGACGCAGGAGGATAAAGGCAATTTCATTTCCTTAAAATACTAAAGGTGACATTATCCACATTACACACATCCAAATACACACACATACATATCCAAATACCAAAAAGCAATATCTACTCACATGGTGCCGGGCTTGGTGGTTCCGCGCAGATGCCGATCGACTTGCTGGGGTCATCGATCAACGCCTGCGCAATCTGGTAGTCGCCGAGCTTCGTCTGGATCTGCTGCGTCTGGCGATCCTTGCTCCCAGTTACCTGATAGACAAGGGTGAGACGTTAATTTTAACTCTATCAAAATCAGTCAGTATTGCGTAAATAAATAACCGTACTCCCCGTTTGCAAATCAGAACAACAATATTTGAGTAGTTGACGATGGAACTATTACGCAACTTACGTTGACCACATGACTTTAAAATATGAAGTAATTTAAAATGAAAACATAAGACTAGACACCTAGAGAGGAATGGCATTGTCGAGATAAAGTCTCAAAATCCTACTAACATTATAAATGCGAAAGTTTGTGAGCGAGTATGTTTGTTACTTCTTCACGCTGAAACGGCTAGACGGATTCGGATTAAATTTGGAATGGAGATAGTTTATACCCTAGATTAAAACATAGGCTAGATAGCCTTCATCCCGGAAAATTGTATAGTTCCCGCGGGATAGCGATAACCGAATTCTACGCAGACGAAGTCGCGGGCAACAGCTAGTACCAATATAAAATAGAAACCATTACAAATACACAGCCAGCCAGTTACATCTTTTTTTCCATTGCCCACGCCTACTTCATTTATAAGTCACAATCATAGCCTAAACCATTCAACGGACCTAACCGACTGTCAGCTAGACTAAGAGCATATATATTCCATCTGCCCCGCAGCCTAACCAACTAGCAGCTTGTCAAAATACAATTTGTTCGTCGTCGCAATGAATTGCATTGCGTCCGGACCGCTCTCGGGCGCTGCGTCCTAAATGTTGCAACTCAATGTCATAGCGTAAGCTTACACTGATGCTGTGTGGCGAGCTTAAAAGCTTGTCATTTTGTTATTAGCCAGGTTTGACAAAGTTGCAAGTTGTCAAATCATAAATGAACGGATTCACGTAGATGTCTCTTGTATTGAAAGTGATCTACAAAGAAACTAGTCAGTAGGTAAACAGCTGATTAGCTGTGTTTATTATATTACTATGTTTTTCGCAACGCGTGCTAACAGTTGGTTCATGTTATTTATTATCTCGTAATTAAAGAAAGTGAAATTTCACTCTTTTACGTTTTGATTAGCTCATTTTATTAGCTAACTAATCTTGACATTAATCGTGTCGGAAAACTAAAAAGCTTATGATTTCTCACGACGTAAAATCAAGTTTTAATCAGCTATTATATAAGTTGGATATTGTGCTCACACTTAGTTATATATGTATTCCACGAAAGTTAATAAAAATAATCTAAAATGTGTACGACTTTATTACTATCTTAAACACAATGTTCTTACAGTACAATTTAACTTAAATGCGTTACATTCACAGATTACATCACACTTCATCCTTATCTAAAGTTCAGCATACCTACTCAAATCGATGTTGGAGAAATTGGCACTTATCTGCGTAAGCGGAGATTTTACAGTGAATTATTACGCGGCTGCAGTGCGAGCGCACTCTCATCTGGTCTCGACACTGTGAGTCATCTCGAGATCATCGCTTGCCGTCGCGGCGAGATATGCAAATAACATTTCTATGTTTGGTCACGCTTTATTGGGTGCGGAACCAAACACGACAACCCGTCAGCCAAGGCAGTTAACAAAAACTGATATCAAACAGAGTTTTAATAATAAAACGGCAATTAAAGGGAATAAACGTACGGTTGACGCTAGGGGCGACTGTGCACCTGCGTTCGCCACGAAGGGTCACAGAAAAGTATTCCCACACAATCCAAAGCACAGCGCCGTCTCGGAAACGTAACGTGAGACCAAAAAGAACCGTGAATGTTTCAGCACAAACTAATTTAGGGCCACTCAAATCAGACTACAAAAGAGAGATGTCGGAAAAAGCTTAGCTACGTCAAGATTGTTTGAAGAAGAGCAATACAAAGGCGAGTAAACATACCGAATTGTCAGAGTGCCAACCTTGACACCTTTTAAAATCTCAGATCTTTCGGCGCGTTACAGTCATCAATGTTCGCGTTCTCGATATAAATGATATAAATCTCTCTATTAACGTGATCAAGTGTGTTTCGGCACATATTGCACGTATATCCTGCGTTAATAAATCCTGTACGTGCGCGGGAGAAGTGGTCTCTCCATCCAGACGTTTTCCAGAAAACAACTTATCGTTCCAGCGCTCTGTCTCATTCGCACAATTGGAGTTGTTTGTGTGTTTGTGAAGGATAGCGTTAGTAGAGGCGCACCAGACGTCCGCCGAATGACTGTGAATCGGTGGGCCGGTATCGAAGAGTCAACGCCCTGCGTGATTCTGGGGCAAACCCGTGGCGCCGACCGAAAGGACGTACTTCAGAGGGCTCTGTAATTGTCTAACTCGCACTAGTGTAGGCAATCAACTAGTATAGAATAGAAATACAACACACCGTTAATATTCTAAGAGGGTTGAATTTACATAAGAAAGAAACGAAAATAAGTTGGAGCTAGAAATAGAATACATAGTTGTAACATTTGTAACTAAGGTCAGGTTCATTGCCTGACCTGAACAAGAGTTGCAAATGCTAAAGCATTTTCTAAGCGACGGTCATTATAATATTAAATAAGGAAACAGGTCATCGATGGCACAAGGTCAACGCACCCGAGCATTTGCAAACTTATTTCATCAATGCGATAAGTCTTGTTCACCGTAACGATTTGTCACCGCGAGACGTTTGTTCGAATATTGCAGAGTGCGGTGCGTCGACCCGACGACTTACGCGGGACGGGAGGGCGACCCTAGGTGACTCCCTTCGACTTTCCAGGTGCAACCCGAATTCAATGATTGTAGGTTAGTCTGGGTATTAAGTGCGAAGGTACCGTTTTAGAGTCAGACTTTAAACTTTAACACGAATCTAATCTGATAAGTAGCTAATTCATGAAATCATTGCATTGAACTGCAATCGTTAATAGCTTAAATCGAATTGGGATATTCCTGAATAGTTTCGTTTACCTTAAGTCCTTTTTTCCTAATCGTGTTCATAAACTAAATTCAGTGCCAGCAATGCATATGTGCTACGATTTCGTGACTTTCGCGTTGTAACATTTTTGCAAACACATTGTGCATTTGTGGCATCTGGGAGAAGTCTCAAGTCTGTTAGCCGACAGCGAAGGCAAGTTGGGAAATATCCTGAGCAGTTTAATTGTTAATTTAATGATAGCTTGAATAAGAGCTCCCTCTATAACCTTGTACAACTTCTGCGTGGCCTCAACCCAACTTTGTCGAAGGATACAAACCTGTAGTGTTTATTTATTTCAGGATTCTACGGAGCACTCCTAGTTAGCAACTTGTATCTTTATCAGGCAAGGTTAGATACGATTTCGCTTTTTAGACTTTGTAGCTAAACTGAGGTATATTTCAGTGTTAATTTTGTCACCCGTCTCAAAATAAGACTTATGTTAGGTTCCAAGACTTTAGTCTAACCGTTTCTGTGTCTGCCTTAGGTATTTCTGCAGGACCACAGCGGATATAATCCGATTCGTATGACATATATTTTATTAATTGATTGAATCAGGTGCTTCTTTGCGGAAGTCATTGGCCACCGGCTGTTTTCGCGGGTAAGCAGATTAATTATTTTTAGTACATACTTTTTATTTTTATTTTATTGCATGTCCGAGCTGATTCTTAAACATCATTATCACAATCATCTTTAATGTTTGTTATTATTTGTCATTAGGCTGTTAATGTCAAGTATTTATTTTTTGTAACTACAACCGAGATTACAACCGTACATAAAAACACACGTCCAACCTCTTGCATGACTTAACAATCACAAATTAAAGCACTTTCTCAGTCTGACAAGTATTAATATCACAAGATATTGAACCTGGTAATTCATCGACCTACATTGTTCAGGTTAAGGGACAGGTGACAGCTACGCCATAATTTCTCTGTAAAAGTAAAATCACTTGCTCTTTACGGTTCAATAACTTGCTACTTGGGTTTCACAACACGGTTTTTGTACGATATTAATACGAGCAGCTATGTTGTGCGTGTAATTGTTGGACGAAATTATACACCTTGAAAAAATAGTTTTCGCTTTTTATTTTGTTATTCACTTGCTCGATACCATTGATTCTTGGTCTCTCCGTACTTTAGCCAACCGTTGCTGCATTAGAGGCGGTTTATCACGGCTAAACATTTCTGCTCTATGATCCATCTTTCACCATAATAGTAGTTTATGCAACTGCTTGTTTTAAGGCCTAATTATGTGGAGTTGCTTTATCTACACACATATTATAAGTACTCTAAGATGGGTTCAGAAGCCGAAGGCATATATCATACCCATACCTGTCACGAATTCGACTGTTTTTGTTAATCATAGACAAACATACCGAGCGGACGTTTCGTAAACTGTTTTTTTTTTATTGTAAAAAAAAAACACATTATTATTTATACATGTCGGACTGAACTCGACTTATATACGTGAGTGATCCGTTTTATTTCACTATGATTGTAAATTACGTTGGTTTTTAAATTTGAAACATCGAATTCGATATCGAAAACTCATTACGATATCGAATTCGATGTCGTAATGACTATTACTTTACTGGAGGTGGTGGTGGTGGTGCTGGGGCTGGCGCTGTCGGCGAGAAGGCGACGGCGTACTGAAATGCTGGTAATTTTCTACGGTTTCTGAACGCATTATAGAGGACTTATGATATGTGTGTAGATAAAGATTATTTCGTGCCTTCGTCAGTCACTTGTTCCATTTAATCATCTCCTACCACTTCTACCAACGCCGTATATTCACCAGTATTGTCGTTACTAGGTTATACCACTTACGATCTATGTGTTAAGATTTCTTTGCCGGCTCTATCAGGTAACATAACACCAGTAACAAATTTCAATTATTAATTCCAAATAAACTTAATCAAGGTACTAACTCCATACAAATGTAATCAATCTCCCAACGTTTCATTGTGAACGTATATCATCAGATTAGCGTAAAATGTATTTCTATTAGACGTTGAACGTGGTATGAGCGAGGTACGAGCGGACTAAGGTGGGGGGGGGGTCGGTGGGGGGTAATAATGAGGCCGTCTAGACGCCGCCTGTGCCGGCAATACTATGTATTTGTATCGTACTACCATTGTACCATCCGCAGTGGCTTTAGCTTTTTACTTTACATTATCACAGTGATGAATGAACTTGGTGCATGGTAATAATAGACTGACGAAGACGAAGGCTGCGACGCGACGTAGTTCGTACGACGCGCCTTGACCCAGTTGCTTTAAACATTGGCTCTGAAGGCCTGAGCTGCTGAATTATCTCTGTTCTCTAGAGAACTCTTAGGTAATCAATAAATAGACAAAATGCAAAAATAAGCAAATTTTTGATTCCACTCTTGCGAGTAGTGTGTAGCATGCCAAAGAGTACATGACATTTGTCCTCGTCTAACCTACCTAATGATTAAGGACGTTCATATCTACGCGATTTCTAGCATTCTAGTCACAGATCGCAAATAAAACAAAAAATCGCAACACGTCATCACTATGCTACAGTGATTTCAAAACGATACTGGCAGTGCGCAATAGCTTCCAGGCTTTCCGTTTTATCTACAATAATCTAAAATACGTTACATGTATAATAAACAGCGCAATGTCTTATCTCTAAGATGTTTTATGTACATTGACATCATGTTAACACTAATATCAATTAGTTCATTGAATTTTCGCGCAAAAATTAGAAAGCGACATGCATCGTTGAATTAAATAGCAAAATAACATCCCCGTGAATAAATCTAAAATACTTATGAAAGATGGGAGCGCCTTTGAAGGGCTATTACTCCGAAAATAATCTTTATTTCTATGCGTAGGGGATGAAATATTACATATGATATAAAAAGGAGTAGTTCAGTAGCCCGCGTTACACCTGAATTTATACCTATGACCCTGTAAGAGTGTAAGACATATATATGAGGGTTGTCTGCGTATGCTGAATAGTGACGAGGTCATAATATTTGCTACGACGCGTCTGTTTTACTAAACTTGCTTGCTAAAATGGAAATGATGTTCAAGGAAACCATTTCAATGTATGCCTATTGAATTATGGAACTCTTCCTCACTCTTGTCAATGCTGCAAAGTTTACGACGCCATTTCTACGATCATGGGGAACGTATGGGGAACGAGTTGAAAGTCAATGTACAATGGTACAAATCAGTATTATATTATAGATGATAGTGAACTATGGAGGGGCGTTCCACTACGCGCAGTTTCACGTCTCTCATACCTATTAAATATAAATGTCTCCCACTCCATCACTCACTCCATTCATTGTTGTTACAAAATGGCTAACTAATTGAAAGTATGAAACCAGGTCATTGGTTATTCCATATACTCATAGCCTATTTGCTTCACGTAGTGTTTACATACATTTAATAACAACCATTGAGTAGTGAGTTATTAATTATTTATTGAGTGAATTGCACAATTATGAGTCATGGAGCATGTATCATTAGGCTATACAACACCAAAATATAAAGAGGTTTTAACTTATTCTCGCGTCCTTAACTAGGTATGTCCGAGTTTTATATAATTTCACACTGTGTTCTATTTCAATCAATATTTGTACGCAACGCAAAGCAACGTGATGTCTAAAAATTAGACTACTAAGTCTAACCGGACACCTTTAACTTCTAGAAGCTAGTTCTAGGTACAGCCACAGAAATCTTTTGTAGTATCAAAAACATCGAAGAAATCACCTGCTAGTTGACGAAAGTCCGGGCTCACGTCCAAGCGCAGTCGTCGCGCGCTGCGGCCGCTGTGATTCACAAAGTGGGTCGCGCCCGACCTCTCCTGATAAGCCGATTGCTTTACAACTGTTGTTATAACGTTTTCTTACGTTTACCAGTGTGTTTGAAGTCAGCTTTCTACTGCAACATGTAGGAATTTGTCTTGGGTTTGGAAGAGATTTCAAGGAAACGCAGCTTTGATATGCGATGCTTTCTTGCGAGGTACATTATCTTTCGCATGATAGCAATGTTATGAACCGAAGCTGGTAACATCACGACTTCACAGAGGGTATGGTTATTCAGAATGCTTCTCATTATAAAACTTCTTATATTTGCGTCAGATCCGTCACGGCGATCAGTCAATGGCTGCGTTAATGTCAATGGCGGATATTAAAGGGAACAAACCGATTGAAAATTTTGCATATTATGTAGGTAAATCGCGTTTTAAATGCGTAAAGAAATATGATTAAAAATACTAAAATCACAATGCAGCCGTCCAGCTAAACAGTCAACATTCAACAGTCCCGGCAGCTCGTTACCCATATTTCTAGTACGCACTAAGCAAGTATATCATTTGGCAGCAATTTCGTCGGAAGCAGCGAAACGTTAGCGTAATTACGTTAGCCGACGCGTAAACAAGCGGTGCCCTCGAACTCTCTTGACATTGCCGATAGGGGCCAGCGTAGCTTGGCCTCCGTCGAACACACGAATAGATAATGAGTCTTGATGCGCCCGCGTTATCAACGGCCATTTTATAATGGACGATTCGTCAAGCATCTGTTGTGGCGCTCCGTTCTAGACTTTTGTTTTTCATTGTGTTCGAAGTTTATAATTCTAGTAACTGTTCTGTTTGATTTTGAGGCGTAGCATTCAATGAGCTGTTACATATTTAACCATCGTAAGTGATCCAATAAGTCTCAACTTTCATAACACTGCTGACTCAACAATTATATATTGTTGATGATTCGTCATGATTGTATTCTTACTTCCTCTTCGCTAACCATGTTGTTTTTGCATTTTTTTAGTCACATGACCAGTAAAAAACCGGGATAGACCGTTTAGTTGTATTACATTATGCGTTTCATTACATGCAATAAAACTCCGCTTTACAAAGTTAAGCACCTAATGGTTTGTTATACACAGTATCGCATTGCAAGTAAAACTTTTGAAATTTCACCTCAGCAATTACCAACAAATAACCATACATGGCCTGCACGAAACACGTCAAATTGAGAGTGTATATTGTAGCAGTATTGCTGAATATCATCCATGTGCCACAATTGTGAGCATACTTCACTTTTACTGCACCGCGGCACGCGACACGACGTACAGGTAAACCCGATGGTTTTACTTCCATTGCTCACTGTTAATTATCAAGTTGTGCGAGTTGATGTATTGCAAGAGAGTCACGCTATCGAAGTCACTGTGCATCTTGATAATAATTTGAAACATGGGTATAACACGGTGCCTCACCGCTTATAAGAAAATTGCTAGTTCTTGACAGTTCTTCTTAGACAATTAGTTTGAGACGCGCCATTTACAGTTTACGTTTTGATGTAGTTTCGCATTTAGTCTTATCGACAATTTTTAGAAAACTACTATACTACTACGTAAGTGCAACCGCGTATAAAGAAATCGGGATTTTCCAAAGTGCAATTTTAGGAAACGACTGCAGGTTATTGCCAAGCTTCACCAGGTGCGCAAAAACGCTCGATTGATATCCTTGTAGTTAATATATTTAATATCGACTTCTATCGCATCGCGCAATTGAGCTAGCTACGCGTGTGAAGTCCACAAAGGCTCAAACAGGGGGAGGAAAGTTACCTGTATTTGACAGTTGAAGTTTTTAGCTGCGCCATCTCTTATCTGTGTAAGGCTAATTTTTAGTAGTTAGTGCGTTAATCATTGCTGTCGGTTTTTTCATTATATATTGCAAAATTTCATGAAAAAATATCGAACCGAAGGCTTGTAATTTTCAGTCACAAATTATTGCTTGTACTTCTGTTAAAAAAATTGCAAAATTTATCATCATGCAAAGAAGAAAAAAAAACGGTTTTTGGTACACCTACTACATCCCTTCAAAATTTTCAGACTCAAGTAAACGTCATACAGCATGCAGCTGATGCAGCGCCCAGCGGTTTTCTGTTTTTTAGAAAATGCGGAGTGTTTAACTGTTATTTCGTTAATTGTCCACTAGTAAATACGTAGAGTCGATTTTCAGCTCCTCCGTTTTATCAGTGTCAGTTCGTGTGTATTGGACGTTGCGGCGAAAATTCGGACGCTTTAGTTACAATCTTTCTGTGTTGTTCCAGTTATTTATTGCGATATCAGATGCTTGTGATTTGTGCTATTGTTAGTTGTTGCTATTTTGGAAGCTTTGAATGTATAAATTACGAGATAAACGATTTTGAATTCTGAGTTTGAATTTTTCATAATGTCTAACCTAATAAGAGTGTGTACACATCATTCGTGTGTGTGCGCGCGCGTGCATGTGTGTGTGAGCGCGTGTGTGCGCCGCGCGCGTGTGTGCGCCGCGCGCGTGTGTGCGCCCCCGCGCGAATGTGTCCGAGCTTGCGCGCGTGTGTGTTGTGAAATCTGTTCTGTCGACTATCACAGATAAAAGATGGCATTGCTGTAGAGGCTGGTTGAGGGTGTCATTTTTTTCCGCTGAGAGGGCGCTCTATTCCCCGTATATTATATTACTCTATGGGCTCAAACCACACTGGCTAATTTTTAAAGAACCAAAGAACATAGCCAATGATAGCGTGGCCCTTAGAAGTACTTCCTAATGGATGAATTTAAATTCAGTCCACATAGCGCGCTTTTTCGTCAATAACGGCCATTTTTTGGACGAAATCCATACTAACTTGCTGGATGGTAGCGACGTCAGTGAGTCCTTAGGAACAGGAAAAAAGAGCTCCAAATTTTTCGAGAAATCAATGCACAGTGTAAAGCTACCGTAAGAAATAAGTTTATTTATAGCTGATGAAGCCCGATCAAATAATCAAATCTTCGACATTACAACCGTTACGCGGCACCAATAAAACAATTTCCAATTATATTTTCAGTCGAACCCGGCGGTTTATCGAAGTAATTAAGTAATACTTTTTCCTGGTACAGTCAGCGTCATATATATGGTGACATCCAAAGTGATCAAATAGTTCGGCACACCATACGATTTGTATGGTGTACCAAAGTATTTGAGCACTTTGGATGTCACCATATATATGACGCTGACTGTACGTATTTCACCAGACACAATGGTAGTACATGGAAGGTAATAACAATTAATTGTCACAATGTTGAACAAAGCAATCGGTTCAACAGTCTTGTCCCGTATAAACAGTGAACACTTGTGAACTGTCGTGTCACCTTTTATAACTAGCCTTCCGCCCTTTTTGTGAGGTAATTTTTCCTTTCTTTTGTGTGGCGTGCGTGTTATGTTATGTGCATAAAAGTGTTATATGTGAGGTTAGTCACATATTACCTATTTATTGAATCAAATGTTAAAAAACCGGTCAAGAGCGTGTCGGACTTGCTGACCGAGGATTTCGAAAATTAAGTGCCATCTTTTATCGTCATAGACCTCGCCGATTTAAATGTACGAAATACATGTTATTTAACTATAGCTATGGCAGAAATTCTAACTGCTGCTGGAACAAAAATCCATGTACGCGAGGCTAGTCAGCATCAGCACTTGACCAGTTTTATCAATTGATTTTTCATTTTGTAATTTGCGTGCTCCAATTAAAAATGGGATTGTTATAAAAGTTTTCTTTTGTAAAAGATTGTTAACAGCCGCGTGTCCTGCACCGGTATTAATGAAACGACAATAAATGTGTAGTGACGCAATGCCTCGTGCGCAGTGTACGTGTATACACGTGCGAAGTTCATCTATACTTTTTTATGAGAACATACGCCCAGGCGAGGATGTTTTTATGTTTTGTTTTCGTGAGATACCAGGAGTTTATATATTTCCCCCGCGCATTCACACCGCACGTGGCTCACTTCTATAGATGGGTAGAGGTGACAACATGGTGTCCTAGCCAAACCGTTCTAGTATTGGGAGTGGCCAAGGGTGTCCCACATAAACCTGGTCTACTACTCTTCTAATCCAGGGCGCCAAGATACATCAATTAAGCTTGGACTTAATAATAACATTTGTATGTTTGTATGGGCAGACCGGCAGCACATGGTAAGCTGAAGAGCAGACCCCAAATCGTTATTCACCAAATACGACTAAAGTCCTTTTAATAAGAAAATAAAAGTCTAACGCGATTAATTATTGCATTAGATTAGACACATTTACTTATGAACTAAAAAACAATTACTTTGCTCACCCGCGACCACTAATGACAAATAGTTATATCTGTGCGGCAAATGTATATTTACATGCAACATGTGGCCACGGTTGTTGTTGTGCTTCGTAAATGGCCTCGTGGAGAGTGCCGAAACGCGTCAGCGTTTAGTAAAGTGGTGGTGGTGATAGTTGGGTCTGTGTGGCATGTGTTGATTCGTGTAGCAGTGGAGGCGGAGGTGTTGCATGGAAACATACATTTGCCGCACAGATATAACTATTTGTCATTATGTGAGCAAAGTAATTGTTTTTTAGTTCATAAATATGGACCTCCGCAAAGTAACGCCTGATTCAATAAACAATTACTTATATTTATATACACTAAGAAAGATTCATATTCTATGGAATAATAAAGAATGCAACGTTACCAGCTCAGCAGGAGTAAACCCTCATAACACGTTCCCAGTCCGGGTGCCCCCAACGTGGAGTCAAGAAGCGTTTTTTGCAGCAGTCCGTGCCCTCAATATGGGGTCACATCCCCATACTCGACGCAAAGTTGGGACTTGTGACATTGTCAGATCGTTTTGTATGGGGACAATGAACGTTGTTAAGGTTAGGTTAGGTACTTGGGTACTCACTCTGGATGGTGCCTGGAAGAGAGACGCGGTGGCGTCCGGCTCGGCGGCGTGGGACTGCGACATCTGGTGCGCGCGCGCCTGCCGCTCGCGCTCCCGGTCGCGCTCGCGGTCGCGGCCCGCCCACGCGGCCGGCGCGCCGGCGCCGCCGCCGCGGTCCCGGTCGCGGTCCCACTTGTCGTACCTGAAACAACAGATCGCGACCAATTAGAGGAGATTCGCTGAAGGTGTTAATAAAGTCCCCTCCGATTGGAACAGTCGCCGGTGGTAGGACCTTGTGCGAGGTCCGTCCGGATCGCTACCGCTATCTTACTCGCTAATCCCACCGCTAAGTAGCAGTGCTTGCACTGTTGTGTTCCGTTGTGGAGAGTAAAACAGTCGGTGTAATTACGGACACAAGAGGCATTTCATCTTAGCTCTCTAGGTTGGCAAAGCATTTGTAAACCCCCCGGGGTCGTGGGTGTCTATGGGCTTACCATCAGGTGACCCACTTGCTCGTTTGCCTTCCTTGTCGTATAGTAAAATAAAAAAAAAACTATAGTTACGGCTAGTATGTATGGATGGTAATAATGGCTTATGGGTCTTAATGGGTCTTCAAAACTGACAGATTTATTTATGTAAAGTTATTAGAGATTACCGTAAGAAACTACATACATTACGCATATTTCAATCCTTGATACTAAACTAACAGAGATCAAATAACGGACGACAAGAACAATACAGGTTGTCATGGAGGAGTGCGTAAATATATAAAAGATCTCGAAGAGCCACGAGTTACGTCATCATCAGGAAATCCCCCAAACTTCCCCTGTTAAAATACAATTACTTGGATTGCCATAAATACTTGACCATGGTATTTCACAACAACACTATTAGAACGCCAAGGCAAATAAACTTGTTTTTCGCGCAATGAATGCCAATTTCACTATTTAAATTCGATAAGATTGATGCAAAAGTGATCTTAAACTTAGGACTTACAGGTATGGGAAGCGAGCCATAGTGATCACTGTTGGGGGCTACGCGTTATCTGTATATTACCGATTGCAAAGGGAGCACACCTTAATTAAACGATTTTAATAATATCATAATTATAAATACAACCGAATCTAATCGAGTCCAAAGGCTCGCTGACCGTTAGCAGGTGGCAGACGTATTGGGGATATCTTTCGCTCCTTATCTTACGATTTATGATAATCTTGAATTTTCTTTTGGCCTGAAATTTTTCTGACAGCATGGTGACGTGACTGACTTTGTACCGGAGAAATTATATATGGCGTTCTTTTCCATTTAACATAAAAGTCAGAGATCACGGTAACCAATTTGTAGTTGTTTGAATGTGAAACATTGTAGGACCGACGTATTATCGTAATATTTTACGAGTACGCCTAGGCCACGTACAAAAATGAAGTCAAAAGTAATATAAATACAGTAAACGAGCAACGGAGAGCTACTAAATGATTATATATTATTTTTATAGGCCCCCTGCTGATGTTCATAACACGCGCTGTTTATTAAACGCGATACATAATAAGTTATCTATTGCATTATGGTTGGTTAAACAATAAAACAACAGTTGGCCGGTACTGCGCGACTCTTAAAACGTTCACATGATAGTTAGACGCTTCCAACGATGCACTCGTTCTATCGATTATTACCTTCGGTGACCATAAAACGCAATGGACCTTCAACTGTTAACTTGCAAGCTAGTTGCGACGTGGTGTGTTATTACAAGCCGTTTAAAACGTCATAATAAAGGAAAGTCTTTTATGAAAGGCGGGTACTTAAATGGGTGTTACTAAGAATTAACTGAGCGGTTCGCTTTTCTTAAGTTCTTTATCGCTATACCGCAGTTAGGAAGCTGCTTTAATATATTCGCTTGGGAAAATTCGATTAGGTATGCATAAAACGCTTCATATAAATAACTCTTAGGTACAGCTCGAAATAATTCAGCTACATATACGTATTTTCCCCCTTTTTTATAGTTTTATTATAGTACATGTCATTTTGTCATTCACTGTCGTAACACCTGACTACACACGGTGTTAAATAGCTTGCCATTATAATTTATCGGAACGTGTGTTTATCAAACAAGCGCCATACAAACAAGATGTTTGGCGACTAACTTTAGCACACCTAAAAACCAAGATCAAGTAATCATTATTACAACTGTATCGGCAAGTGAACCTTTAAACTGCGGTGTGCATGTGTGAAATGTACTTCACGCAGTCAGTGGCACGAGTAACATCGACTCGAAGGTACCAATTATGTATGGGTGCTTATTATACCTATTGGCCGAGTTGTTTGCGCCTTGTATGCGTCCTTGACGGATGTGTTACGAGTAGGTACGGCGCGAGAGCCGATACGCCATCAGAATGATACATTATGGACAACTGTTATGTTTTTGTTTTGATTCCACGTTACATTGTTCTTTGGCTAAGTGGTTCCGAGATTAACTGACGCAAATGACTATTCATTTATATACATATAATTTGTAAATACATGCTGGAGTTATATGAATGGTCACGACAGGTTTATCTAAACTATATCAAGAAAATAGCGTACGCGCCGTTCTGCGTCATCTTATAATGTAGGTATATAACATAGACGTTAAATGTAAATACATATGTTGCAGACAATTTCGAAAACCAGCCGCTCCAGGTTGCAATTTAAAGGGCAAATTAGTAAAATTGACAAACATACATACTTATTATGTTGTAATCTATATGTAAAGTGGCAGATAACACAATCTAGGTAAAAGTTGCATACTGATTGTTGGTAATCTTAAGGCCAAATCTGGCGACCGTGGGCGATACGCGCGCTGTTTACTATGATAAATAAGATAAAAAGAGTAACATAAAATTTTCATTTTCCAATGTTTACATGGCATTGAGAGCTGAGCTCAAGCCAAGTGGCAGCATTTAAGGTAGGCTTTCGAAGTGAGCGTCGGTGACGACAGTATCATCTGCCGTTTCTTATCTGCCGCTCTGTCGCAGCACCACTGACGTTTGCTTCGGTAGCCCGCCTTTGAAAGGAATAGTCTAATGCTCTCGGCTCATTCGCCATCACTTTCTCACACGATCTCCTACCGTTTGACAGAAAAAGACGGCGAATGAAAAAGCGAAGCAGAGTGCGTTAGACAAGAAGCTAGAGGTTTACTTTTTTAAGGCTATATGTGACTGCTGGGGAACGTGCTTCCCCACTTTTCCGTCTCGTCCCTGTTAAGTACGTGCTTCCACTAATCTTCTCATTAGCTTTGTTACGTGCGCTAATTTGTTAATAACGGCATTAGGTAATAATAAATTAATTTCGTATTCGTCGCACGGAATGTATATAATAGCATGACCAACTCAATTTCACTTCAGTCTTAAAGCTACTTTGGAGTACACAAGTTTTGGACTAATGGTCTCTATTCCCGGTATTAGTTCATAGATTTTTTTTTAAGTAACTCGAATTTTTGAGCAGCGTGAAGACGGGATTCGGTTACTAGGAATTCTTAGTTGTAACCTGTTATTCACTGACGCTTGATAAGCTCATGTTAATTAAATATTATTTTGTCTTTACATTGAAATTTGGTTTTGCCAGAAACAGACAAAACGTAGGTAACTTAGATGTATGAATGCTATCTAAAGGCCAGTCTTTACCACGCACTTTAGTGTTCATTTATTTCTCCTTCTTTTAAAGGATCGAGCGGATTTTATAGGTACTTTTATCCAAGAATAGCGATAAACAATTTGTAAAGAAACCAGTAGGAACATAATTAAAATGTTAATGCTTACCAAAAACTCATCTCCCACTTGTATTAAGAAACTTCACAAAATTCTCACACACATAAAACCACAAACTGATGTTTATTAATTTCAACTCTGCGTTTGCATCTTTTTGGCACAGGCGGAGAAGTTACCAATATCCCAGTCAAAGGAGAACTAAATAGACAAAGAAATATTGAAATATCACAATGTTGGCCACACAATAAACGAGCCTCGTTAAATCTTAATGAGCGAGGTGTAATTGCAAAGAACATGGCTAACTGACAACAATTTTACTTTCACTGCGGCCACCCAGCGGATTTATTGTTATTAATTACACGTCGTTAGTTAATATTATGCATTTACTCTTAACCTGTGAATGAACTTACATATGTTTTCTTTGTATTGGGATCAATTGTAAACAGGAAAACATCAAAACATGTTATTGCAGTTTTTTTTGTACCGTCAAAACGACCAAATGAGCTTTGATTATGAGATGTAGTTCGAGTTTAGCTATTAGGACAATGCAGTAATTGAATAGGTATAATAATTAATAAACACAATCATTTATTTTCGGGTAGGTGACAAGTGCTATAGGACAAATTGATTCCTGACCCTTTTCACAGTAAACGGAGGCATCGCATTGCTTGACAATTAAAATCATTATGACGTTTACTGGGATAACGCTCTATCGTGGGTCAGGTACCAATTCGTTCGTTCAAATAATACATAGAGCGCTGACTGAGGCTTTAAACGAACCTTAACCGGATATCTAATGATTTAAACCCGCTGCGAAATACTAAAGTTCGAAAATGCTACTATTGATAATCCAAATATAAGAAAAGCGTGTAAAATTGGACAGCTTCAATAAGAAAAATGTTTTTACACTGTCGAAGAATTTGTAACAAATATTGTAATATAAGAAAAAGTTTGTAATTCTAATGTATAATTGAATTTATTCCAAAAGCGACTTGACTATATTTAATAATGTACTTAATGGATTGAATGATGCATGTTATTATAATTATTTTTTATTACTTTTACTATTATTAATAACATTGTATTAACTTAGTTTTATTCTAGTACATAAGAAGTATATTGTGACACCTCTCAAGAGGTAACGTGTATGACGCAATTGAAATGTACCTATTACCACCTAAAAAACTACATTCATGTAAACAATAAAAAATATATGAAAATGAATAAAATAAACCCAAATCGGTACCTTTTAATACGCATCTAATCTATGCCAGGCCAGGTGGCAAGCCCACCGATTACATCACATTTTTTGTGACGACAGGAAGTGAAAACACACGACGCGATACACTGTCGAAGTTTAACATGAAATAAAAAAAAATTGCAGACAAGCACTTTATTGTGTACTAGTTAATGCTAAAACTTTCACCGTCTTAATTGCATATTCATGCGACTGTACCATGATAAATGATAGCCAAAATGTTTTAAATGTCACGTATACAAACAGTTCAATCCACGAAAACGCGCTAAAATACAACTTTTTGAAATAGGAATTACCTGTGATTTTCTACTGTTTTACTCTTATTTCAGATATGTGCTGTACAGTGTTTCATAATTTTGCAATGATATTTTCACAGGGGTGATTTCAAAATTGCACGCTAAGTTGCAAACTTGCATTGCAAGCTATTCGGTACTTAAGAGAAAGAGTGGGGCACATCTTTGTGGATTAAACGATTTACATAGCGAGCAATGAAGATCAAAGTTGAATCTTCGAACTGACACTTATTAGTAGTACTACTTGATCGCCCAGAGGTCGAAATTCGTGCGCGCAGTGTTCTTGAAAAAAAAAGTATCCAAAGTTTTTGCTCAGCGTATTAATAGTTAGAAAGAAGAATATATTTTAACCAACCAATATGTTAAGGGCCCATCATTTCGGCCCACCAATAATATAAGAATATAACATTTAGAAATTATTTTGCCTAATACAAATTAAATATGGCACTTAATTCATAATATAGCCTGAAAAGACACTACAAGTTAACTTACCTACATAGCTTACTTTTTGACATAACCGCCTTGTGCATTTATGAATTTCTGTGCAAATAATCAGACTTCGATAATGAATTTGCAAATATAATACATCACAAATACTCTTTATTGAAAAACACAAATCAATACACACACGTTGCTTATGTCTATTACCTCATAGTTAAATCTATGTCCAAGGAGTCTCATACGTAATTGTGTATAATTTAACTAGGACTTAGAGTTTACTTAAATATCAAACTGGAACAGAGCTCCGAGTCAGACAGAAGAGCTTTATGATATCAAAAGGTGCCTTCATTTACATAAGCACTTTAATTTTCTGTAAGTGGGGGATGGCCTTGACATCAATTGTAATAAAATGGGCATTTATTTGAAAAATTTAAGTTGAGTATTTCGCTTATTTTAATTTATCTAATTGGATGGAATGTACTCGTACCTTAGGTTCAGTTCAATCGTGCGGTCAGCCTGCCAATTCTAAGAATCTCTAAGTTGAAAACTTAATTGTTGTAAGTAGTCGATCATTATATAAAAAAAAAATTTTTGCTAATCAACTGGGAAATCTAACCTTAATACTTCATGGAAGTTTATAGATGCTATACGTGCATGCATAAGGCCTTATACATTCCTTGAACGTTTTTTGAGACTTTGGCCAAGGAATACTTATCAAATCCCCCATCCGCCACATGCCTCTAATATTTTAGTAAGTCCAAGTTATCAAGAAAATTATAGCGCCGAGTAATTTTCTATTTAACCCAAAGTGGTCACTGTCAAGTTAACTGAGATAAACGCGACATGGCAACTGAATGAAATTTTAAATACGTCTAAATAACTTCGGCTCTCGAGCGACAAACCGACATTATTATTTTACCTCTTTTATTTAATAGAAATGCTAATGAGACGGCACGGCTACTAAATATACATGGATGTGAACGTAACATGAGGATGTCGTGTTTGTTTCGATTATACTGAGTGTCCATTACGGACGGATGCAATACGCGGCCACGGATAATGAGTAATGGATCGAAAAGTGGTTTATAACTCGAGATACAAATAGCTTGATGGTATGATGCTTCCACGAGCGTCCAAACCTACGTTCTCGCCATTTTAATTCTTACCACGACTCGTTTTATATGTAAATAGTATAAAATGGTTTTATATGGATGCACCTACGGCGCTTTTTAGACTTCGATTGAAATAAGTGAGCGTTATAACACTCCATACCACTCTTGGAATGGGCACAAATAAATAAACCAAATTCAATTGTAATTTACATGAAGCTTAGATATTCTTTGCTCGCACAGCGGTCACAAATATAGGGCAATATTTTATAAATTTCAAATGATCGCAGATATACCAGCATACGATGTGCTAAAAAAGTGGCACATGCAGATAATTTTTCCTGTCTCAAACGATGCATATTAATGATGAATTGTAATGGTTTTAGCTGAAGTTAACGATGATCGCGACTGTCACACAGACAGGCAAGCCGTCTTGCCGCAAGGTTAACGTAGTTATTAAGAAGCCGGTTTTTTGGATAATACTTAACAACATTGGAATGCAAATGTACAACCAAAACTCCCTCAATACGAAGTTAAAGCACTTTGCAATACTTTGCATTCGAAATGAGCGCGTCATACCAATTTATTCGCCGACTCTTCAGACACATACAAAGTTTTTTTTAATTTGGAACTTTAATCATTGTTTCATTTTGGTTTCTTTTATTTAATCATACCTCGACGTCAATGAATTTGCTTTGTATTTCACTTCTAAGCAAACCATACACATAATAATATAAGTATGTCTGACTGTATGTGTATCTGAACTGGAGTCACACAGACATACCGACACACATAGCGGTCAAACTTATAACACCCCTCTTTTTGCGTCGGGGGTTAATAAAAGATCCTGACAAACGGAGTTTACAGTTTTAGAGGAACTAAAATGTATCCTAGCAACTCCATAAACATAATTTAATTTATTAAAACCACCTTTGTCAGTGTTTCTTTGTGAATTTCCTTGTAATATTTAAAACCCACGCGTAAACCTATTGTGGCAATAATCCCCGCCCTTCTATAGCTATAATACCTAACATAAACCAAAGACAACAGTTCAATAGGTGTCTATTGAGGAATCCAAACAACAAACTAATTAACCTGACCAGACTCGAAGCTTAATTCGCTACATATTGTCCAAAGACTTTAGCTTCGGGTGGACAAAGGGTGGGTTCAATTGATAATACTTGAGGGTCAGCAGTGGGTGAATCATAAACACTATAATAACTTTATGTCCATTTGTCCAGTCCGCAACAATAGGAATACATCTACATAGATGAAGTGTTGCACGGAGTAAGCTCTGTATAATTTATAACTCATTCTCGTTAAGAGTTTAAGATATAGCTCAAAATAGCTACCTAAAATAGGTGTATAACTGCACAATAACAATTGAAACAAAAAAGAAAACCTCGATATTGTTCTTGACAGAAAAATCTTACCGACAAGGAAAAATATCTGGACTATTTATCTCTGAAATTTTAGTCGCGTCAAAATGTTTGAGCACCTGTTAAAGTCAATTTATACCTGTCATAATTATGATCATGTTAACAGAATCATAACACAATTTAACATCATTTTATTGCCTCTTAAACTCATTTACATCAACAACTGCAGCTGCAAATCTAACGCGTGAATCTAAAACGTGCCACAGAAACTGCAATTTTCAGTTAGAATCATTTTAATACAAGTTAGTACTGATATTACGTTTCATAATTTTTTTACTTCACTGGTCGAATGGTTAAAAAATAAATACCTAAGCTACCATATTTAGCAGATATCCGTGGGAAATTCCATATGCTAGTTAAAACAAGACTTTAACGATGGAGCACACGTCTTTTATGGTCGTATTTATCCAGTAAAAGCTAGTGAGCTTTTATGGCTACTAAAGATAGGTAAAATAGGCGTGCTGCTGAAAATTCCAGGTCACATGTACGCAATGAACTGTAAAATGGCATTATCAGGCGAAATAAGTGCGTCGGAAAAAACATACATTATTTTATCGCAAACATCTAGATACAAAAAATGTTTCAATCTTTCGCTATTTTTACTGGTAGACTAATTCTGATCCGTGACCGTTTGTAGGCAATATTCATGAAGCGTAAAAGTTAATTGCTTGCTGAACGGACTCTAAAATATTTATAACTTTAAATTTTGTAAAACTTATAGACACACCGATTACTTAATGAAAACATAGCCAAAAGTCCATAACTTGGCAAACACATCTTGAAAGTACCAACTACAAACTTGGCTAGCTCTGTTAGTCACAGTAACTCGATAACGCTCGAAGTCTACGCTTACCCTTGATAGCTAAATATCATAGTTGAAACACTAATCGGTAACGGATTGAGGCCTTCGATAATGAGAGACCTTTAATAACGCGGGCCTAACGATACCCCATAATGACTTAATCGTCATACAGCCGACAGATTCACGGCGAGAAAACCCGAGAACTCGAGAATACATGTTTATCGTCTTCTCGTCCTTGTACCCGGGTGTTCTCTTCTCCAATCAGTGTCGGTTTTGCGGCATATTAAGTGAAGACACATCGTGATTGTGTATCGTTCACCGAGTTCGCGAAAGCCCTCGGCGAACCTACAGCGAGTCTGTAGCGGCTACACGGGCTTTGCAATCGCTCAATCAGCATTATTCATTTTATCATTTCCTTCCCATGACTGGGAAGCTGAGTGACGTCCTTGCTAATCTTCATTGACCTTCAACTAATTCGGTCATATGTTAATTTTATTGTCACGAGGAAAACTTGTGAGTTGCATGCTGATTTGATGCAAGTTACGAGCAGAGGTAAAGTCAAGGGCAGCATTGCAATATGTATTCACGCAAAGTTACAAAAATATGTACACATTAAACTTATACTGCCGCGGTAATACGGTGTGTGTACTTACAATACAATACAATACAATACAATACAATAACTCTTTATTGAACACCACATAACAGTCAAAACAAGAAATAAGGCACAAAGAAAATACAAGGTAGCAATGGGCGGCATACACATACACCCCTATACTTACATATTTGTCAGACTTTGTGGTGTATACATATTGTTACCCTTGACTGTACTGTACATTAGTATAATATGTATGTTATTTTTGATACAAAAGAGACATAAGCCTAGATATAGACCAATAAAATATTTTTTTAAGACTGGTAAAGAATGAAGATTCATTTCATTCATCTAAGCTAACGCTTTTGCCTTCCGCAATCCACAATTAATCCCATTTCAAGAGCTATTAATGATGGAATAAACCATAAGCAATCTGCCGAAAAACTGGCAAAGTATTGCCAAAAAGTTTCCGATAAGGTGGCCAGGTGAAAACGGGAAACTCCCCAACCCAGCTCTGCCTACTTAATTAATCCGGCCGTCTGCTCCAGCAAAACGTTCATTCCTCACCGACTTACGCCAAATAAATTCAAATACCTATTCAATTATTCACCCGGGTGCAATAGGTTTTCGAGTTGTATTTAATTTTAATATTCGGTAAAGAGATTGTTTAACTTGGTAATAAAGTAAATGAATTTCGCCCGGGAATTTTAGCCGCCATTAAAGTAAAAAAGACTAATAAAATCCGATTACGTTATATATTCGCGTAGCTGTTTCACCGTGGACCCGCTTAACAGTAAGGTTACAAGTTAACACACGTAGTGGGCTACCTGGGAGCATTTATCCCTAGACTTATAGACAGCGGTATTCGATAGGTTAACTAGTTACACAGTCTACGATCCCAGACACTACTGACAGCTATAATGATTAGTTGATTAGCCTTATCCCGTTTAAAGAGGAAAAGTGCACGAAACTATGATTTAATAGCTTCCAAGTCCAGCGCTCGTACCATAAAGATGTTTTTATAATTACTATGCGGCTGAAAGGTTCATGACATGGAGTGGTATAAATCACTATCAAACCAGCGAGTTAAAAGGCACCAACTCAACGTTAGTCCTTTGCACATTTCTCTCTTCATAAATCTGCCAGAATGTCTAACAGGCGCACCGTTTTCTAGCTTTAGTGCATCCGTTTCTTAGTGATTGAATCGGTGAAGGACGCACTGAGCGACAAACGACAAAAATAACGCCCGAGCTAAACTCTCAGGCTTGTGGTTGAGTATGCAGATTACACATTCAACAAAAGACTACATGGGAACGTATGGTGGCATGGCAATATTGAAAGAGGATATAAGCAAAACGAATTCGTGTATCAAAATACCACAGTTTCAGTCGAATTAAACAACATTTAGACAATTTTCACGAGCACGGGGGTAATGTGTGAGCAAATACTCTGCTACATAATGTCAACAGCAGTGTTAAGTGGTTCCGTACAATAATTAACGACTGAAACTGGCGTTGCGTAATAACTCGACGACAAAGAGCGGAACAGTAAAACGGTTACTGCAACACAAAGCACGCGAACGAAATACTTACACATACAAACATAATTAAGATTAGAAATGGATTCTGGGCTTATTAGAAAGATCGAAACGTAGTATGTTAAATTTATAAACTGTGAAATTTGGAATCAAAGAATATAGTACATCGCTGGCTTACTTTGCATTGTTCTCGAGCGGTTGTTTTAATGCAACGGTTCTGAAGAATTCTAACTTACATTATTATAATTTCAGCACATTCAAGGATTTTAGCAGTAACCAGATGTTCCAAAATATGTCACGTAGTACTGTTTACCTATAAATTCAATTTGAAGTTTAATCTTGATCGTGGTGTACACGTGGTGTAATTGCCGAAACAAAATATACGAAAAAATGTATGCAAAAACAAATTTTCCATAGTGCAACTAACAAAACAAAAAAAATCAGAGAAACAATTTGGCAAAAAGATAATCACATTCTAACGAACGTAATGTTCTGAAATTTTATTAGTTCAGCGTAATCCACAATCAGCATGACCCCGCAAGGTTAACTGATAGCGAATTCCTTGAAACTCCACACTTTACGATTCCGTGTACACTCCGTATAAAACAAGTTTATAGGGATAGTTTCCTCGCGTTACGAGCAGCCGCTGCAGTAGTGTGTGTAACTAAGCAGGTTAATTCAAGCCACTTCCAATTCAGCTTATTGGATTATTGTGAGCACAGCTACTCATTGGGCTGTAGGTCTGACAAAGCCGCGTGGTGCATACGTACATCACGTTACCGGTAATCTATACGTTTATAACCGTACGTGACTGCTTAGAGCTTAGACTGAGTTAACCTACAGCATGGCGACGACGCCTGTCGCCTAACGACATGTCATAATGTCAACTCTCGCATGCTACCATGTATTGTGCGAAAGCACTATTCGTTGTTTGAGTCATCTTGACATATCCGCAACAAAATGTTAAGGATCACTAGTAAAGCCACAGAATAGTGAAATAAAGTGAGAGCCCTAATTAGTAGGTTATGAGCTCATCAATTATTATCCTTGAAGCTTGTAATTGATTGCCAGTCGAACACTCACACCTACAAGATCAAGTTACAAGCTTTAATCATATGTTTATTAGATGCAGAATGTCTGCGGTTTATTGGAAATCACTTAAACTGACAAGTTACTGATCTGTAAAAGCAATGAGCATATATTTACATGAAAGTAATCGAAAACCGTGTAATGAGTTAATAGAGATTGACAATAATTAACATTATTCATCAGTACATCAGCAACTGTACAAATCTGATAACACAAGGACCGAATTGTTTTTTAATTTACGTTACAACGTTAAGAGTTCTCTGAAGACGAAATCTCAGTGGAAATTTTCCGCGAAATAATAAAGTTCAGAATTCGGAAACGACAATTGGAAATTCTGGCTACGTTGTCGACTTAACTTTTGCCGATGAACTTCAATGTTCCGTTACTGATAGGTATCCGTATAAACTGGCCGCTGAAATTGAATTACCAAACTGCTATAGTTAAGTTGGCAACATAACTAAAATGTTAGAGTCAACAAATAGCACTGATTATTGGCAATATTGCTAATAAACAAGTTGTTGTTAATCCATTTGTTACGTTCGGACGGAACGCGTACTCGTAAATGCTGATTGAATTTGTGAGGTTGATAAATTAGTTAAGAGGTAATTGGAAAGAGCAATTGCAATGCGCAGAATGACGATGATAACAGAAGAAATTAATAGTGTTGTTGTTGTAGGTATTAAGCATTTCATCATCATAACGAGCCTTTTTACGTCCCACTGCTGGGCACATGCCTCCTCTCAGAAGCATTTACTGCTTAGCTATTACTAAAATGTTATTAAATTAAAAGTCTTACCCAACTGCGCCGTTCAGGGCGGAGACCAGGCCAGGCCTCTCATAGCACATACGCATTGGAGCAATCTCGACGGTAACGTTTTGTCAAATAATATCTTAACACCACATAGAAATCACTTTTCCGCACACTGTACACTTAACAATATTCAAATTAGTTAGTGAGTTTCAATCAACTCCGCGAACGAACATTTTCGACGGGGATAAAGTTCTGCCAATCGTCAATATTCGCAATTAACAAGCAGGTACTGTGGAACAAACGATGGGTTAAGAACGAAAAGCCACAATGTTACTCATGTCACGTTCCACTTGATTGATGCAACAAACGAATTAGCATTCAAGTTCGATAACAAAGACAAACAAAACAAAGTGACTGTGTGGACGCTGGGCACGAAATCACTATCGATTTGAATAATTCACAAAAAATAATTTCTGTTTACAGTTTATGCCAGGATAAACCAAATGCAAATGTCTTTTTCCTTGACTTTATCCCATATATTAATAAGGAAAATTGAGTTATAAGTTGGGTAAGATGGAAAATATTCGAGCACGCGGCTGAGGCTCGTTTGCGCCGTGACGTCACAAGGATAAACCAAACGGCGAATCGTCGTCATTCACTCGTATACAAGTAGGTCTACGACCGTAAATTTCATAAAACATTGCATGTGCAAACAAGGACGTAGAATCTTTAACCTTAGAACTGAAGGTTCATTCAAACGACATGCACAGATTTGACCGTAAGTCGTTACTTAAAACCCTAAACAAACGGGTATAATCTCAATTCAAGAACTGATTACTTGCGAAATTTCCGGACGGCCCGATGATTAATTGCGAGTCGGCCTCGCGGATACATTTTGCCTTATTTAGCACCGAGCGGGGTAAATAGGATGTGGCGGCTTTTTTCTTAGGGTCATGAGGAGCCATTACTCGGATGTTTTCCCCTGTGATTGATCGGTGTAGCGCCTATCCGCCGGCCGCCAGAGCGGCCCGGTAAAAGTGCACCGTCTTTATGCCTATGCCGTGCGGTATGAGGTGCTGAGCCGCTACCGGCTTTTCAATTCGATGAATGGAGTACCGCGGTCGAAGACTTTAGTAAATTACTTTTCGGGAAGAAGATTTCAAGATTTGGACGAAAACACGTATAATAAACAAAGCTTGAGAAGAAAGGTAGAGCTGAATAGGATGCCTAATGAAGATATTGGGTTAACTCCAACAGACTGACAATGTTTGATGAATTTGTGGGAATGTTAAAGCTGAATATGAACAGATTTTAAGGGTCCTAAACAAAAAGTATTACCCTAGAATGCCACCGCAGGGTGCAACGCCAATGCGGGTGCAAACAATGTACTTATCCAAAATATAACTGTCAAGGTTAGCAATCGAATTTGCTTGTCATAAACCTCGTACCTACTTTTTTATTATGAGCCAAATCCTTACTGTTCCACATCTCAGCCACATTAACCTAGTTTTAAACCAAGGTCGTACTCTAAGTACTTTTGTCACTGAGATCCGCTGAGAAGTAACAGCCACATCTAATCTAGCATATTATTGATACATATTTTCCAGAAGTACATTATTGAAAGCAAAGAAATAATACCCTTTTATTTCGTGGTGATTCCAATTTACTTTTATTTATGAAATCTGAATCGCGTATGAATAAAAATGACTGTTGAGTTCTCAGGTTTCGTGAGTTGGGACCCTTTTCGGCATAATACAATAGGGTCGATATTATAAGGGTAAACAGGAGAGTAATGCCAGACAGGGCTCCCACAATTTGTGGAATCCTCGGCTTTTACAAGTCCATTGAAGATAACCCTTAAGCTTGTGAAGCTCTTGCGTGGGAATATAATCGTAACACTAGAGCTCGAGGGCTCCCCCAAGTGACCACCTTATTTACATTGGCCTCATTTACAATTATCATACCAAAACGAACTTTAAAGACGATTCACAGAGATAAATGAAAATACCATGCGTTAGATCCTATCAATTGTCAGAAACTTTGCAGTGACTCACTACACACGAAAGCTCTACCACAGACGTTTTTAATAAAAACACGATGAAACCACGAAGTTAAATGTGAAATTACCAGACAGTGGAGTGAGTAATAGAACACAACAGCGACATGTTGTAGAAAAAAAAAGCAAAAGCAATGATTGCCGTGTTCCACTAGTCGACAGAAAGGGATCAGGTAATGATTTGCCGTTTTCGAGCGAGCTTTGTGATCGGAAGTGCGCTCGTCCCTGTTTTGAAAGAATGCGATTTGTTATTTCTAACAAAGGTAACCGCTCAGGTATGCTACATGTCCTAATTTATCAGTAAGTTGAGAAATAGGTGTAGTTACATTTATTATCGCCAGCACTAACAGACCAGTTAATGATGCATAAATAAACCTAACGAAAGCATTGAACTTTTCATTGTTCATTAACCAAATACGATATAAACATTCCCACTCGCAGCCGATATAAATAACTGCAGCCGTTTAATTGGTCACATCTCTGTCCTAATTTAATGTTTTCATTTTATCTACGTTTCGCAATGTGGCAGGCGGAGCGCTTAAAACATAAATCGTCGCTTTATTAACCCCAGGTGTCAACAAGTAACTTTTTGTGTGCAATGTCGTATCGAATTGTAAATTAAGGTCGGTAGCATCATGAAATAATTCCCAGTTCCAGCGATCAAGTGCGTCACGGATGAGTCAACATCATGGACATAACATCCGTCGAAGTGGGCGATTCTTACAAAAAGCCGCGAAGGCGACTCCGTCCGATTCCGATCCTATAATCCAAAACACTGCAATCCAAGTAATCACTGAGAGTTCTCGCCACAAATTTCAGTGTGGCGGCGCGGCAACGCATGCATCGGCTCGCGTCGACAGCACGTGCGCATTCCGTGAGGGTATGCAGAGCGCATCACGTCCGAAAACCCGCCAAAATCGAGTTCCCCGCGCACCCTCAGTGAGCTTGGAGTACGAGCATGCGCAAGACGATCACACGACCACACGGCAAGCGAACAGGCGCGCGACTGCCGCGAGAGGCGGGGCGGGAGCGACGAACGCACTACGCTCGCAGGTTATCGTCACTCGACTACACAGATAATGATGTCAAAAGTGGATCGGACTAATGTTCTCTATTATGTTGTAAACGTTACCAATAGTCGGCCGCTGCCCGATGTTGCACCGTCAGCCTCGCTTCCAGCTATACCCACGGTGTAACTGATCAACCGAATTGTTGAGATGTGCTCAATCATCTCCAGAGCCGAAGAAAGCTTTGTTATGATAATGATCGATTCAATTATGTTCATTTCCTTTCAATTAAATTGAAGGACACTTCTCTCATCATGGCGGCTTTTTAAAATTATATGCATACATTTAAAATACAATGAACTTGAAATTGATTAACTATGTTTCTGATTACTACTTTTGTCGCCATGGTGAAAGAAAGAAAGAAAGAATGAAAAAATAGTTGTGGTGGTGTGCTTATGGGAACTTAAGATATTATTTATGAGTATCAGTGACTCGCCGATGTATTTCCCTGTCCGATCGTAAATACAATACAATCTAATCCATGCATTTGTGTACTAAAAGAATTTAGAAGCGGACGAAGAGCGCGCACCGCAAAACACCGGCCGTAATTTTTATCGTTCCTCGGTTTTTTCGGCCGAAAACAAATATCACACTTAACGCCACGCCCCATGGTTGTAAATCGTTTACCTTTACAATAAACTCGCACACTCCATAAAGTCAAATCGAATATTGTTGTCTTTTCGCGCTCGGAGCGAGCCATCGAATATGCACCGTATCGTGATCGCATTGAGTCGTCAGCGGATCGCTCGCGTTAATACGAATGACACTTATACTAAGATAGGTATAATTCGGGGTTGGGGCTGGAAAAAAGACTCAACGAGAACTTCGGTAAGGTAGGTTTTATTTCGTTTGCGGGGCGGTGGAGGATTTCCATTTAGCAAGGCGTAATAAATGCACAGTGGTGGTATATTTCGGTTGTATTAAGAAGCGAGTTTCGTTTGATGGATACAGTTCGTTGAGGTTTTTGCGGTAGATTTCGTGAGAGAGACGTAACGTTTACAGGCTTTGGAGCGTTGACGTATGTTTTTCCGCTTATTAATTCTCGTAATTTGTGGGAATACTGCAAACTGTGGCGCAGCTGCAAGAAAATCGTGACCGTTAGAGAATGATTGAAGTTTCTCTAGTTTTATTTCGAAACATTATACCGAAATTATTCAAACATTATTATGCGTTTGAGTAAATTGAAGTGAGTGTGTTGAAAAGATAGGAACATAAATTATTCGACCACGTAACATAATGCCAGTGTAAGCCGGAGAGCACCACGTAAGAACCATTAAAAAGCGGAAATCGACTACCATTGATGAGACTATACTCTTATTAGAAGATGTAACGAACAGTTTAAATTACATAACAGACGATAATATATGCAATCACGTCATTAGCTATACAAACATACACACGGCACGGCACTTATCTGCCCATAAACCAGAAAACCTTGAAGTGTGAGAAATTGAGACACAACGCATCATAGCAAAAAAAACGTAAATTAGTATTTTCAATAGGTACGAGTATGTCCATTTTGTTGGTGTAAACGTAATCACATATTGTGAAGGACAGCGTATTTAAGACTCGAATATATTTCTTCACTGTTCGTGTCTTCGACGAAAGAAATCGATAGACATTTAGTAACACTAACCTACTGCATATTCCTGAAAACATGGTATTTTTTCCGGATTTCCCGATTGACGTCATTGTTGTTGACCGGTCAGAAAAATATAATCGCCGCTATCAGTTAAAAATTACTCAAAACCCGTGAATTTGCCCCGAAATAGAAACAATACTTGTCGAGGTTTCGTCCAAATTAGTGGAGACTTTTCAGGAGCCAGCACATTCTCATTATAAGTGCCTTTATATAATCCAATTTCATAGTTCAAACGAGCATCGTCAAAGCGGGAAATTAACACAATATTTGTTGGGACCTCTTCTCATATTACTGTATGCTTTATAGAATATGAACCGAAATAAACTGATATTTAGTTTAACGTGCGCGGTTAGTGTTCGGCGGGCGATTCTCGGATGAAACTTTTCCGATGCCACCGCGTTAGACACATCCGAATTTATGTGGCAGTAGACGTTGAAGGTTTTTTATTGGACTATTTATATACTCGTACATTTGGAAGAACGTAATGTAGTAATGTAGCTTTAGGTTGGACTTTGGATTATTCTTAAAGTTTCCAGAATTCGATGGCACAGCTTGTTAACTATGTTGTTATGGCTCAGAATCCGATGAAAGCTGAATTGAGAAGAGTTATTTATAGGTTTCGTAATTGTTTCTGAATTCAATTGAGTGCAGATTAGTACTCGGTACAGTGTTAGTTAGCCCTTAATTAATTATCACTCATTTATGACAAAACAGTGTACAATTATAGAGACGATAGAGCACAACGCGTGCTTTATTTGCATTATAAATTTGTAAACATGATTTTCTTTTATTATCGCTCTCTACCTATTCTCGTATCCTAGAGATCCGAAAAATTATAAATTATATATAACCTACCATCTCTACCTGAACTTTCAACGCTTTCTTAGCCAATGCCTTCGCATTCATTTTGGTTTATAATTCAAAGCCTAAACAGTCTAATCCATTGCGACTGTGACCCAAATTTGTAACGACAAAGTGGAGCGTCGGCGTCGCGATCCGCAGTCGAGTCGAGACGGTACCGGCTCCCTGGGGGACGCTGGGGAAATTTAGGACCGCGGGGTAACCAGAGCCATACTGAGGGGGCAGGGACATGTCAGTTTTACCCTGGACAACAGTCATTTTTTATGCCGTAAGTGATTTTGGGTGTTCGTTCGCCAATTGTTTTTGGAAGCCAGTTACATTGACGAGGCGACGCGCTGTCAGTCAACCACGATTGTTTGTCTTCGATTAAGGATATTTTTTTGTTTCTTGGCTTTACATCTTCTGTAGTAAAATGGGAACGCTGAGGAGATTTAGGACCGCGGGGTAACGAGAGCCATACTAAGGGGGCAGGGACATGTCAGCTTTACCATAGACAACAGTACCTACCTAATTTTTTTAAACGTGGTAATGTAAGTGATTTTGGATGTCCATTCGTCAAATTGTTATTAGACGCCCAGTTGCATTGACGAGGCGACGCGCTGTCAGTCGATTGAATAAGCGAGTCTTAGCATGAATGGGTTTTCTTCGATTAAGGGTTTTGTCTTGTATCTGTGATTTTGTATCAGCCATAATTTTCTTAGTAGTTAAATATTACGAAAGTGCCAATTTTAAGTATGTACTTATATTCGGTCTGATGATACGTAGTTTCATTACAGATGATCCTTTTATGCTATTACGTTATCATTAACATATTCATATTTAAGTTACACAGCCCCTTCACAAGCTATGCTTGAGCTTGTAACTCCATTTTTCCAAAACCGCTTTGAAGAACCTTCGTGTACCACACATCTCACCTACTTATTAGGAGGTGAGATGTATGGTATTCAATACCGACTCTTGTATTCAGCTATCATAAATTTGACCCAAGCACGAACTGGGTCAAGGACTGCGGATGTATATTAGTCAGTGCCAACCTTACTGTCAACAAGACTGGAAACAAATGTACGGCGAGTATCTCCATGGTCACTCTATGACGACTGTCCATATAGACCGCGGGGGGGGGGGCGAATTTTTTAAAACACACTTTGTGAAATTATAATTCAAATAATATATACAGTGGAACGTAGAACCTCCTCCTTTTTTAAAGTCAGTTAAAAATAGTGAAAATCAGGGTATTGCTGTAAAATTACCGGTGGAATCAAAATTTCCACTACTTAAAACGATATTTAAAATTCAATACAAGTACTTAGATTTTTTTTACTATTTGGAATGGTATTTTCACAAATAAAACAGGCTTCAGGTAAGATGATCGATTGGCCAAAACATCTTAAGGCTTAGCTTAATCCGTTTAAAACTTAAGTACCTAATAACGAATCAGTCGAAAGCCAAACAATGGATGTTCTGAAAACAAACGGATTGATGCCATAGAAATGCGGATATTTTGTGAAATGGGCAATAAAACAAGGGATTTTTCAAGACAAACGGATCTTACGAGTTGCAAGTGCATAGACATTTAAAATTTAATAGATGGTTATTAGAGTTGGGTAATTGGTCAACAGTCAACCTTCAAAGATAACTTAACCGCCAATAACATCAGCAACAATTTAAAATACCGTTTAAATCTTCACTCCTAATGTATACAGTATTTGTCAAATCATCTATTTCATTCCTGCAGAATAAATTAAAACAATGCTAATCAATTGCTAATTGCAATCAAGTGTGGGAAAGTAAAGTTTTCGTCGGCTGAGCGGCGTCAAATTCGGCACGTAATAGAATCGTGCTCAGCCGGAGATTAGGCAAGGCCGCTTTAAAACAATTAAGCTAAAGAAGGGAATTAATTTTGCTCTAACAGATACCTACATAGCGTGTGAGTTCAGACATCTTGTAATTTCCCGGTCGGCTTTGGCATGTCATTCGATAAAATGCCACGAGGTCTTAAAGTTTAGTTTTGATTTAGTATTTTTTTAATAAAAAACTCACTACGGCAGTTATCGACATTTTTAACTGCTGTTTTTCAATGGAGTCGGAGCCACCGACTTGTAGTGAAATGTTGTCTATGAATTTCGAAGAAGTAGGGATCATTCTCAAAACGAATAAAAAAAATCACTTTCTTCTACGAATTTACAGAAGCAAACAAAGCACGTTTTAAGCCAGCTTATATCTTTAGTTTTACAAGTCAGCTTGGGTACGTATCCCGGTTAAATATGCATCGGAACGGCCTGCCCGGGATTGGCATCGCACTAATAAGGTTCGCCCCAGGAAATGCGCTTACGTAATTACGGTAAGTTTACTTGTTACTGGGAACCGAACTAGAGGTAGAGTTCACGAAAACCTTTTGATTAGATACGAAGGCAGGTAATATTTGTTTTAAACCTTTCTTGCTTTGACCACTCCCAACAGTTGTTTTCCACTTCGTGCTTTAAAATGCACATACTTGGTTGTACCATCTTCTCGTAAAAGAAGAGCTGTTGAAGTTTAATTTTTTTATTTAACAAAGAATGTAGGTACAGACATCGGCAAAGTGAAGCACTTTATACGGAGTTATAGAGATGCACAGCACTGTACTCCAGACAATAATTGTGTTCGTAAAGCTTCTGTCTTCACTCATCACCTCGTTAAACGTTGCACTTAGCTGTAGTTCTTTAAAGGTCGGTTGGATCTTAGTTACTTGCTTAGTAAGTTAAAGTACTTACTGATCTACTGCTAGTTACTTGGTCTGGTAAACTTGCTAGCAGACGCATCCCTTAAGAATATTTTAAGCTGCCTTACTTTACATTTCTGTATCAAATCTGAAACATAAGTAAACGAACGAATATTTGTACAATGAAATCATACAACAGGGTGGAAGAGGAATCGGAACATTTATTATGGAGGACAGAAATTCTTTATATGACTTTATAGCTTTACTAATATTTTTTCTTCATTAGGTACTTCTCTTTGCATGACTATAAATTGCGATTTTGATTTCCTAAAGGTATCATGTTCTCTTTATACAGGAAGGCCTCTTTATGCATGACCCGGATGTGCAGAGTTGCGTTTAGAGAGTCATTACATGCGACACAACTAACGTATTCCTCAAAGTCACATTCACATTTTCGCACGTTTAAGTATCGTAATTATCAACTATCGTAGTAAGAAATGGTAAGTTTTGTGCCTTCGGCAACCATATCTATCGCAAAAGCTCATTATCAACATCTACATTTACGAAAACTGATATGACCATGTTCAACTAATTGGTTTGGGAAACGCTGGTTTGGTCTGGATTATTCCGGATACTGTTTGCAATAATTTATCTCACTCTTACAGGACACGTTCTAAAATAAAAGCTTAACCAAACATATTGAATGCAATTAAAAGTAAAAACTCGCAAGGATAGAATCATATCATTAAACTGTTACTAAACGTGTCAAAACAGTGTCAAAAAACCTCTCGACCTTTAAGGGAATTTGCTCTACAATTTCAAATTCAACGATAAAAACCTTTACGTAAATTACAAACATTTAACGGAAGTAGCAAACTAAGAAACTTAATGCTTAATTAATTTAACGAAAGAAGTGAGATCTAAAAGGCAGTTCGCAGCGGGCAGCGGAGTTGACATCAGAAACAATAATAATGCCGTTAAGTGCGAAGCGGAGGACAAAGCGTTGGTCTCTTTATTCTAACTACCGACATTAAGTTAGTTAAAAATAACGATAAAACAAAGTAGACAAAACTCTCTGTTGGTTCACTGGTATATGCATTTAAAATAACATTGTTTTATTACAGGTAGGTAGGTATTATATTGCGATGTGTTGACATAGGAATAGGAGTAATAACATTAAAGAGCTTATTTAGATAGATGGACAAGAATTAAAACAATGATGCTATTATTCATTTGATTGTTTGCACTTAATAAGAAATAAAATTATTTTATCATAATTGAAATAGTGGTGAACTTGTATTAATAACGTAAAACAATGCATCTTAACCTACTGCAGCCACAGCACGCACAAAATTATATACGTAGGTACATATTTGCTATCCAAATATTACAACCGAAATAAAATCCAACGAAGCGAATCCGTTAAACAGCAACGTATAGAGTCATCTTTTAGATACGCCATGAACAAAATCTGCATCGTTGCCTGCATTTATTGAAAGCAAAGAATTCCACCCCATCCAGTGAGACGAGAAAGGAAAAATACGACGTCGTTCCGTACCGATTGTTTCTCTATTCCGAACGCGAACGAAACGCAAAGTAGGTAGGTATGAAATAATTATTGCTTGAGAGAGCGCGACATGTCTTACCCCCCTTCTCTCACCCTTCCTGTACCTATGGGACCCTTGCGACGACAAAATGTCACGAATGTGGCGAAGACTTGTTGCTTTATCGATGTTATGTTACAAGTACTTTGGGGAAACAGATTAAAAGAATTACTTACAAATTTGCTACGGGTTAAGATAACTCAAAACTTTTTTTTGTAGAAATATGTGGATTGTATAAACTCCACGTCTTTACCCATGCTTTATTTTTAATTCTTCCTCTGTTGTCTATGCTCTCTACTCTGTGACATTCAAAGCCAAGTGTACTCCTTGTCAACTAAATAAACCCGTTTATTTCAAATAATTGTTTATTTACATTGAATCTATTAAAATGATCCACTTGAAAACTCTGGAATCAAATTTTAATTTTAAAGAAAGAATTATCTTCACGGTAGAGATATTTTTTAATTAAACATGTCCCATAGATTTCGCGAAGAAAATATCGCAACATTTCCAGGGAAAAAGGGAAAATATTTAATTTTTCCAGAAGACTCTCATGTTTGAGAGCGCTTGTCACAGTGCTTTGTGCTCATAGTACGACTACAATGTAGAAAATAAGCGAAAACACTGGAGTGGATACCAAGAGTAGTCGGATTTGTGTTTTCATGTGATGAGACTTTTTTATACACAACCCCATTGTAATATCGAAAGCGAATTGCAAGTGGCGCATAAAATATTAACGTGTGGAAGAACACGGGGAGTCGTTAATCATCTAGATTTATTTAATTGGCCATAAAGAACAGACTATGTTGAAAGTGGCGATATATTTAATACACAGTTTTCCATAAAATAGCTTCATAGTGAAATAAAACGAGGCCGTTAAAAATATTCGCTCAGATGACTGTCACACTCATCATATTGGGTCCTGATAGCAATGCTTAAAACCAAAATATTCCAATTTAAACATAAAACTAAAAAACTAAACTACGTGTCTTTTTGCAACGCAGATAGCTGTCAAGCAAAGCGGAAGTTTTAAAATTACAATGCGAGTCAACGACCTGATAAAAGTCTGACGTCAATCATGTAAATCTCTTATATTGTTTATCTAGAGCACAAACAATTAGAAATACAGCAAGGGATCATCTTCATACGACTTGATTTTACGCAACATCTGTACTAAAAGACTTAGGATGCTGCTATTCAACCTCCCTGAGCGCCCACCTAAGTACTGCGAACGTTATATAAATTCCATATTTGTGATCCTGGCTTGTGGTCAATCTGGGTAGTTTTTGAAGATTTGGCGCTAATGCAAAGTCCTAATACTAGTAGTTTACTAAGCCGTGATTCAGCTTAGTTTAGTAAGGATATGGTGGAACAAAATGCGTTTAACGGACGCACACAGATGTATCCTTCGCGGACACATTGCAAGACCTAGGCAACTTAAAATGTAACCCTTGAGATAGTACTTAAATAAGCTCACTATTCTACCAAAACACCACCATCACAGTCTAATAGAATAACTGCATAAACGGACTGCGGGGAGCGGTTATAGCTATCTCAAACTCGCATCTTTCCCATCTTTCGCATCTTTCGCCCAGAATTCTAAAAAGCCTCTTAACAAAAGTTGTAAACTTCCAGCGGAAACTTAACCGCCCATCCATCAGTGGAAACCAAGACTTAGCCTTAGATATTATTAAGGCTAAGCAGATTAATCAACTTAAACAAACAGGGGAACACGTCAAAGCTAAGAAGTTTACGTCTTAGGGGCAAGCTGTTGATTTCTCGGTGAGTCTAACAATCTCCATTGGAACTACAAGCACTCGAGGATGTTGACGTTCGATATTGCTGAGCAAACACCCTTATAAGGCCTTAGTGGTGCAAGAGATTAACAGCTTTGAATTTGAGTAGGAAATACGAATTGTCTAAGCTTTGTAAGTACAATATTAGAGTAAAAAAAATCCAAATGCAAAAACAATTAACCAAATAAAAGGAGAAGACAAGCTCAAAAATAAAATATATAAACAAGCACTATATAAACAGCTTTGTAGCGTATTTTGTAAACTCTGTTGGTGGTCCAGCCCCAGCCTGCACTCCTTATAATAGGGTAGGTATTGGAGTTATGCATAATTTTTGTCCCTTTATGTATTTTTGTTTTATTTAATACTTTATGTAGGTACTTTAATGACACAGGAAAAAATTAATAGGTAGCTCAAAATGAAATAAAATATGTCCTATGATATGAGTCATTTACGTTAATCACTGTAGTCTCCAGATAATCGCTATGAGGGTGATTTTCGGGGCACTCCCCTCCCCCTCTTGTATTTAGATTAAAATAATATAGCATATCCTACAGTCAAGCCGAATCTAATGACACAATATCAAACTGCTCAGCGAATCGATAACATATATGAATCTTTATAGGTTTGCGTTCAGTGAACGCATATAAGACATGGAAGCATTCCTGTCGCTTTAAAGTGACACCACGAAAACTATACCGCGGTGGGCGGGGCTTGCAAACTGTACCTGCGCGCCGATCAGTTAGGCTGCGCGAGTCCGCTATGGCGGACGCTGTTTTGACAGTTTATTTTAATTACCAAAAATTAGATTTATGTTTTAAAACGCCTTCATGTGTCATGAAGTTGTGCAAAAATCACACGGATCACTGTCCCAAGTGTCCCAAAGGTAGTGGAATCACTTTTCACATGTAAGTACACAATTTACTTGAAAATTCAAAAATCTCCTTGCTTACCACAGGGATGTCATTATGCATAATGTAGCAGCATATATTTGTTATGATACGGATTTAGATTTCAGGCGAAAGTGAGTGGAAATTCGGAACGTTGTCCAAACCCAGGCTGGCCAAACACATGCTCGCGAGAAACTATATAAGAAAGTAAGTGGCCCGCCAAAGCAATTGAATTTACCCGCCAACGCCAGCCAGCCCATAGCGCGACGCGGCGATAGTCAGCCACACTGCTTACCCCTCTAAAAGTAGTGGCCCGGGACTGCCTCAGATTAAAAAAAATTGGCCCAGCTAGAAAATCTATTGCCAGCCTTGTTTTATCGCGTTGTGCGCCTGAGGCGAGGGTTGACTACCTATGTTATCATATTTAACCATATTCAAAATTGGTTTAGTTATGTATTATGTATACTGTTAGCTTTCTTAAAATTAATAGGATAATTGTATAACGGTTTATATTCAATTTAATGTAAGCACTCATTTGTTATTAATACATAAATGCGATGTATTGTCTTCGTTTGCTTCGTGCTGCCCGCCATATTTGAATGCAAAGAGAGAAAGAGGGAGAGAGAGAGAGAGAAAGAGACTTTGGCGGAAAAATGAAAAGGAGCGAGAGAGAAGGAAGCCGGCATGGTTTTTGGAGGGAAATAGAAGCTTAAGGATTTTTCAGGGTGATAAAAACTTGTAATGCAATGTTAGAAAGACGACAAATAAACCAATTATAATAGCAATACATGGTTTTATTGAATTTACGTAAGTAAAGGTAAAATCTTACAATACTCTAAATTTGCTATATAATAATTATATTATAATTATTAAGATAGTGCAAGAACACGTTTTTTTCATGACTGGTCCCCTCATGCATAACGTTGTCCACGCATCTGACAGACATTGACATCGCAGCAGGCGCGCGAACCAATAATGGCCGTAATCTGTCATGCTGAGAACCAATCACATATGGCGAGTGCTCATTGCCGGACGCATACAAACGCTACTGGCCTTCTGGTCAAATCTTTGAGTATTTATAAAATGGCGTAACTAGCAAAGCACATCCTAATAGCGACCTAGATTGGTGCGTATTAACTTAATTTTTGAATGCACGGATAGTTTAGTGTATAGTTACTTTGCTGCTGTGTGTGTACTTCATCTTTGTGCGAGTTTTGGTTCTGCTAATGAACGATACGTTGTATGGAAAGACTGCTTCCATGTCTTATATGCGTTCACTGTATGCATTCTTACTTCTGTTTGCATTCTTAACATAACTGAGCACTTGAATGTTTTTTAACCGACTTCAAAAAAAGGAGGAGGTTCTCAATTCGTCGGAATATTTTTTTTATTACAATTATTACAATTCATAAATAATAACATTATGAACTTTGAATGCCAATTAAATGTAATAGATACATTATGGAAAATGAAATTTCGCATGTCATTTCTTGAGTATTACACGTGTATTAGATCTCTTAACTTGCCAGGTAAAACAGTAAACAAAATTTAATGAACAGTATGAAGCCTCGTAAAACGCACCATAAAAACTATTTTTACCATCATGACCAAACTAGTGGAGAATTCTGAGTATGATGCATACTGATGCACAAGATAGAAGAGCGAAACATTAAAACAAAACCCAAAATTAGAAATGCAGGAATAAGTTAATACGATCGCAGAGGAAACTATGAAAGTTATTTAACCTTATGGCAAGAAATAAGTAAAGAAAAATTATAAAATTTTAAGCTATCTTAGCCGTTGAAAGTATCTATAGGCTAAGAGATTAGTAGGAGTCGGAACTTACCATCCGAGCCTGACAAATTTCTACTGTAACGAGATTTTCATAATTTTATAACATTTCTGAGATTTAGTAAGACTTTTAGCATTACAGAGAATACTTTAGCAAAGATTCATGCAGCTCTCGAAGATGTTTACGGATTTTTCTCGTATCGTATGAGGGTAAAAAAAAAAGTGAATGCGAAGTAATGGGCTAGCGTCGACCTAAGTCAGTTATGTAAGTGACGATGTTGTGAAGGTGACATCATCTCTAAACTACGTTGGGACTCGGTTGAAATATTGCCGCGTCACAGTGACAAACTTGCCGGCTGCACAACAAAACGGTAACAAGAACGCTTCCAAGGAACTTGTTCACTGATCTGTTAGAAATTTGTGAGACAACAAAAATAACGTTAATTTAATACCTACAGGAAGAAAGGGAAATGAATTTAGATGAACTAATTCGTTGCGCACTTTTCAAAATAAACACAAACGGTTACGAGAAAAACAAATTACATGAACTTGCCCTCTTAATCTGCTAGAGATTAGACTTATAAAAAAATAATGTTGGCATCGTTTTTGCTAAACTTATTAATTTAGGTACAAGTAAACAAATGTATAATCTAAGCCTAGTTGAACCAAAACGTCATCTCGCTGGATGTTGAATATAAAATGTGATATTTGACTGACATGGCGGAATGCCAAAACGAAGAGGAACCAGCATTCGAATCGAATGCAGTGAATTCGTGAAACTTCTTTATAACAGTAAATATTTGGATAGAAACACTGCGGCTGAAAATTGGATGATAGTGATTTTTATACGAAGCATCCAACAGGAAGTGATAAATCAACGTGTTATGAGCAATGATCAAATAATGGAGTAGAAAAGAAGTGGAATTTAAATAAAATTATAATTTCTGAAGTTATTTTAATTAGCTACCATATTGCTCGGACATAAACCAGGAACAAATTAAACAATCTCACTCGTCGACTGCAAGCAATACAAACTTAAGCAGTAACACTAACGCTCCCCGTAGCCATAGCAACTCGTGCCTTACAATACCACGCCTCAACGCCTCATACATTGTATGGAAGTCATGTAACCACCGTACATCACAGAGACACGATTGCCTTGACCGCGACCGCGTGCGTGCGGTGATGGCTCCAGCCAATCAAACTTTTTGCATCGCCTCATCTGTATCACATAATATTTAACATCTCATTTACACCCGCTTTTATTCAGTTCGATGATAGGAAAACTTAATTTGACTTCACAATGCTATAGGGAAATAATAAACCTGTTTTCCCATAACAAGTTATTTGACACTTCGGCGCGATATTTATGGTAATATAATAACTTTACTGTGTAATAAGAAATTAGATATATGATGTTGGAATTATATGTTTAGTAATTACAAGGGTCATAAATGTACAATTTAGATATTACGGTGTTAATTTAAGTTTGATGTCAAAGATTTTCATTGAGAAAAAATATAAAAGTCTGTGTTTGCCGTAATGATATTGCTCTAAGATACTTCTTTTCAGCGAACCTAACGTCGCAGAACCTAGGCAGTATAGTATAATAACAACACCGCAAACACACGCAACCACGCACACACCGGTGTCTATCGGGCAATTCTTATTTCTGAAGTAACATTTGATGTTTAAAATAAATGTTTTGTATGAAAAACCGGTTAAACAACATTGCGTCGAGTTATCTAATATATTCCGGCCGCGCCTCATAGACGGATCACCTGCAATGCTAATCAATGATGACAAAACAATAAAACGCTATAATATTGGACACGGGACAACGGTCATTCAAATAATAATAAAAGATCATATTAGGAAACCAGAACGACCTAGACCAAACCGCACGTCTTTAGTTACAAGTCAAGACAGCAAGAAGCATTGCGTGACCTACTTCCGAGTTCCATTTCATTTCTCGAGACCTAACGACCTGCCGAGTATAAATTAATGCCGACAAAACGACGATTCCTAATATCGTCGAAAGTCGGAATACAATTTATCTCATTACCTCAATGTCATTCGATTCCATTGACGGCGGCGAAAATAAAACGATTAATCTTTTTAGAAATCATTATAGAAGAATTTTAATGCCTTCGTTCGGATGTTTTGGATGTAAGATGACGTATGGGAAACATCGTTCAAGTCGTGAGATGACACGGGCTCCTTAATAGCCATTAAAATGTGAAGTACCTGCGTTGGATGCGCACGATTCCCAATACAAATTATCATTTTACAAACGTGGTATTTTATTGTGTTTTGTTCGACTCACACACGGAGCGCGACATAAGCTCTCATTGAATTAGGGTCGCGGCTCGAGGCGGCCGTAAAGTTAAATAGAGCAAAATATAATTTCAAGAGAGAATGAGATCTACTAAAGTTAATAGTTACTTAAGACTTGCTAATCGAGCTCGCGCTAACTAATTGTTTCTGTATAAATCAGACACAATGTTGGCTAATGTGTTGTGACAAGTATGAAATTAGCTTAGCTACAATACCAGCTGAGCGGACTCTGAAAACCGTACAAAAATTCCTTCTCACGGACGCAACGGTATCGACGCGCGCGCACGTTGCGAAGGTCACCGCGACAAGATTTGCATCTCTGTTACTACAGGCTTTTTTTATGGGGCGCGAGGGAGACGGATGGCTATGCAAATGAGCTATGGTAAAAAACGATCGTTTGACTTACTGCGGCGCGATGAGGAGTGATTAGAAGTCCGTTCCGTTCAGATGCCATGCATTGCATAGGCGTGATCATGTTATACCGGCTCCAGTGCCAATAGACACCCAGTCTGCAGGAAAGTGACGTCAATAAACCCGCGATTGAGATTATGAGAAGAGACTACGGAGAATACGTTTCTCCAAGGACGATAAACCCAAGATGACTTCTGAGACAATATAGAAGACCTGTTTATATTGTGAAACTAGCTACAGCAGGCTTATTATTTTAAAGGAATGTGATATTGTTTAGACATTGGCAGTCCTCTTGGCCTTATCGTCCTTGGTTTCTCTTATCGTGAATAAAACAAAAGCTACAAAATCTGAGGTACCTACTACCAACCGCAATAACATTTAAAAGGACGCCGTCTCACACAATGACTTCGAGTTCAGATATTCTGAAATATATTTTGACAAATGACTTCTCCGTCGACCAATTAAAACTTTCTTCGACTTTTAAAACAAATAGAGCGGGCGGTTGGTAACCTAATCCATTTTAATTAGGAGTCAAAATGCCCTTGCATGCGTCCGCTAAGATAAATAGATGCACTTTTTTGTGTTCGGTAAGGTTTTACGTGGAATCCGCTGGCGGCGACTCTCCATTGTTTGTCGTTTCGACATAGCTTTACGGTGGGCGCAGGGCGCAGGCGCGCGGAACTGTCGGCCGATTAGTTTTATAATCGGACGAATGTCGACGATGCGTGTCTCGGTGGTCGCTATGGAACGGAATACATCAACAGATATTTCGAGATATATTTCGGTAAATTAGCATGATTCGTGAGCCCATTAAGCAATTGAAAATTTAGAAATTGCCTTTTGATTTGTGGAATAACGTTTCAGTTTACACACTTATCAAAAGGCAATTTCTCAATTTTAAATTTAATAGTCTAAGCTCCCATTGCAAAAAATGTTACCACATCCGATTGCCCTGCAGACGTATAAATGTAGTGAAAGATAACGCTTGGAATAGGTGGTTTGTAATAGGTTGCCATGGCGTAAAACCATGTTTTATTTAAATATTTAACACCTCTACTTTGACGCAAAATTATCTAATAAGATTACCGAACGAAATTACTAGAAAGGGTTGCCTCCCCCAGCCTTAATAGGTTCCATAGGTAGCCAAGTTTTATGCGGAAAAAAATTGGGTCATTTACCTCATTTGTCATTTGATTTGATAAGTACGAAATTCGTTTTGAAAGGCCCTCGAAAAGAAATAAAAGTATGATTTTGCATCAGATTGTGCAAAAAAAGGTGCAATTGACGACACAACCAGACGAACACGTCTTGTGCTTATAGACGGTTTCTATTTCTTGCGTAGGTTGGGACCAGTACCTCAAACATTTAAGAAATATCAGAAATTATTTTAAGAAAACTATGTAAACGAAAGCCAAAGAAACGCATTCAGTTTTCGACAGATATACAAAACCATCTATCAAAAATATAGAAAGGTAAAATGAACTGCAGAAAATACTTCACATCAAATAACAAGTCCAACTAAAAAACAACTGCAACAAGACTTCGCAAAATCTTTGAACAATATTAAATTGAAAAAGGCATTGATAAAATTTCTATTAATTGATTGGGAACGAGACGATGTAAACTAACTATCATCAAAACAAAAAAGATTTACATAACAACAGAACCACTGTTTTTCGTATGAAAACGTGTACGAGTATAATAAAATGCAGAGAAAGGACGAGACTATACAACTGCAATCATGAAGAAGCTGACACAAGGCCAATTTTTGATTTCTCACACACTTCAGCCTAGTTCAAAGACTTTTAATATTTATAATTCGGAATACGAACTATTTATCCAATTGCTCCGAAATATGTAATTATAGACATAGTAGAAAAAGCTCTCCCATGGGCCAGACAAAAATCAATTTTATGACAATGTCGTAAACATTTGGACAGGGGAAAGCTTTTCTCGCTTAAACTACTATACAGTACCCAGTGCTAGTTAGCTTATAACTGCACGGAGTTAGCTCAGCAGATAGAAGAAGAGGTAAGTCGAGCTTTGCCAGCTCTACATGCCTACACTGGATGTGACTACTAGTACACATCTGCTTTCAAAGTCAAAGGGAAAGAAAAGCGTTCAATCTAATAGATTCCAACGTTAAACATCAAACCATTTTCGCTATGAATGGTCCGGAAGATGTTAATAATAAAGACATTAGAATATTGGAAAACTTTACATGTAAGCTATAGTCATCATCGCAAAGTAACGTGAATCAAGGTCGTCTGGAAATAATTACCAAAAATATGGTAAAATAACAGAAAAAATCTAAATTTATTTACCGTCCTGCTGGAAAATCTTGGAGCAACAAGTGCTCAGGACACTTTTTGCGACCACTTGAGAATCGTGTGCGTCACATAATCCTTACTGAATGTGGATGGCTACTGAATGAAAACAATAAATATGACATACTGTGGTACGAAGGTGACCCCACTACTTCAAGTATTGAAGTAGTAGTAGTAGCAGTAGCAGAAAAAAGTGATTCAAATTGCAGTGTACATTCATCGGATGAGGTAAGATTTTTTGCAATAGGAGCTTAGTCTAAATATAAGTGCAGGTATGTTGAATAGGACTGTAAGTTGGCAGTGTAAGCGGACCATCAGTTCACAATTACGGGTCCGTGCGCAGTAAAGTAAAATAGATCGTAAACCCTCGCTGCGTCATCATAACGAATTCCAGGCCGATGATAAATCCGAAACACTGAACATTTTTGTACTTAACAAAAAGGTAATTGAACTTTTAGACGTATTTTCTTGTGCATGTTAGCGTCCGTTGGGTCTTTATTTAAAAGATAAGGGAGGAAACTAACAAGTGGGTCACCTAATGATAAGTAATTACCACTGCCCATGCCCGTAGACACCAGCAACAAAGGAGGGATTGCAGATACGTTGGCAACTTAAAGGGCTAAGAGAAAATGTCTCTTGTGCCCGTGATTTCCTCAGCTGTCTTACTCTACACATCGGAACACAGCAGTGCAGCAGTGCAGTCACTGCTGCTTAGAGGCAAGATTAGTCAGTAAGATGGTGGTAGCGATACGGACGGACCTCGCACAAGGTCCTACCACCCGTAACGGGTCTGCCTACAGACCAGCATTTATTTTATGGAGCATCCTTTTCAGTATTTTTTATTGAAAATTTTGATAAAGCGTCATTTACATAGGAATCAATTAAGTAAAAAAAAATCTTTAAACAAATTATTACAAACTAGCTGTTGCCCGCGACTTCGTCCGCGTAGATTTCGGTTATCGCTGTCCCGCGGAAACTATATAATTTTCCCGAATAAAAAGTTGCCTATGTTATTCCTCAATATTCAAATTATCTTCTGACCAAATTTCATCTAGATTGGTGCAGCGGTTTTCCCGTGAAGAGGTAACAAGCAGACAGACAGACAGAGAGACAGAGTTACTTTCGCATTTATAATATTAGTTAGGATTGAAACGAAGAATACACTTTACCCCAAAAGTACGGACAAATAACAAGAACTATTACTGACATGTTTATAACTTTTATGGCGGAACTTCTAAAGCAACAAACACAACTATAAATAAAATCCCATTGGAAGCAACGCCGACACTACATCCACTAGGAACTATCATAAAAATTAAAAACTATGTATATACTAACGTAACAACGAAATCTCCTATAGTTTCAATTCTAATCAAACTCACATTTCTTATTCCATCCATGCAAGCGATTTGCTTATAATACTAAACAAAGTAGGTAACAGAATGATAAATAAATTACACTTTTATTATACCCTTTGTTGTGTCCGCGGTTCGCGGAGGCTCTCGCATAGCTCACCGTCTCTTTCTACCCCGTATCAAAAACTCACGCGTGGTTGTGCCGTCTCTGTCTTCCACGGTGATTTATAGCCCTACAAAGTTAACATACTCAACGTAGCTACTTACTAGTTAGTGTTGGAGGTAGAGTCCGTCCTTTATCTTGATTATGATTATGATATAAAATTATTACTTTATCTTTTATGTAAACAAGGCTCGCGTGTGTTTTGATATTAAATTAAAATTAATTTCGATAACATTATTACTTAAACGCGTCGTAACAAACAAGTTTATGGAATCGTTAAAGATTATCACCATCCCCCCCCCCACACGTACGTTTAAAATAAATGTTGGAACCTACTTGACCTAAAGTGCAAGGCAATGGCTAGAAACACGAAGACATCCAAACCGGGGCGTGTATTAAAAGTACTTAAATATGTAGGTACCATAGCGTTCGAGTACCTACGTACGGGTATATGCACAAATTCGATAATTGACCAGCCAGGTGAACGAATTTGTGGCGCACGCTGCAATAAAGTTACGTTGCATACAATCGTAGGGCTTCCATATTACTATTAATGTTATGAACAACGAGCCAAACCTTTAACATTTAATACGTATATGATACAAACACGTAACAGAAACATTTGAACCGGCAGGGGCGGTAACACGTGCCGATGTAATACTACAATAATAATATATTGGAAGAACTAGTGCCTACAATTATATTACCTAAGCCGAAATAGTTCAGTTATGTTTTAAACGGAGTGCCTACCCAAATTTGCTATTAGCTATTTAATCATGCCAGTTACATCCATAAAAGTGTGAAAGCCTTCCTTTCCCACTTACAACTACAGACAAATATGAAAACTAATAAATTTGTCAATGTTAACAATGGACGAACCGACTGTAATAAGCAGTAAAATCTGGGTAAGAATAAGAAGTCGTAGGAAGCGAATTACCTACAGAAGACAATAGATAGACTTTGTACCGATAAAATGTGGGGTTTTTTTTACCTACCAACCTGTTAATATTTATGAATAGCAGGATTTTAGCAATATTAAGTACTTGCGCACGTGTTGTTTTTTTGTTCATTTGCTTGAAAATGTTTAACAAAATAAATGGTAGAATATCTCAACATGGTTAACATTCAAAAGCGATGCTGTATCGTAACATTTTTAAATGATTCGCGGTTAATTGCATTAGACATAATGAAAACGGAATATTAACCGCGATTACCTTATAAGTTTGATGAGCTCCCAAACCTAGAAGGTAATCGCGGTCAATATCCCATTCTCATTATGTCTGATGCTGTATCTTACTCCAAAGGTTCGATTACGTTTAGCAAATATCCGTGGTCAGAAGATTTGAGAACCACAATATAGTTCTACGAAAACACTGCAATAAAATACATATTAATTAATAAAACATATTAATATTCACTCACCGGCTCGACTCCAGCATCATTTTGTGTGGCCTGCAAAGAAAAAGCAAGCAATTAGAATATAAAGTCCATAGAACATATTGAAAACTATTAAAGTTATATTGCTAAATACTATTAAAGTTATATTGCTAAATACTATTAAAGTTATATTGTTAAATACTATTAAAGTTATATTGCTAAATACTATTAAAGTTATATTGTTAAATACTATTAAAGTTATATTGCTAAATACTATTAAAGTTATATTGTATAATACTATTAAAGTTATATTGCTAAATACTATTAAAGTTATATTGAACAAACATTAAGCTATAAGACCCCCTTGAGGATAGTGCGACGACCCACGAACGCAAAGCCAACCGATTTCTCAGAGGTTATAGACGTTCAAGCCTGATCGACGTAAGGCTGCGTATCCATTAGAGCCGAGGGTCGAGCACGACTTTACGAATGCTGGGTAACGTTACGGTTATCGTATTGAGATCGAGAAACCTCATACTAAATTTTAGTTCCAAATACGCTCACGGGCGGGCGCCGTTCCAAACGTCATACAAACACGACAACGTTTACTATTCGATTTTACGTTACGCAGCATTCGTAAAGTCGTGGTCGACCCTCTGTGTGAGGTAGCTAATCGATGCGCAAGGAAAATCCACTAATAGGACATACTTGCACCGAGTAAGGGCGAAACCCCACTACAGCGCACGCTGCACACTACGCACGTTTCATACAAACCGACTGCACGCTACGTTTTTCTTTTGAGGGTGGGTAGCATGCGCAACATGGGAGTTACGCCCTAGGGCAAGGAAAATGACGAAAGCCTATTGAACTTTTCCTCGCTTAGTTACCTCGTATAGCTCTTGTGGATACGCTGCCTTATCGGAGTTATCGGGGTATAAAGCCCCTTGACGGTGGGCATATTTATCTTTAAATCTAAAAATGGTACGTTTCAGACTGCAAATAGACAAACATACATTACAATGAATGCAAAAATAAATGTATTGGCATGCTTTTACCGGCTTCGCCGTATTTATTGTCACATTCTCTGACATATATAGGGAATCTTCTATTATCCGGAATTGATAAAAAAGACAAGTTACTAAAATATTTGTAAGTATCTGTAACTGAGTGATAGTCTACGAGGGCTGTTTGATAAGTACCCGTTTATGGAAAAAAAATATTTTTTTTTGTACATATGCATTTATTTTTCTACGTAGTCACCTTTTAACTCTATACATTTGTTCCACCTATACTCAAGCTTCAATAAACCATCCAAAAAGTATGATTTTGGAAAGTCATTAAAATAGGCCTCTGTGGCGGCAATGACTTCGTTTATTATTTTGTGTTTTAGGTAAATAAAAATTTCTATTATTATTATTATTTGATCCAAATCGCTTGCCACCGAGCCATTTTTTTAGGTTGGGAAACAAAAAGAAATCGAATGGGGCCAAATCTGGAGAATACGGGGGGTGAGACAATAGTTCGTAGCTTAACTGTGCTAATTTAGCCGTCACAACTCTGGACGAATGAGCCGGGACGTTGTCGTGATGAAACAGTACTTTTTTCTTTTTTAAATGGGGTCGTTTGTCCTTCAACACGGCGTCAAATTCATCCAATAAATTGGCATAGTACTGCCCTGTTATTGTTTTTCCTTTTTCTAAATAGTCAATATGTATAATACCCTGCGAATCTCAAAAAACGGTCGCCATGACCTTTCCAGCCGATGGGACGGTTTTTGCTTTCTTTGGAGCAGGTTCACCCGGTAAAATCCACTGCTTCGACTGCTCTTTCATTTCCGGGGTGTAGTGGTGGACCCACGTTGCGTCCACGGTCACGAAACGACGCAGAAACTCCTTCGGGTTACGTTTGAACACGGCCAAACACTGCTCCGAAGTAGTCAGTTGGTTCTGTTTTTGCTCCTCCGTGAGTAAACGCGGCACCCAACTCGCCGATACTTTCTTCATACCCAATTTTTCTTCTAATATGTGTTGTACCCTTTCGATTGAAACGTTTACAGCATCAACGATTTCTCGAAGTTTAATTCGGCGGTCGGCTAAAACAATATTTTCAATTTTCTTAACCATATCGTCTGTAGTCACCTCAACTGGCCTGGCCTGGGCGATCCTCATCAAAGACGGTTGTTCTCCCCCGCTTAAAGTCGTTATACCAATATCTGACGGTTGTCATAGAAGGAGCACATTCATGGTAAACCGCTTGCATTCTTACTTTTATTTCATCATATGTTTTTCCTTCCAAAAATAAGAATCTAATTACAGACCGATACTGTTCTTTCTCCATTTTAACAATTTTAAGTTCACGCCTTCACTGAATCGTTGTCAAATGAGAAAAAAAACTAAAGAATGCCTTTTTTTTTTTTAATTTTCCCGCCTCTGAAAAATGGCTTAAAAAGGTGGTATACTTATTTGCGGCCAGTGATATTAATATATTTAGAAAACGGGTGCTTATCAAACAGCCCTCGTATTGAGTGCTATACATTTTGAGATTAAAACCCCGTTTTAAAAAAAACCCGCCAAGTGCGAGTCGGACTCGCGCACGAGGGTTCCGTAGAAAGATTTTAACGCTTTTCCCCAGTGTTTTAAGAAACCAGTGTTGGCATAGCCCTGCTCCTAAACAAAATGTACGCAATGTGGGGTCAACTTATATCGGTCTGCGAAATTTAGACATGAAAATTTTAGATTTTGAGAGTTTTTGGAGTGGTTGTGCTATAAGAGCTACCTTCATACCAAATTTCAAGTTTCTAGGACAACTGGAAGTATCCTTTAGGTTTTCTCAGTACGGCGATTTGTATGGAAACCACCTTTTTAATGACTGTATCTTTTGATTGCGTTCACTTGGAAGGTTGATTTTATCACAGCTTCAAGGGACCGCAAGCTTGAGTATTTGATATTAATTTCAGCATGCTACCTCCACGCGTTCCAGAGAAAAAGAGTCTTGACAGACAGACAGACGGACAACAAAGTGATCCTATAAGGGTTCCGCTTTTTCCTTTTGAGGTACGGAACCCTAAAAAGTGACTAGACATGTTCTTTCCGACGTGTACCCTTCATATACAAATCGACGACTACTATCAATTTTACAAACACGCACCAAATTTTACAGATAAAGCATCAGACGGCGAAGCCAAGGATCGCGCTCGTTAATTCGTTTACAGTGAATTTAACTGATTAAAACATTGCAAACAAGAGTAACCTATACGGAATTACGGATTGTCGAGAAGCTCTCAGATTAGCACTCGGCGCAGAAGCGTCCTTATTACAACGCTGGATTCAACGTTAACTTCAATTAATTTAAATGAACAAATTCGAAGCGTTATTAAACGTTTTACTTATCAGTGTACACAGGAAATGATAGCGCTAAAAATGTTTTAATATCAAACATGCCAATAAGCAATAACATTAAGTAAGACCTAGTTTGTTTAGAGGGGCGAACTTTTCTACCTAATACTAAAGAACAGTATTCGATTTGTACTTGCCAATCATAACATACCCTACGTGAATTTCATCACTAACGTGTCATGAAGAGTGTTGGCTACTCATACACCATTCACAAGCATCAATCATACAACATACCTACATTTAAATATATTTTTTAAAAGGTGAACTTGACTTGTGTAGTCAACATTAAGCCCCCGTTACTGTCCACTGAACCGTTGACGAGTACAAAGGGATTAAATTAAAGCATCTCAGATTACATAATTTTAGGAATTATTCATACATGAACTAACCTTTCTACTTTTGTAGAGAACATAGCGGTCCACAAACTTGGCCCATTCCGTTAAAAGCATTCGTGTAATAAACTAGTAAGTACCGAAATTAAACGTCCCATCCCATCGGTATTGACGGTCCATTTTTCAGTAAAGTTCATTGCCAACAATTCGTCGTAATAGTATATTGTGTTACGTAATAACCGTAATAATTTAAATCGGCGACAGTTCAGCGTCTCGAAGCCATTGGGTTTAATCTAAAAATAAAACGTTTCGCTTTGTAATTGGACGTTTCATATTAAGTTAAAGGATAAATGTTCATGTCTACAGTTTGGTGAGACAATTTCAAAAATCAATAACCTAACCAACTTAGAAAAGTTGAAAAGCCCTCGACATTGTAATTTCAAAAGTACAATATTTCAAAAACGGGTGAACCGATTTTAATGAAACTTAGCTAAGAATCTTTTTTTTTTTTCATAAGAGGGGGCAAACGAGCAGGCGGGTCATCTGATGTAAAGCAATCACCGCCGCCCATGGACACCCGCAACACGAGGGGAATCACGGGTGCGTTGCCAGCCCTTTAAGGAATAGGCAGGCTCATCTCGATCAAACTAGCTTTCGATTAAATAAAAATCGCATCGAAATCGGTCCATCGGCTTGGGAGCTATAATGCCACAGACAGATACACAGATACACAAACACACAGATACTCAGGTCAAACTTATAACACCCCTGTTTTTGGATCGTGGGTTAAAATACGTATGCATGTATGTTTCAATCAATACATAAATACGTAGCGAAACTGTGCTAAGCATTACGCCATTCTGAGAGTGAATTGTCTTGAGCTGTTCTAAGTTAACATTATTTTTAGACTTGACCGCACTGAATCGAAATAGGATCGTTTTATTTTTACGCGTCGTCAACGGAAAATTTGTTTGAAAGTGCTACGTAATAAAATTTGCGATGGAAAATTAAGTAAAAATTTTACAGGTTTAATGATGCTAACTAAATGCCCATATGTTATAATACGAACCTTGGGAGTGCGAAATACGTTGTAAATATTTTAGGTATATCTACGATAACAACAGTGTTGCATGAAGAAAGTAAAAATAAATAAAAGACATTTATTCAACAGTTCGTATATAGCTTACATTAGTAAGTAAGTAAACACTTAGTTGTACAAAAACAGGATAAAAACACAAGTTGCAACCAATCAAATTCCGAGTACAAAAACGGACTTATCCCTTAACCTTTTTAAGTACAATAACATTATATTTAAAAAAAAATGCCACTAACTATTGAAACGGTAGACGCCTCAGCTTATACCTGCTAATGCTGATAAAATTGATTGATTGCTAATGCTGAGATAAAGATAACAAAAGAAGAAAGCTTTGCCGAAACCGAAAGTGCTAGAAATTTTGTCTGTATAATTTTTGTACTCGCCTTCAGGTGATGGAGATACGAGTAGCTTCAATACATACAGAAGGGAACCAAGCAAAGGAAAGAAACTGTCACACTGCCATAGTAAAAAATGAAAATCCTGAGCGACAAAGCCAAAGGGTAGGTATAGTTATCCTGTGCGCCATTCAGGAAAGAGACGAAAATCCGTTTAGTGGTATAGTGGTCAAAAGCGCATAATGCGCTAATGCGCAAGTTCGATCTAAGTTTGCTACAAAATTAAACGGACATTTGTTTGAAAATTGTGAAATCCGCTATTTACGATCTACCTTCTGGCGAAAGGAATTTACGTCAGCAGATCTTGCTGTCTCCGAGGTTCCGGGAGATTGGATTTTATAAAGAGTACAAGTTTCGTACCTGCTTTGTTAAAGAATTGTTAAAAGAAACATTGGTCTTCACACTAGCTGCAAGTACTTTTAGTGGTTTCATTCATACGCATTACGCGTTCGAAATTAAATGTATCATTTTGATTGTACACTCAACTCTACATGTACCACTAAGGTTTTGTCGAAACGAAATTCTGTGCAATCACTAAAACTATTAACTGATCATTCTCTAATGCAATCTCCCTCGCAGCCTCGAGCGCTGTCACTTTTCGGTACTAAATGAAATGACAACCGATATGACACTTCAAAAGCCTTAACCCTTAAGCCTTAGCTTGCAATAACCTTAGAGAATAACACCCCAGTTCAAAATTCAGAACCATTTAAACGGTTTACATCGGGCATAATGTAAATTCCACCGCTTCTTGACATTTCAAAGCCACGTTTTTGCAAAACTTACATTACACGTCACAATCGTCTTTACCTCTTTTTTTCAAGTACCTAAACACGAACTGCTACATCAATACATATTATCATAATACAATACGTAGGTGATTAGGTTTTCTTAAATGGTTGAGGCGTTTTCCGCTTACCATAGTTGACTGAACAGTTGACCAAGGTCGTCGAGGTCGTCGCTCTCAGGATGAAGCCATCGCTTGCTCCTCCAGCCCATTGTCACCTCTTATCACTCCTTATCGCACCATATCACTTTACCATCTAACGATTTGTACCTCGATATGCAATACCATTTTTATCAGGTGTTGTTTATTATTATTATACATTTCTAGGAGCGGGTAGATGAATGTAATGGTGCGGTTAAGCAAAGTTAATTAATTAACTATTCGACAAACTGCGTCTTTCAAACTAATTGATTTCGGGATACCTAAAAATTCAGAATCGAATTACCTACAGCAACTCAATAAATAAAGGAAGGCTTTTAACATTAACGTCAATTACCAAAGTCCGTTAAAGATAACGTAATTTTTGAAACAAATTACCTATATCAGAAGTTTACTTCAATTTATTATTATCCCGAAGACATTTCCTAATGTTCAAGGATCAGCGACCTGGTCGAAGTAGAACAATAAAGAGAAATCTATTATCTTCAAAAGGTGTTCTATCAACATGCTAACAGGAAACATTGGACTATGAGAACCGAGTATCTAGTAATTTGATATTGAAAATAACATCAAGACTATCAGAAACAAAAGCTTCACCACATCCTGCAAAGTGGTTCTGTGGTAACCATACTGTGATTAGAAAAAAAAATACGAAGTACATCCGCCTATAAAACGTGTAGCGCACGTGTACAGAATTGCAGAGCAACAAAGTTATAAATAGGCAAACTCCATATGACTGACGGTTCCGCACATATGAGATCTGCTACGCTCGTTTTCGCGGCACAATCTTCATTGCATTACTTCACTGATAAGATAAACATCCGGTGCCCCACAATCATAACGTTTTCAGCCACTATGTGGGTCAACACGGTAAGACCTAACAAGGCATTAGAGATAACACTAATAAATCACTTGCACTAATAGAAATAGTTGCAACGCAAGACAGCCGCTGCCTATAACTGGCATCATATCCACAGAACAGGTAAATCTGCAATTCGTCGTGCCATAAAAAAAAAAGATCAAAGCATTCTGAACCTTAATGGTTAAACGTAGATGTGCGTTTTTTGTATCACAAATTGAAATGTTGCCACAATGCAATTTTGTGTTCTAACACCGGGGAGGATGGTGTGCGTTCGATTGGAATTGATTGTGATTATTGGTGTTCTACAGCGAAGATTGGAAAGAAAAAGTTGTTGAATGGACCAGCTATAAAAGCAAAGAGGCGCCGCCGTATTTTTTTTAACAGGATTCGCTCTACAAGTGGAATGTTGGTTGTCCGTAACGGTTATATTTGAATGGAAGATATTTAAAAAGGCGAAATAACCCGAAGAATTTCGTTATTGTCGGTGAGAAAACCAGTACAATATCAAAAGGAGTTTAGTACTTTATCTTATAAAGGTCACTGCGTGTATGTGTTCAGTTAATTATCTAGATAGCTATCAGTAATGTCATTGTTGTACTTAATAATCTATAAGTGGAATGGAAACTGTAATTGCGGAGGAAAAACTCGGGCTTCCTCACAATTCCCCGCTGGACACAATCAAATGCTTTTCAAAGGACAAATCCTGAGAAAAACGGACGGATGACAGTTCTTGCGAGTATAATTGTATTGGTGGTGGCGCGTGGGAGCCGTGGAACGGAGAAATAGGTTTATTAGAGTAAGAAATAGTAAATGTCAGATTAATGACCTGTGTTTTTAGAGGGCTTATAACGAACTGTATGTTCGACAATACAATGGAAAGTTTAATTAAAATGTAATAAAACAAAATACTGATAGCAAAGAACGTCTATATATAGGATACGTGTATAGGATGTTGTGGGTCAAAAAATAATTTCTGACATAAACTTCTTTTATCCATGCGTCTTCACCCCCAAAAAACCCATGTCATGCACCAGCATCGACCATTTACGCTACGCGGTTCCGCGGAGTGTTTCGGCAGTAAGCCCTGTAATTTGCTTTTGATGAATTAGCTAAGCGGCCAGTTAATAATGATCGAGGGCTCGTTCGGACGCCGACGAGGGCTTTGCTTTCAAGAGCTACATTTTTAAGGGTTCCTTGCCCTCAGAGAAATAACAGATTTATTATAAGACCAACACCAGTGGCATCTAGAGTTTACAGTGGATGCAGGAGTAAAGCATCCGTTTTGTTAACTCAAGTATTAATAAAAAGGGACGTTCAAGACCAAGAAGGTGACAATCTACCTAATAGTGATCTCTTTATTGGTTCATTCACCACAAAACTATTGTCTGCCTCATCAGTTTTCTGCATCATTCACGCTCAGAGTAGGTACAGTACAAAATAAACCAGAACCCGCGAGCGCATCTAAAACCGAAGCCCACAATACCAACCAATACTACACTTAAATGGTATAGTTTCGCGCAGTCACCTCTCTCCTGCGCATGCAGAGCTTCCTGACGTGTTATACAAATGACAATATTCATAATTATTATGCGGTCTTATGTCGTTCCTACATACGATAATGTTGGACTAATAAAAAGGACAGGATAGGATTACATTTCAAGTGTAAGTTGCTTATTGCTTTCGGCCACAGTACGCGGCGTGTGGATATGATTGAACGCAGATTTAGTTGGACTAGCACGCACGAGTGGCCGCGACTTTGTTTGTCGCGAGAGATTATATTAACCGTCCCGTTGCGTTTTGAGTTCTGAGTGACAGAAAAGGACGGGCAGTTGTTCTCGCGCGAGATAGAAGTCGCACTGTGAGTTGTGTTAGACCTACAGGTTTGTTCTGTATTCTGAGCACTCACGGTAGACTGCAGAGTTCTTAACTATATTATAGAGTTAGAAGGATCTTTCTTTGGATTTATTTACACTGTACTATAATCGTTGGCCAGTTATTTGGGGCAGAACCTAGTAAAAATAATATGCTAACATATTAAAACCAGGTTCGTGAAGGAAAGGCATGGCGAGGGCGAAGACCCTCTGTTTTCAACAGACTTCAAAAAAAGGAGGTTCTCAATTAGTCGGAATATTTTTTATTGATATAAGCAAAAGAAAAGGAACCCTCTGCCTATGAGTCGAACTCTAATTATATATATTTTTTACAGGATGTGTTGAACAAAAATTGCTTATAAAATATTTATACCACGAAAAAGGAGTTTGGTGTTTGAGCGAAATAATTATGTTGGGATAGGATTGTGTGGAGTGCAATGTCGAAAGGTTGACGACTGTGTAATTATTTAATTCATGAAAAAAAAATACGGGACGCTTAATTTAAATTGAACGCAGAAATGTGTTTGTCTGTCAAAGCCACCGGCCCTTAGGGTAGAGAACGCTAAGAGCGGTATAAAGACGAAACTCAGAATGTAGAGTTTTCCCTCTGAGTAGGTGTCGGCGTACCGATGTTTTTTTTTACCTAAATTTAAAAAGCTTCATCGTTTTACCGCGCGATGATGGCGCTCCATTATGCCACCTGACTTATACTACCAACTAGCTATTACTTAATGGAAACATAAGATGGAAAGACAACGAAGTAAGGGAACTTCGCTTAGTTCACACGGTGGAAACTTACATTCTAAGACTAGGCACAATGTCAGTGCATTTTATAGGACGCCATGATCCATTTCAATGCCATGATTCTCTTCTTAATCCCTCGCAACCGCGAGCGCTAGTGTCACTTTTCGGTACTATATGTCACCTAATTGACATAATTTACACTTCGACGCTGACACAGCCGTGTATTAACCTTACAGAATAACACTCGGGCGTCTAGCGGGCGCCATTTTCTTGCCTGTCGCTCAGTGCGTCCCTTTCTTAATAATTGAATCAGTGAAAGACGCATTGAATGATAAGCGACAAAATGACGCCCGTGCTAGGCCCCTACAGGTTGCCGAACCAATGACATAAGTATCTAGTAAATCTTAAATGATATTTAGGTAGGATGCAATATTGCATTGTCGATGCAGTAGAGAAAGAAGCTTAGTCCAATGTATACTAGTGGCTCTGTGAGCTATAGACCTGTAGAGTAGACCTCACGAGCTTTTGAACATTTTTCGGTTATCATTTTTAGACCGAATTAGACAAAAAATGCATATAATTATCGAACCTCACGAGATTTTACGAGAATCTGTTGAGAAATGCGACCTGTAGGAGAGAACAGCCGGACATACATACGAAAGCATTTTTGCCCAAGCTGAAACAGAGACGCTTCGCTCGCTCGATAAAAAAGCATTTATTTACACAGGATTTTCAGGATCTAAAGATATTAAATACGAAGTGTCGTCTGCCGTCTCGTCACCTTTGCCCTCCTACATACAAAATTTATTTTCGTGACCGTGACCCAACGTCCCGTTATATTTTTAAATAAATATCATGGGACAAATTGACACCAGTTGACCTAGTCCCAAACTAGGCAAAGCCTGTACTATGGGTACTAGACAACGGATAAACATACTTATATAGATAAATACATACTTATATACATATTAAACATCCAAGACCCGAGAACAAACATTCGTATTCATCATACAAACATCTGCCCCGACCGGGTTTCGAACCCGGGACCTCAAGCTTTATAGTCAGGGTCTCTAACCACTAGGCCATTCGGTCGTCAGGCAGATTAAAGGCAGAGTCAGCCCAGGGGTAGAGCAAGTTCGCGGGGGTATGCGTTTTGGGGAGGACTTCAATAGAGAGATCTCTCTCCAGGCAGATGTTAGTCCGAAGTTAGACCGAAGTCCATAGATAGTTAGATTTACTATCATAAAATAATTCTCCTTTTCCAATTACACGTTCAATATCGTTCTTTTTAGGATTCCAAACGAATTTAACTCGAGTTGATGTCATGATCATGATGCCGCTTTTGATATATCACTTTTGGCTATTCGAATCAGTAGAATATCAGTTTTTTTTTTTTTTTTTTCAGATCATGTGGGACATAAATCGGCTGTATAATCCGCTGGTTTGACATTCCATTGCTATGACTGTACCTACGCCAGTTAGTATAGCGTAAATGTAGTTTTCTAGTAACTAAATTACATTGCTAATTACTGTGATAATATAATATATCATCCCGATTAGATTCTCTTGAGGCTCTATAGTCTAGGACAATGAGGGACCGGTTGACGTTAATTGCCTTCAGATTGAGATAACTTCGTCCCTGTAGTTTTACGTTTCATTTAAAACAATCAGTCTTCCAAAAATAATTACCGTCAAATACTGTGTCAAACGCTTTAGGCCGTAGAGCATGCCAAAGAATCAAACATACTACATACTCTCGAAAAACATACCCCCCTTCGGCACTCAGGTAAAAACAAGAATAAAACGAAACACACCGCAAACGCAGCCAACACCTTACACACCGCCACAGACAATTATTCTTAAGAAATGTCACTACATTAATTGCGCGATAAAAATCGAGGTCAATGACAACGGGCGGGAATAGCAGCGAATTGTGCCCGTGGCTCCGGCCCTCATTAGGGAGGCGAGCGAGGCGGCTAATGCGACGGAGTGAACTAGCTTCCACCAACTACCGCTTTATTGGCATGCTTCGGGTTTCTATATTATATGGTATTTTTGAAATTGAGACGTATCCATCTTGTATTGCTCTAAGTTGGGTGCCGATGTTCATAAAAGTCGAGTCAGTCTCTCGCACCGAGGGCTCCGTAACTAAGTTTTATTCTTATTTTTTTGTTGGCTTGTGTTGTGAAACCTAATTTTGTGATGCAGGTCAATGGGAAAGTTTTTACTTGGGATTGACACAGACAGACAGATAGACAGACGACGAAGCGATCCTCTAAGGATTTCGTAGTTTCCTATTGAGATACGGAACCCTAAAAATACTGAGTCGGGTGAATAACAAAACGTCTACGTAAAAAACACTTCTATTTTTCCAACTGCCACCGTCATTGCTCGGCTGTCATGGTGTTTCTGAATGTTGTGGTTGTGGTCACATATTTTTGAGACTTGATTTTTGTTTTTATCCTAAACTACAACAGTGTATGAAAAGTAGTAACTCTTAAAAGTTTCACAGCAGTCTTACAAATTAAATTTTAATTGCCTTTAGCTCGTTATGTGCCTTTTATTGCTGGTTGAAACAGTCCAAGCACCTTTGTTATAACAAGAGAGCCACTTTTATGTGTTACCGAAATGTTTGGATCCGATGCTGACAATAAACTGACAAGTCAAGACATTACAATTAAAAACACTCTAATTTCCACATCGATGAACTTAAACATGCTGACAGACTAGAGCGATTACTTGTAACAGATCACAACTGAATTTGTTAAACATAATTAACATTAAATTAAGACGACCATTCGTTCAAAATTCATTCAAAATTCATTTGCACTTTGTCAGCTTTAGTGTATTGTTTTATGCGATGAACGCCACTTTAAGCGGGATGCGTTTGACTCATAATCATTTTACGTCAGTGCCCTAAGCACGACTTGTCGAATCCTGAGTCACGTAAAATCGAATAGTAAACTATAACGAGTTTGTATGACGTTTGGAACAGCGCCCGCCCGTGAGCGTATTTGGAACTAAAATTTAGTATGACATTTCTCGATCTCGATACGATAACCGTAACGTAACGCAGGATTCGACAAGTCGTGCTTAGGGCACAGATCTAATTACCAAATATTTTTTTTACGCTTTCACCTTAATCGGTTATGGATAACTTGTTTTAAAATTCAGTTGTATTTTGACGTGATTTGACGGGCAACTTACGAACGGTACACCTTAAGTAAAAGCTGATAATGATAATAAACAAACCATATTTAGCGAAACATAAAAAAAAGAACTGAACTTTTTAATTGCAATTTAATCAGTTGGTCATATTCTGACTATACCAGCATCGCTCATAAATGATCTTTGAAACACCAGGTTCTTATGGTGATTCAAATAAAGACAAATCAATAAAATAAATATACTTTATTTATGTTTTATACGCATGTGTATTCAAAGGAATGTGCACACTGTAATGGTTATTTTTTGAAAGACACATTATCGGTGTTTATTTCAAGTACTCGAACAGTATTGTTGATTGTTATTGTATTTAGTCTATAGAAGCAGTGTTGCTAGTTGACATTAAAGCAGCCGAATAGCTGTCAGGAAGTAAGTATTATAATTAAAATATTTTCGAAATCATTTAGATTTCCTCCTTTTATCGCCCAATCGTCTTCTTTTGAAAAGTTTTTGCTATTTTGGTAATTCCAGGGCTATTTCTCCACTTATCTTGTGACATTTCATGGACCTGTCAAACTCAATTGTTTCGGGTGGCAACTTTGGTCATCCATTGTTTTTTATTCTTACTATTTGGCGAGTGCAGTGGAGTTTAGTCGAAATCGAGGAAAATCTTGTAGGATTCCTTCTATATTGGTGTTTAATGGCGTTATTAATATTGAAGTTCGTCTATTTGACCTGTATTTTGTTCAATTTCAGTTGTGCATAATTTAACAATTAATTTGGTGGCCTAACCTACAAATCCGGTGAGGTGTGCTGCTGGTACCTCCGTTTGTCCGTCTCTGTACCGACTTAAATCGAGGGATTCGTTCCCCTGCATCGTAAGTATCTCCGACAGTGGCTACAGACGAATGTTCACAAATTCTGTGGTACTAGTGTTAACCTAAACGTGTCATTTCAGCGAGCGCACCGAAGTCTTGAGTGACCAGAGTGTCCCAGCTTTCCCTGGAGTTGACATTTGTCACTTTCTCAAACAGGACAATTATCCTCCGAAAGGTGAGTTCACTTCAATTCTTACCACTTGACCCGCAAGTGAGGTTATGCGACATGCTTAGGGCCCAAGCCTTCTGCTGTGTTTTCCCCTATCACTATGGCCAAAGCCTCCAAGGCAGCTAAGCATATAGAACGATTGCTAGCCTGTCACCTGCCGTAATGTCCCATCCTGCGGAAGGTCGCTTTATACTTTCACGATATTCATTGAGTTGCCCGTTGCAGGAGGTGTTTGGTACACCCCAGTAAGCTCGCCTGGTCGCCCCAGACGTGCTCTGCCCTTCAGGCCTTCACCGCGGTCCGACCTCAGCGTTGACGCCGGCTACCAGCAGCCCCAGACATCCAGGGAGCTCCGCTGCCAACAGCTGAGTCGAACCCAAATTACTCAATTTTGTGTTCCCATCTTCAGGCGTTATCGATCAAAGCGTTTAGATAGAACCCTTGACTTAAAACGTTATAAAATATTTGAAATACCATACATATCCTCTCAACCATATTTACCGAGCCCGTTAGGGCCTGATTTAAGCTGTATATACTTGCATTTTTGAATACAGTAGTGTTCTGAACCGGTGTTTGATTTCGTGCCCCTAAAAAATCTACATTATAATACCTAATATAAATTCAAAGCAAATACATAAGCTGACAAAGCATCTACAAACACATTTAATCAGTCAATAGTTCACAACACAGTGGAAACACATTTCACTAGCATTTCCTATATGCCGTCAGGTTTTCCTGTAATATTATCCTTCTTCGCTAAATTTATTTGGCTCGCGAACTTTACTGGCACGCTATCGCAGCAAAAATTTTTATAGTTCAGTTCAGATAACGATGTACAGATTCGATACAAGCATTATATGTACTAAGTTAGGCCCAGCACACACGCTGAAACGCAACTGCAACGAAACTGCAACTTCTAGTTACGTTTGTAATATGACGTGAGTAATGCGTATTTCCTTAATTTAACAAAGTTTTCTGGCTATTTTGACATTGGCTCGCCCACCCCACGTGAGATTGAGCGAGATTCACCCCCCCCCCCCCCCCTTCTCCTTTCCCCAATTCTTGCTGTATAGTGTCAAATACGTCTATCTTTATCTGGAATGTAATACAGCTTAGACGTTTTCCGTTCGAAGCACCTTATCTCGTGAAATCACTGAGTATTGTAAAATATGAGGTTTGTAGTTTTGAAATGTCTTTGCGACGCGATTTTATTTTACTTGCTAATGGTAATATTATAAAAGGATCAACGCGCATCTTTTTAACTGACTTTAAAAAAGCTTAGCTTTAGCTTTTATGTTCCATGTATGTTCTTTTTGCATAATTTTAATTTGACTAGCAGAACAGTCATTCACGAAATATAGTTGGAGTGGACCTACTGCTCGAGGGCAAATTAAGATTCGGTAATCCTTCCTAAATTCTTAACCAATTTTCCACTCGATTTTTACTATCAAAAAATTCAACGGTGCGATTGAAATGCTTCTTTCTTTTATTCGATTTTGAGCGTCTCTTGCACTGATACATCCGAACACAACTACACTTCCCTTACTATGTCCGCAAAGTTCCGAGAGAAACGATACGTGATTACTTTGCAAAATCAAAGAGCCCCAACGTTTGATGTGTTAATTCAAGTTATGGTGTTACTGGTACTGGTAACCCTGTACCATAGTCGCAGCCCCGGGCAAAGTTTGTGAGCGAATTTGAGACGTCGTTTGAGTTTCGTGCAAACAGTAACATATATTTAAAATTGGATTTTGAGACCCATAGCAACAGAGGTTAAGCTTTGAGGTTGGCTGTTTGATGTGATAAATTTTATGTAATAAAACTTAATAAATATTTCTGAATGGATATCATTTGGGACGCCTCAAGAGACTACCCTATTTTTCTTTTGATTGATTGATTTGATGATTGTTTTCCATCCATCCAACCAACTTAGCACTAACGGATAGGATTAACGGTATAAACAGTGAACGCCACAGTGACATAAGAGTCATATAACATTGACCGAGTAGCCTTAATCCAATAACAATGACGTGTGCGAATGTTACCATCCGCATATAATATTACTTCTTGTAAAATGTGACAATCGTATCATATTTTCCAACTTATCGTTACTTTTACCTGAGAGGGTTAAAAAAAACTTATCGATTTAAGAGACTTTTAATGGAGTGCTCGTAGCGTACGTTGGGCGTCAATCGTCGCGTCGTAAAGTGATGGACTAATATGTATATACCACAGGACTACAGCCAAATAATCCTCTAAAATAAATAAAATAAAATGCGTTTATTTCGGACAACAGAAAATAAAGCCTAAAGTTTTATGGCCTAGCACTAAGCAGCAGAAAAGAAATATGAAGTCGGCGCGGTGCGAGCGGAATATTCTTTGAATGAAGCACCGACTTCATATATCTGCTGCTTAGTGTTAGGCCATAAAACTTTAGGCTTTAGTTTCTGTTGTCCGAAATAAACGCATTTTATTTTATTTATTTATCATTATTTTACGTTTTTTTTTCTAAGGTTTTTTTTTAAGGCGGTTTTACTTTTTTGTTAAAAGATTTTTATTTCACAATTTTACGTTGATTTAACATTTTCAGAATTATCCTCCAACTCCTAACCGCTAAGGAGTTGTACCTTCCATCATCAGCTCATCATCATGAGATGATGACTACCAGACGCAAATACTTGAATAACCTTAGAAAATATATGAAACACATAGTACGTGCCTGTAAAATTTGAGGGTTGCCCTCGATTTCCCTGGGATCCCATCATCAGATCATGACTTGGTGACAATGGGACCACCTCAGGAGTATACCCTTTCAAATAAAAAAAATAATTAATATCGGTCTACAATTGACGGAGTAATCGATGAACATACATAAAAAAATACATACAGTGGAACGTAGAATCTCCTCCTTTTTTTGAAGTCGGTTAAAAATAGAAACACATGCACGTCTTATTACTATTTTTGATAATAAGCTCAGTATGTTTTTTTGCTTGACTGTATAATGTATATGGTCACTATGCACTACGTGGCTTTCCCAAAGCCTTTGCGATAAAAACAATTTATGTGATAATAGCTCATAACATAACTATCAATCTGCGCGATACCGTTATCTATATGGATAAAAGTCTGATTATAATTTAAGCAAAACCTTTCGAGATATAATTAATCTTAAATCAAGAATAAAAAATTATGCCTACCACAAACAACCAATACAGATATTGTACTTACGAGTATGACTTATCTCGAGTTTTTTTCTTTCGTTCATCGATTTCTTAGTGATAGTTTCTGTAGCGTTTCAATTAAGGGCATGACAGGCAACATAACTTATTTTCCAATTCTGAATAATAACCGTTAATCTCGTCCTCGCTTATAATATCTGTCTGGTGTCTTCTACGGACCCTGGTATTTCAAGCGCCTATAATTGATCTAAGGGCTTATTGTTTAACGCGCTCGGCTTCATTTTGGCATTCGCCATCTTATTCTGTCAAAAGGTACAAGATCGAGCGAGAAAGAGATATCCAATGTCAAAGCGAAGCGCGAGGAGAAGAGTGGTCTCTGTTGTATCTGGACAGCTAGCACGCATACAAGTAACCCCGAACTCGACGCTCAGCCAGTATTCTCCTCACTGACTGAGAAAAAGGGGGTCCCGACCGACAATCTATGATGGGTTCGCCTTAGAAATAAAGAAACACTCGCATGATAAATGATAAGCACATTCTTGTCTAGGCCCTCTAGAACTTCTAGAACAAACTTCTCGCTTAGTGCGCCCTTAGACTGTTGACTATAGTGGTTAACCACTGCATAAAAAAGAGAAGAAACGCTCGCATGATAAGCATAGACAGAGTCTTGTTTAGGGCCTCTAGACAGGTGGCATGAGTGATCTCAAACTTCTCGCTTAGTGCGCCCTCAGACTGTTGACTATGCTGGTTAGCCACTGTGCATAAAAAAAGAAGAAACGCTCGTACGGTAAGCATATGCTCAGCGACACCCGACGGACTGGTCCAGCCGACCTTGCGGCCGCTTTCGATTCTGCACTATAGCCGATTTGTTACCATTCCAGTTTTACGTAAGCGTGGGCCAAGATGGACGGAACACTTTCGCTTAATGACGTGAGCTTTAAAACATTGTATGCTTTTTAAATAACTGTGCTTCTTTAATTATATCTATCTATCTTTAAACTGGAATTAAGTAAGTTAAAATTATTTTTAACAACAATTTTTGGCGGTTCTATTATTACCGCATGCCTAAATTTTGTCCTACCAATCGATAGGAAAGATTTCATCAATAATAAAACAAACGGATTGGATAAAGATGGTAGTTTTAGTTTGTACAGTTTAAAGCAATAGAAATGTCCCATTTCATTTGTCTATATTGAAGGTAAAGCCTTCTATTCTCAGTACCCAATCAGCAGTGCTATAACCACTTGCAGTAAACCCCAAAGGGCACTGGAATATATCAAACACATTAATAAAATCGAACTTAATTATTTCCCAGTTCACACAAGTATTAATAATAATAGAATTTCCAATCAAAATGTAAATTAAATCCGATCGGGTCCCGGTCGTCTGTTTCTGCTTGCAGGGAGATGGCTTTCAGGCAAATAGTTCTTGTTCATTACATCATCTACCTGTATGTATAACTTAACACAAGCAAGTATTATATTAAAGTGTTGAGATCTGTCACCGAACACCAACATTAAACCTGCTTTAATCTGTTCTTACCTTTATTCCGTTATGGTTGCCTTTTAGAGATCACTCTGTAGTAATAAAGTCGCCCATTGCTACCTTATGTTTTCTTTGTACCTTTTTTCTGTTGTGTCTGTATTGTATTGTATTGAAGTGAAATATTGGTAAGACGCAATAATAAGGCTGCCCTACCCTACCAGTATGTCATGAAATGTACCTACTCGCAGTTCTAAGCTAGTTTCAAAAGCCTTCGACCCGTGATAATTAATACTTCTTAACTCGGGACTTACTGACTAGTTAATGGGCGACAAACAACTAAGCAGGCAGTTTTGAAGTTCAGATCGCTCCTGATTTTCGGTGCTTGAAGACTATTCTGTAGGATGTTATTTTTAATACTAAGAATAAATAAGAAATACACAATATTAAATGTATTATAGAGGGTTGTGGGTTCAAACCCCGGCTCGCACTTGAGTTTTTAGGAATTTACGTGCGGAATTACATTTTCAATTCATTATGAGCTTTTCGGAAAACATCGTGAGGAAACCCGCACACTCCTGCGAAGCAATTCAATGATGTGTGTGAAGTTCCCAAAAAATAAGTCACAGCAAGTTATAATGAAATAACAATGAGATTAAATCACATATTTATATTTTTATCCTAACTATCCTAATCGTAACTGATATTATAAATGAGAAAGTGACTTTGTCTGTTTGTTTGTTACGCCTTCACGCCGTATCTACGTAACCGATCTTGATGAAATTTGGCATGCTCATAGCCTTTGACCCGGAGAAGGACATAGGCTACCTTTTATCCCGATTCCTAAAGTAGTTCCTGTGGGACAGTTAAATAACATCATCATCATCATCATCATCATCATCATCATCATCATCATAAGCAGCAGCAGCAGCAGCAGTAGTTTTTTTTTCCTACTTAATATTTAATATACATGGGGAAACTTTTATCCCAAATTCTTAAGTAGTTCCTGTGGGACAGCTAAATAACAGATTTTGCTCGATTAGACGGAAGGCAGAGTAAGTAGCTTTGTGTGGTCGTATTTAAGTTCATGTGATTGCATACTTGCTTACATATTTGCTTGCTTGCTTGCATTCTTCAGGCCGATCATGATGCATTAACTGTACCCTTGCATGCATGATTGGTTGCATGACTTGGATGCTTGCTTGATTGCTAGCATGCTTGCTTGCATGCTTGCTTGCTTGCATACTTGCTTGCTTGCATGCTTGCTTGCTTGAATGCTTGCATGCTTGCTTGCATGCTTGCTTGCATACTTGCTTGCTTGAATGCTTGCAGGCTTGCTTGCATGCTTGCTTGCATGCTTGCTTACATGCTTGCTTACATGCTTGCTTGCATGCTTGCTTACATGCTTCATTCCATGCATGTTTGCTTGCGTGCTTACTTGCTTGCGTGCCAGCTTGCATACTTGCCTGCATGCTTGCTTGCAATATTGCTTGCAAGCTTGCAGGTTCGCTTGCACGCTTGCTTGCTTGCTTGATTGCTTGCATCTTGAAAATGCTTATGGTTCACACGAGCGAAGCCGAGGGTAAAAGCTAGTGTATTTATACGCAATGGTTGCTTATTTTAAAAAAGCGTTTTTCAATAAAAAGACATGTCAAGATTGTTTACCTTCTTTCTAATACTAAAAAAACGAAGTATAGCCTCACATTTATTGATTGATCACAGTATCCTCAGCAAGAGGAAGTAGCACAACGATCAAATCACTATGTAAATCCGTCTGGAGGGCGACGTTCATTTGTCGCGGCGCAGTCTCCGGCGCAGACGGCGACGTTTCGCTTCCTTCATTATCATACTGGCAGATAATAAACTGACGGAGCATTGGCTTTTATTACAAACAGTTTAAAAGAAACATGAGGTAAAGTGCGACAGTAAAGAGTTGAAATTAAATGAGGGCGCCACTTTCTTCGTATCTGTCAGATTATTGACGTAAAGTGCTAGAATATGGCAACATTTTTTTATGACAAATATCAGTTTTACTAGCTTTTACCCGCGGCTTCGCTCGCGTGAACCATAAGCATTTCAAAGAAGCATGCAAGCAAGCGAGCAAGCGAACCTGCAAGCTTGCAAGCAATATTGCAAGTAAGCATGCAATATTTCAAGCAAGCATTCAAGCAATTATTAAAGCTTGCAAGCAAACATGCAAGCAAGCATGCAAGCATGGCATGCAAGCATGACATGCAAGCAAGCATGCAAGCGTGCAATCAAGCATGCAAGCAGGCAAGCATGCAGCAAGCAAGCATGCAGGCAATCATTAAAGCAAGCATTCAAGCAATTATTAAAGCAAGCATTCAAGCAATTATTAAAGCTTGCAAGCAAACATGCAAGCAAGCATGCAAGCAATTATTAAAACATGCAAGCATGCAAGCAAGCATGCAAGCAGGCAAGCAAGCATGCAGCAAGCAAGCATGCAGCAAGCAAGCATGCAAGCAATCATTAAAGCAAGCATTCAAGCAATTATTAAAGCAAGCATTCAAGCAATAATTAAAGCTTGCAAGCAAACATGCAAGCAAGTATGCAAGCAAGCATGCAAGCAAGCATTTAAGCAAGCATGCAAGCAAGCATGCAAGCAGGCATGCAAGCAAGCATGCAGGCAAGCAAGCATGCAGCAAGCAAGCAAGTATGCAGCAAGCAAGCATGCAAGCAAGCGAGCGATCAAGCAAGAATGCAAGCAAGCGAGCGAGCAAGCATGTAAGCAAGCATGCAAGCAATCATTAAAGCAAGCATTCAAGCAATTATTAAAGCTTGCAAGCAAACACGCAAGCAAGCATACAAGCAAACATGCAAGCAGGCATGCAAGCAAGCATGCAAGTATTAAATTATCTTATCTATTCATGTAAATAAATGGTAACTACGTACTTCTACCTACTTAACTATTTATTATGTGTAAATTAACATCATCATAATATCGTATTTATTTATTTATTACTTACCCTTATTCAAGTACATGACATGACGATTGTACGTACTGGGTATATAGAATTGGTACGTATTATTGAATAACTTTTAAATATTTAAGTAATTAGCTATCAATCGTTAGTAGTAGTACCATTGCTAGATTGTTTATAGGAACTTATAAAGTAAAAGGACTGATAGATATTGCTGCTAGATTTATTGATTTACACATCACCAACCATGCTGAGATGTACATACTTAGGTTAGGATAGTTCTTCTTATAAATTGTACCAAAATATACTGAATAACGAAGTGGTAATAATAAAATGAAACATGAGTATGAAAGGTAAATAGGTGAATAAATATTTTATTTTCCAACCAATATTATTCAAAATGCTCCGTGAGAACAATTATCACTTTTATTATACACTTATACCAATGTACTATCTTAAATCTTAAAGCATCTAAGTATAAAAATAATAAAGAGCTTAAACTAGGTACTTAACTTTGTCAGAGATAGGTCCGCACTGTTCGACTCTCAGCCCGAGAATGGAAAAGAGTACTGAGCGTCGAGCAGCTTTTATAGACTGTTAGTGACAAACAAGTTTAAATTCAAACGAACATTCTTTTGATATGCTGATGAAATACAACAATAATAATTTATGAATTACTATTTAAAATACACATTTAATATTTATAGCAATATATCATTTACAAGTGTTGCTTGGAATCATAACTTCGATGTTTAATAAAGATGTACTTCCGGCCGTATCTCAACTTGATGAAATTAAATACAAGTGAGGTACCATATATCAAATTAGTCTACATTTAATACTTAAAAGCATACTAATTAAACACGTTGCTGTAGGAAATCATAATATATAACACGGCCATTCTGATATGTACTACGCTCTCGGAGTACATTCAAATTATCTAATCACATAGTCATCATAGTCATAAGTCAATTAACTAATCAACGGGATATTTAGCATTGCATAGCACAGCCATCGGGTTTTGCCACAGGCACCGGCATAGCACAGCCAAAGGCTCTACCACAGGCACCGGCTTCGCGCAGCCATCGGGTTTTACCACAGGCACCGGCTCAGCACAGCCATCGGGTTTTGCCACAGGCACCGGCATAGCACAGCCAAGGGCTCTACCACAGGCACCGGCTTAGCATTGCCACGGGTTTTGCCAGGTCTGGCAATACACATTAGTAGCTCTACCTATTTTATACTATGATTATAATTTCAGAAACTAAAAGGAAACAACATAATTACACAACATTCTATGTATGATAATATGATTTTACATATTTTCTGATTGTTTATAATAATTTATTCTTAATCAGTTAATAAATTCATGTTCAAATAATTGAACTTAACAACTTAATATAATATTGATTTACATTCAACTTATTCATTTAGAGTTATATGGCATTCCTAATAGTGGTGTCTTCATCGGACCATTCACCCGGCCAATATCGCAGTTTATCCTTAGAGATAACAATAAGATTTCTTTGACCAGTACCTCGCAAACTATAACGGTCGTTACTCAGAACCTCAACAATTTCATAGGGTCCTCTAAATTTAGGTCTTAGCTTTGCATGACGGCGGTGGTCTTGGTAAACGTAAACAATGTCACCTAAGTTATAAGTTTTTTTATTAGTTCGTACTGCATCGAAACGTTCTTTGAATTTTTGTGCTACTTCCTCAAGGCGATTCCGAGCAAGTTCCCTATCTGCTTGTACGTCAAAATTTTGTTCAATTGCGTCTTCACCCAGAACCTCGTTAAGACGCGCCTGGACACAAGGTATATTTGCGTTTCTTCCGATTAAGAGTCTAAGAGGAGAGAATCCTGTCGATTTTTGTATGGTAGTATTTATCGACAATTGGACTCTCCATAATTCGTTCGGCCAATCTGACAGATTATTACACCTAGTAGTGAGCATGTTAACTATAGTAGAAACGTACCTTTCAGCCTGACCATTACCACGGGGTGTTCCGGTGGCGATCATATGGTGTTCTATCTCCAGTTCCCTAAATAGTGATCGAACTAAGTTGGAGCTAAAATTTGTGCCACGGTCTGTAATTACTAAAGTGGGAGTGCCAAACAAGGTGATTGTCTCGCGAATTAGGGGTACTAATTCAGGAGCACCTAAGCTCTTTAGCTTTCTCAAAACACAGAACTTTGTGAATCCATCAACCATGAGCAAAATATATTTAAAGCCCTCGGGCGTTCGCGGAAACGGACCTGTGCAGTCTAAGTGTATAGTATGAAAAGGGGCTGCACACTTGTCTATCGGATGTAATAATCCTTCTTTTGGGCCTGAATGATTCTTTCGTTCTATACATGTCAGACAATGATATAAATATTTTTTCACAAACGCAGCCATAGAAGGAAACCAGAAGTGTTCTTTTATTTTATCCAAAGTCTTGAAAAAACCGATGTGACAATGCTCATCATGAAATAGTCTTAAAATGGTAAGTCTGCTACTTCTTGGAACAAATAATTTAGGCGGAGAGTCAGGGCAAACCTTATAATATAGCAGGTTATTAATCACAATATATTGATTATCGTCAAGATCACCAGACTCTACTCGTTCCATTAATGAAAGTGTTTCAGGGTCATTTTGCTGGGAAATTTCTAACCAAGACCGAGGGTCATTTGAAATGAGATTTAATGTATGACCGTCACGTTCTGATTTAGCTTGTTCTATTTTAGGAGCAGGAGTCTCTACAGGGTTGCGACTCAAAAAATCGACGTGGCTGATATATTTACCCTTTTTATAAACAATTTCAAAATCAAAATCTTGTAAATATGTCCACCAACGTGCTACACGTGGTGACAAATCCTTTTTGTTCGCAGTAGACTTGATAGAATTACAATCAGTAAAAATTTTGAATTTAATGCCTAACAGGTAGACTCTAAAATGTTTCAATGCATTGTATATAGCCAATGTTTCGAGGTCATAAGAACAGTACTTAGCCTCGGCTGGTGAAGTTCGCTTACTAAAATAAGCTACGACTTTTTTTAATTGATTGTCCCTTTGTATTAAAATAGCACCATATCCCAATGAACTAGCATCAGTGTACAGTTCTGTTGGTAGTTGAGGGTTATATATGCTTAACAAGGGTTTCGTTACTAAACACTGTATGACGTAATGTCGAGCTTCATCCTGTTCGGACCCCCACTCCCATTTTTGGTTGCTTTTGGTAAGTCTCGTTATACAAGCGGTACGTGAAGCGAACTCAGGAATAAATTTTCTGAAATAACTGGCAAGGCCCATAAACTGGCGCACTTGCTTCACTGTTTTGGGGGTAGGTGAATTAACCAAAGCAGAAATTTTATCGTCACTAGGCCTGACACCCTCCTTCGAGACATGCCGGCCCAAATATTGAATGTCACCAACAAAGAACTTACATTTCTTAAGATTTATAGTAAAACCGGCTTGAGAAAGTGCTTGGATTGTTTGTTCCAAAAAAGAAAGCCCTTGGTCTATAGTGGTAAAGGGTATTAACAAATCGTCTATGTAAGTCAGTAAAAACTTTAAGTGCTGTACAGCCTTTGTTATTGCTCGTTGAAAAACAGCCGGACCGTTACAAATGCCGAAGGGCATTTTCAGAAACTCAAAATGCCCGTCGGGCGTGACAAAAGCTGTAAATTTTATAGACTCGTCTGCTATAGGAATCTGGTAAAACCCATTCTTCATATCTATTGAAATAAAAAAGGTTGCATTGCCTAATCTATCGATTTGATCTTCGATCAGTGGCAGAGGGTACCTATCCTTTTCAACGATTTTATTTAAGGCGCGATAATCAACACATAATCTATCGTCACCGCCCTTCTTTTTTACCAGTAGGACGGGACTCGCATAGGGAGAGTGACTTTCGCGGATAATTTGTTTGTCGAGTAAATCTTGAACGATATTGTTAACTACCCTCCTTTCAATGGGAGCTAATCTATAAGGACGGTAGCTCACCACTTCATCTTTTTTCACTTTTATATCCAACTGGCCAGTTAGAACGGTGCCAACATTATTAGATGTAGGTAAAACGTTTGGATATTTTTTGAAAATGGTAACAATTTTATCTTGCAAATCAATGTCAAGGTGTTGGATATAAGACTGAAGCTCAACAAACACATCATCCAAACCAACGTTAGCCAAATTTACTTTGTGAAAAGATTCAGGGAGTTCCTTGCGGATTATCTTACAACTGGTGTTATCTGCTATCATCATTATGTCAGGGAGGTTAAGAACATTTCTACCTACAATGAGATCATATTTGAAATCACTATCACGAGCTATGTGTATGTCTAGTTCCAAACAAATGTCATCGAATTTTAACGGTACCGTAATAAATGCAAAAATATGAATCTTACCATCACCAATTCCTTTAGCGTAAATCGAACATGGTGTCAAATGGCAATCAAGTCGCTTTGCTACAGACTCTCTCATGATACTACAACTCGCTCCAGTGTCAATAAGGCAATTTAATGGTATGTCGTTTATAGTGGCTTTTGTGAATTTAAGGGTTGTAAAGTTCGATAAAGTATTAACGGGCGACTCTAGTCAAACCTTAGAATTAGAATTATCGTTTGGCAACGGTTGTTTTTCAGCAGTAATTCTTTTATAGAAGCAAGTACTTTCATCATGACCGTTTTTCTTACAAACGGAACAGTTCTTAACAGTAGGGACCGTAGGTGAATCTTTAGGTGTTCTGTTGGTTTTGGGGCATTGTGGCTTTGTATGGCCCTTCTCGCCGCAACTGTAACAGTGTCTCGTAAATGAGTTATCCTCCGATTTGGATGTTGGCTTGAACCGTTTTGCACTACTAGAGCCAGGCAAGCCTTCAGAAAACTGATCTACCGTTCGTTTCCGGGGTTTAATATAGGCGGAAAACAAGGATATTAGCTCAGATGTGGTTTTGACACCATTATTTAAAGATGCCATTTTTACATTTACGTCCCTAATTCCTCCACAAACTAACTCAATTAATTGCGCTTCAGAAAACAAAACTTTGGTGTTTTTCAGTAATCTTATTTTTTCCCTAGCGTATTCGCAGTATGAGTCAGCAGAATCGGAAGAGTAGGTCACGGCTTTATATAATTTTTCCGAAAGGTTTTTTTTTTTCTGGGTATAAAGATATCAATTCATTGCGAAAGTTTTCCCATGTTCTACCCTCTTGAGGTTCCCATGACTCATACCAAATTAATGCAGAGCCCTTAAGGGCCTTACTGGCTTTTGCCACCTTCGCCACTCCACTCTAACCGAACTCTGTTCCAATCTTTTCAACGTTATCGCACCATGCAGCCGCTCCGTTGTCACTGGTGGCGGGATCAAACGTTGGCAACGCCACGTCATCCTGACGACGGTTACTGGAGACAGCGTCGCGGATGGCAGCGAGCAAGTTCTGAATAAGATCAGGATCCATCCTGCCTGGTGTATCTGGAAATTATATTATTCAATTGTCACAATGGGGCAATGATTCTATCCCAGACTTCTGATATTAAATTATCTTATCTATTCATGTAAATAAATGGTAACTACGTACTTCTACCTACTTAACTATTTATTATGTGTAAATTAACATCATCATAATATCGTATTTATTTATTTATTACTTACCCTTATTCAAGTACATGACATGACGATTGTACGTACTGGGTATATAGAATTGGTACGTATTATTGAATAACTTTTAAATATTTAAGTAATTAGCTATCAATCGTTAGTAGTAGTACCATTGCTAGATTGTTTATAGGAACTTATAAAGTAAAAGGACTGATAGATATTGCTGCTAGATTTATTGATTTACACATCACCAACCATGCTGAGATGTACATACTTAGGTTAGGATAGTTCTTCTTATAAATTGTACCAAAATATACTGAATAACGAAGTGGTAATAATAAAATGAAACATGAGTATGAAAGGTAAATAGGTGAATAAATATTTTATTTTCCAACCAATATTATTCAAAATGCTCCGTGAGAACAATTATCACTTTTATTATACACTTATACCAATGTACTATCTTAAATCTTAAAGCATCTAAGTATAAAAGTAATAAAGAGCTTAAACTAGGTACTTAACTTTGTCAGAGATAGGTCCGCACTGTTCGACTCTCAGCCCGAGAATGGAAAAGAGTACTGAGCGTCGAACAGCTTTTATAGACTGTTAGTGACAAACAAGTTTAAATTCAAACGAACATTCTTTTGATATGCTGATGAAATACAACAATAATAATTTATGAATTACTATTTAAAATACACATTTAATATTTATAGCAATATATCATTTACAAGTGTTGCTTGGAATCATAACTTCGATGTTTAATAAAGATGTACTTCCGGCCGTATCTCAACTTGATGAAATTAAATACAAGTGAGGTACCATATATCAAATTAGTCTACATTTAATACTTAAAAGCATACTAATTAAACACGTTGCTGTAGGAAATCATAATATATAACACAAGCAAGCACGCATGCAGGCAAGCAAGCAAGCATGCAAGCAAACATGCAACCAAGCATGCAGGCAAGCAAGCGTGCAAACAAGCAAGCGAGCGAGCATGCAAGCAAGCATGCAAGCACGTACGCAAGCACGCATGTAAGCAAAAATGCAAGCAAGCATGCAAGCAAGCATGCAAGCTCGCACGCAAGGACGCACGCAAGCGCACATGTAAATCGCCATATATAAAAAAATATAACTATTTCAATTCATCGCAAGACTACAAATAAGGGCTATGTTTATAACGTGTTTCCCGTAGGAATTAGATATTTTCCTGAGATAAAAGTACCCTATGTCACTCTCCTTCAACTATGTTCATGCAAAAAATCACGTCAATCCGTCGCTTAGTTTCGACGTGAAAGAAGGACAAACAAACAAACAAACACACTTTCACATTTATAATATTAGTAAGGAAGTAAGGATTGTTGCACTATATTACGGTTTGTTAAATTTTAACTACTCAATGGTCTGTGCCCAACAGAGACTAATGATTTGGTGATGGTTATTATGTCAGAGGGATGCCAACTGGTCATTTGGCATTAACGATAAAGCCATACACTAATTTCCATAAAGGTCTTCTGACATAAAACCACCGTGATTTCACTATAGCAATAGTCTTGTCAAAAGTTATTGTCTCGTAGTTGTGCTTACTATCATTTAGTCAGCTGGGTGCAAGCCTGCCCACGTTGGCAATAGTTCATTGATAAATGTTGGCAGATATGGATAATACTTCCCTGCGATAAGACAGTCAAGTTATGCACTCACAAATCTTCATGTTTGCTGTAAGTGCACCAACCGTTCTTAGTTATCAGCATCTACGCTAAGTCTTCCATTCTTCACGTTTTGTCTTTCTCTAACGCCGCGAGTGTGAAAGAGACAAGTTTGTAGAAAACTATACGATGTCGATTGGCGGTCAGATAAGTCATAATATTAGCCTTCCTCATGGATAAATCGATACTATTGTTCTGATACATGAAGTAGATGAACATTTTGCCTGTGAGAGCATATTGTTAGAAATAGTCTGATTTCTTGTGATTCTGTTAGTCCTATTTCGCACAATTCAGATAACCATGAACCCATTAACGGGTCACTTACGTGTACAGAATAATCGTCACGATGTTTTCATTTCACAAAGATGATCAAGACGTTTTAACAATTGTCCATGAGCTACTATAAACATTACATGACATTACACGTTACACTTAAACTCATATTTAGTCGGATGCCAACCACAATACTCCTCCCTTTAAAAAGGCTTCCGTAACCGCCGTACTGTCAAAAGTGTCGGTTCGTTTACGTTTATCAAACCTTGTTGCATTGTATCTAATTTTAGTGCGAAGGTGTTGAATTATCATGACATGAAGCGGGCCGTATCACACACGGACTGAATCAATCAGTTTCGTCCCTGGCAATAACCGAGTTTACAAAGCAAATTGAAGATTAGTAACGCTTTCGGAATCGCGTATCGAGCGTTGGGAACGAGCCAATGTTGCGATTCTGTATCAGCTACAAACTATACAGAAATAATAACGTAAGTCACCTTTGTAAGTGTATGCATTTTATACTTTACTCGGGAAACGATAAGAATTAAATTAAAAGTGATATAAATACTACTTACAACAGTCTTTGCAATCTTCAACGTCGATATGTGCAGTGTGTCCTTACAAAATGCTATGACTATGAGCAAGACAACTGTATCGCGAAAACGTGTCCTATATTGTTAAACTTTTTATCTTGAATGCATTCTATACTAATATATTACTCAGGGTTGTGAATGAAGACTAAACATACAGTTCTGCGGATTGTGTATGGAGTTAATATTCTGATCAAAGGTCCTTTGAAACCTGTTGGTTAGTCTTAGTTCACAAAATGTTGTCAAATATGAGATTGTTTTGGTAATGTCATCGCGCCTACATATCAGTAAGTAAGATAGCGTTAACGATTCGGTAAATATAGTTATTTACCCACATACATTGAACTGTTTATTGTCATAAGATTCGTATATACACTTGATGCCGATTAATCAGTGCAATTTGAATAAATGTAATACAGGTCAATTAAAACAATGGCGTCCACAATTGCTAAATCTTTGTTTATTATTAGGTCAGGTTTTAATATTGTTTGCATAAATGTTGTATTAATCTTTTTTATGTAAAAAGATCAAAAGCTTAGTTTAAGATCCAAATAACACACATGAATATAATAAACATGATGTCAAAATAATTTACATTAGTAAATTCATTAACATTAATGTACTTACATAACTTTAAAACTTTCGAAAATACCACCGAAAACTTTGTTTTAAAAGCACACCGATTTTTTTTATTACACCTAATTCTAGTATTTTCTAATCACCAACCTGCTCTGCGTAGGAATGCACGCTACATATGACATAACACTGCTATGTTGTGCTTCCAGGAAACAATCTCCAATTGCTTGTTTAAATAAGATAGGGACGCCACCCGCTAGATAAACCAGTTTTCTTAAAAAGTCAACATAATTAAACATTGCATCGTCAGTAAATTTAGATATCTCGGGCCAAGGTCCGAATGCATGCCACCCCGCCCCAGATAACCTTGCGGAGTCTTGATCCGTGAACCATATTTTCAAAGGGAATATTTAAGCATGCACATCCTTTTAAAACTCGAGGGGATACGCCCTAGTTTGCAAGAGCTTGTAAAATGGAAGAGGAAGATTGGGAATAGCGGAATAGCTACGGATGTAGTGTGACTTTTCCGTGTCACCAAATGTATAAAATATGTGTGCGTGAATGTAGACAGGTGATGTATGAATGCGATGGCCGCTAGAGTTGTTAACGTACGTCATCCCGACCGCGAGTCAAGCCTGCAATATAAAACAGTAAAATTACCATAAAACCAGCGCAGAGCGACCACTAACTCGGTAATTATTGTACCGATTCCGAGTAGATGCAAACGGGCTCTCTCGCCCGATAGCATGTTACGTGGATATATTATACTCATTAGAGACAGAAATAGTAATAAGGGAGCATCTGCAGCTAGATTCATACTGTTTTTCTTGGTCCCGATTCAATAATGTAGGTATTTAATTTTCAGATTGGTTTATTTACAAATCAGTCAACATTTTAACTCGACGTCTAATAGGTGAAATGGCAATCACACAAAATTACTTTTCAAGATTGATCGTCGCGCAATTTTGACGAAAATAATCTCACAGATATTTCATTGTCCTCTGGCACGTACTCTATATTTGCAAAATCATTGGAATCCATCACAAAAGTGACTTAGCTTGTTTAAATAATGACGGTTAAACGAAATTAATGGGCAGGAGCGGTAACAATTTTCCACGGCGGCACTTCGGTCGCGAGTCGTGCTGTCAGCGGCGATATTTCAAGATAAGCTACTTCGCTGAACGCCCCGCTTGTGTTGTTCCCACGCGGCCGCCTAACAAAACGAACACACACACGCTGCTCGGTTACGCCTCTGTTATCGAGCCATTTCGTGTAATGAACCTCTTCAATTTGATTCCGCAGATTTTGTATTCGATGCGCTGCTGTGGAATGATTGTCATTTCGCACTGTTTATGTTTATTATCATGAGAATGACAAGTTCACACGCCATTGGAAACCTTTTGATATATTTTCTACGTAATATCGCAGCATGTTTTTCTAACAATTGCCGCCTGAGTCGCAAGTAATGAAGTAGGGAAATATGGGGCATTTAATATAGTTTTTTTAACAATGCAAGCGCTAGTGGTGTACCAGGGGGACATGGGCCGGGAAGAGTAACGGGACCTACCCCAAGCGCGGCGGGCGGCGGCTGGCGGTCGTCGACCCGCGCGACAACGGCGCGGTGTGAACCACCTTGACCTGCGAACTCCTTCCTGTCAGCCTCCTACAGGCTGCTGCCTGCCTAGTACTCGAGCACGATAGTTGCCGAACCAAAACTCGAATGACAGCGCCGAACGCGATCCAAATAAAAAGTGATTATTCGCAAAAATATTCACAACATAGTGAGTGATGTAATAATATGTTTGTGTAGCATAAGTTTTTTCACGTTATTTGATCTTGAATTACGATGTTATGAAACATAAATACATACGTTTGTGCAATACAATGGCAGACGTTTCAAATGTTAGAAACAGAGTCAACTTAGCGTACGGTATAACAATGGTTTAGTAAATTAAATAAGCTGATTGATCACAACGTTGTTTTAAGCCTCGATTGCGCGGACATGGCTTGTGAAACAATACCACTGCTGTTTAGAGGCCGGCTTTAGTCCGCGAATGATAAACAGATGTCGAAACGGATCGTGAATTCATGAATGAGACTACTAGTTAACAGCTCTTTTAAAAGTCCATTACAATTGTTAATCCTGCGGTTCACTCTAGATATGAAACTGTGATTTACATTGGATGACGTCAGCGGGTACACTTGTAAGATAGACGCGAGTTGGCCACGCGATCGCGTAACGGTAAGAGTGGCCTTATGGCAACACTTGCGCAGGATGCGACAGTGCATTAAACATGCAGTAGGTCAGGTAACAAAGTATATAAAATACACAAAAAAAAACATTGAAACGTAATTTTAACCTACAATGCTTGGTCCTTTTACATACCTAATTTATCTGTTATGCTTCAGGCTCCTTTGCTTTGAAGAAAATTTTAGTCATATATGTAATGTTTGTTCATATGATTGTTTGTCGTAATCTCATAATTTTTTGCGACTAAAACGGAAAATATTTTACATTATGTGCTTTATAGAATAGGTCAGGTTATAGGTTATATTTATTTTAGAAATAGAATAAAAACAATTCAGTAGAATTTAAATTATGACAGACTATCATTCGACCCGTTATCCTTACGGACACACCTTTTTAAAGAAAGATTTCAAAACACAACTTTATAGCGCTGCTCCTTTGCTTTGAAGAAAATTTTAGTCATATATGTAATGTTTGTTCATATGATTGTTTGTCGTAATCTCATAATTTTTTGCGACTAAAACGGAAAATATTTTACATTATGTGCTTTATAGAATAGGTCAGGTTATAGGTTATATTTATTTTAGAAATAGAATAAAAACAATTCAGTAGAATTTAAATTATGACAGACTATCATTCGACCCGTTATCCTTACGGACACACCTTTTTAAAGAAAGATTTCAAAACACAACTTTATAGCGCTGGTACAAACGAATTAATAGCAAAGGTCTGGTCCCTTTCACCTCATTTTGCCTTCATTATTTTGGTTTTACATAGTTAGTACACACATAGTTAGACCAAATTCTAAAGAAGGGTTCGCTATGTGCATTCCTATTCTAAGGCGTCGAAATACGTGGTAAGTTTCTCAAGTAGTAGGCACAATCGCCTGTCTTCGTCTTCACGTGGTTAAAGTTTAGATTAGACTTTAGACTCTCGCGCACTGTATTATCTCGTCTGTGCGGATGCGCCGCGACATCCGGTTACCTCGACGCGTGGACCAAAGACATCAATCAACAAGTTTCAAAAACAAATACCCTGAGGGAAGTGGGTTCACATGTACCTACTTATGAGGTGAGGATGTAAACTTAGTAAAGTACGAGTCAAACTTAAATGCTAATAAGGTAACATCTTGATGTCTTTTTATTGAAAAACTTTTTTTTTATAAGTAACCGTTACGTATAAAAACCATAACAATATACATAATTAATTCTCATTGTTATTTAGTTGTTTCAGAAATGAGCAGAGCAAGTGCTCTTATCATTTCTAAAAAGCGGTTTTCAATAATAAAATAATCCCCAAAAAGCTATGAGTTTTATAGCCTAGCAGAAATATGAAGTCGGTGCGGTGCTAGCAGAATATTCTTGGAATGAAGCACCGACTTCATATTTCTGCTAGGCCATAAAACTCATGGCTTTTTGGGGATTATTTTATTATTGAAAACAGCTTTTTAGAAATGAGCAGAGCACTTGTTCATTTCTTTTTGGGGATTATTTTACGTTTTTTTTTCTGAGGTTTTTTTTGAAGACGGTTTTACTTTTTGTTAAAAGATTTTTTAATTAACAATTTTTAGTTACGTTAATATTAAAAATATTATCCTCCAACTCATAACCGTTAAGGAGTTGTACCTTCCATCATCACCTCATCAACACGAGATGATGACTACTAGACGCAAGTACTTGAATAGCTTTCGAAAATATATAAAGCATGATACATATCATGATACGTCCCTATAAAATTTGAGGGTTGCCCTCGATTTCCCTGGGATGACTTGGTGACAATGAGACCAACTAGAAAGTATACCCTTTCAAACAAAAAAAGAATTTTTGAAATCGGTCCAGCCGTCTTCGAATAATCGGGAAACATACAGAGAAAAAAAATATATATTCCGACGAATTGAGAACCTCCTCCTTTTTTTGAAGTCGGTTAAAAAGACATATCAAAATTGTTGCCTTCAATGAGAATAGTTGATTGTTAATAACAATATTCAATGATTATAAAAGGAAATTTATTAACTAATAGTGCCTTACATTACATGGTTTAAATTTTACAGACTTCAGACATCAAATTGTAAAATGTGTTTCTCATTGGGTCACAATATTATATCATAACGGCTTACCAAACCCTGTGAAAGGAATCACTTATGATTACGATATTTACCTACCTAAAATTGGTTAATACTATTTTGTTCATAACGCGATGAATGATTTAACTCTATAACATCGTACAGAGAACTTGTTATTGTGGCAGTAAGCGATAAGCCGCACAGATGTTTTGTGTTTTTTTTTTTCCTGTAAGCACCCTTTTGTATTGTTTAATAGAGGGACTGACTCATTACGATATAACTTAATGAAATAAAAACGGATCACTCACGTATATAAGTTGAGTTTAGCCCGACATGTTTCGGACTAATTCGTATTCCTTCCTCCGGGAGCGCACGACCCAGCGGCGGCGAGACGCACACTGCGCGCCGCGGCTCTGCTCGCGCGACTACTAGACGCAGCTGACAGCGGCACACAACTACCCTCGTTTTCATCGTCATTTTTATTATTTTCGAATGCAGGCCTGAGCACACTACACTGATCACATCACTCTGTAAAGGCTCAATCACACTCACCGTTGACGATATAGCTTCACAAACTCTACACCTTAGTCAAAATATGTGGCTTGGCCGCTTCGCTACCATCACATAGGCTGGGTGTTAGGTGAAAAATTTATTCACTGTTTATTAGTTTTCTGCTATACAATACTTCTTGTAGTAACAAAACGGCCAAGCCACATATTTTGACTAAGGTGCAGAGTTTGTGAAGTTAAGGCTTGTAGAGTTAGGGCGTGTAGAGTTAGAAGCTTGGCTCTACCTGAGATCTGTTAACTTTTTGACAATGCGAGCCATGGTAGGTCTCATTTTACATGAAAATTTTTTTGGTGAAATACCAGTATACTGTAAATATTTGTAGCAGCTTACATTCTTATTAGATAAAAAAATAATAGCCTTAATTTACTCATTGCTTAAATTATTTTGTTCCTAAAATAAACTGAGATGCTTATCCAAGAGCTGCTAAATTTGAATGACAGCTGTCCGTCTAACTAAAGTCTAGCCAATTGTATTCAATCCGTTCGATTCTTCTTTCGCTCAAGGATAATACCTTTAGTAACATAGTTTACTAATGCAACCATGTATACCCAGATAGATTTCAGTATTAAATTAAAAAGTAAAACTTATCCGTTTGACTTTTTACTAAGCCCCCTGACGCTTTGACCGCGTTGAAAAGGTCGTGATCTCCAAATGAGCCATCTTGTGCGTGAACTTCTGTGCTTTTAATAATGTTCAATATTTAAAAGTCAATAAAGACAAAGACAATACGAAAGGAAATTACAATACCCATCCATTTAGGCGGAACTCTGGCCGAGATAAAGAAGTTCGTAAAGAATCGATTTCGTGCGTCATTTCCGTTTTGACATTCACTTTTACAAAATTAAATCCCACGATATCCAAGTACCTATGCTGCTTCTTGGCTATTTAGATATTTAATCGCACCCAGAATAACTGTAATAGGACTGTAACTGTAATGGCGAAGAACTTTTCCAAATCCTAGCACAAAAGAAAATGTGGATTCAACCGTAAGTCTGTAAGTGAACGAAACTAATGTTACTTTTAACTATTTTCTAACTCTACCATAACGGTAGGGACATTATTACATATAGTTTAAAAACCAATCATTGGTACGTGAATAAATGATAAAACGGAAGTTATTGTATCGGTGATGAAGGACAGGCCTTGAATAAATTTCTAATATGCGCTTGCATTTTATGGATATATTCACCGACATCGCAATGCACAGTGATACACAACGGTAGGCATTGTTAAGTAGAATTATATTTCTGTTAGAATTACTGTTATACGGCCGGATAGTCTAGTGGTTAGAGACGTAGAGTGGGTAGAGACGAAGATTGAGGTCCCGAGTTCGATCCCCGGTTGGGACAGATGTTTGCATGATGAATGTTAATGTTTGTTCTTGGGCCTTGGATGTTTAATCTATGCATATATCTAAGGCCCGAGAACAAACATTCATATTTATAAGTTATCTGTAGGGCGGATTCTAGTGGCAAAAATCAAACGTCAATAAAGTTGGAATGTTAAAATTTTTCGACTTTTCCAACTATAGATAAGTTTAATCTCCTTCTATATAAACAGTAATAAATATATATAAATATGTTTGTCCGTTGTCTAGTACCCATAGTACAGGCTTTACCAAGTTTGGGACTAGGTCAATTGGTATCAAATTATCAATTGTCCCATGATAATATTACACATTAGAATTAGAGTTTAAAAAATTGCTTATTTCTTTAATGTATAACCCTTTAGGGTAAAAAAAAAACAGATAACTTACAAATATAATAAAACACCTAGTTAAAAAAACTGGTAGGTAAGCTCCGAAAATAATTAGACTATACAAAGCGTCAGTATTTAGGACAACGGACGGATATAACAGACGGATTAAATTTAGCCATACATATTTAATCCAAATCCCTAACCTACAATATTCGGATGCTACGAATTCCATGCTACGGTGACGCTATATATCTACATACATACCTACTTAGTATGTTTGGCAACGTTTTAACGGGCATCAGGCGTTTCAATCGGCATTTTCTCTTTAAACGGTGTGAAACATCATCATCGTCATCAGCTAGAAAATAGCCAATGTTGGATATAGACCCAACTAGAAGGCCTATATCCAATATCCAGTATTGAACCATTTTCTTAATTATCTAAAGTAATCAAAACGTGACCAAAGTCATTTTTCAACAAAGTGTAATCAAGCTATTAAAACACAGGCTTACTGTATACTTTAATAATTTTCTATAGATAGCAATACTTTGACTATTTTACTAAGATCTACAAATTCTACATACTTAATCTGTGAGTCTGTGACTAATTCAATTATAAAACAAACTAAAAACTTCCCAGACATATCCAAACGCTACATTAATGTATATAAAACTGAAAAGAAAAACACCAAGAAGTTTCATCTTCGTCGTTTTAACTAACCCGATGTTTACCGAGCGATATCCCGAGATATATCGCCAACGCCAGCGCACTCAAGCCTCTCCGAGAACTTTGCGCCTGTGGATTTCTTATAATCGTGAAGTACGAGTCTAAAGTTCCTTTCTTGGTGTGGGGTTTTGTTGGCAGATGAGGAAATCATTGGGAATCCAATCCATACTCGTGTTTACTACGATTTATTGGGAGCTTTATCGTAGGTTACATTGTAAGTAAGTAAAAACTTTATTGTGTAAAGACAATAAACAAATAAAGACAAGTTACAAACAATGAGATGAGATAAGGTAAGGCGGAAAGGCGGTTATTTCAGGCTTGATGGTGGTTTTCAGTTTAGCTTGTGCCTTTTTTTATAATAATCGTGACGGGAAACAAATTACTAAATATATGACAATTTGATATTAATCGTCGACTTGGAAAAGTTTTTCGTATTATCAGTAGGTTTCATACACGAACTGGTTACGAAATGCTGATCAAATATAGCAGCTTGCAGCTTTAGATTTTATTACTTAATCAATGTGAGGCGGTTTAAATGTGCTATAGCTTTACCTAATGAAATAATACTTAGTAAAGCACATATTGGTAACGCACAGTGGTAAACGCACATCTATACGCCGTGTAGGTATATAATATTTAGAAGTAGAAGTAAATATAGGCAGGCGAAATACCCGAGTAGGGTTTTATGCAAAAACTTTATCACAAGAACTGTTTTCGGTAACGTTTCATTCGTTACGTATTTTGTTTAAGAATCTCTATTAGGGCTTCTTTCAATATTTTCTTTCCCTGAACAAAATGTCACCAACGTCACAATCAGGGTAGACGTAATATTGTTGCTATTCATATTTTCATAATAAAACTGTCTTCTGGTCCATTAATAAATCGAGTTACGTTTGTATGATCTAACGAAAGGAATGTTGTGAAAGTTTGAATCGTTAGGCTTTTAGTTACACGCGTGAACACACTTTCCCGAATGTTTTTTTTTAATGACTCGCATAGTATTTGAAATCAACCCACTTACAGTCGCTAACACTCCTTACTGGCTATTTTATGTGTGCACTGTAAACGTCGCGTTGTAATAAGCTAGTACGGTTCACGAATGTCTAGTTAACTGTGTTGGCGACTGTACGCCAGATTTTTTTTCTATCTAGATTGATGTTTTACTAATACATTATTAAAATCTAATGTTTCTATTTATATTCTCTCTTATCACATTACATCACATATTTCCTATAATATCGACAAGGCTAGTCGCGACTACTTTTACTCTTACAAGCCCTGCAGCCATTGAAGTCGTTTTTCAGATGAACGAAGGATCCAAACTTATAAAACCCTTCTAGGTACTTTGGGTTAAAGACGGTCGAGCCCGTTGTAAAACCTGTCAAGAAATTGAATTGATACTCGTATCCTAATCCTAACAACGTGTAGATTTTATTTCACATACGTGTTGTTGTTCAGAATGGGACTTAATGTAAGTGACAATCAGTATGGCCAACATGGCGGCTTTCTGAGCAGAAATACGAGGGCTGTTTGATAAGTACCCGTTTTCTAAATATATTAATATCACTGGCCGCAAATAAGTATACCACCTTTTTAAGAGGCGGGAAAATTAAAAAAAAAATGGCATTCTTTTGTTTTTTTTCTCATTTGACAACGATTCAGTGAAGGCGTGAACTTAAAATTGTTAAAATGGAGAAAGAACAGTATCGGTCTGTAATTAGATTCTTATTTTTGGAAGGAAAAACATGTGATGAAATAAAAGTAAGAATGCAAGCGGTTTACCATGAATGTGCTCCTTCTATGACAACCGTCAGATATTGGTATAACGAGTTTAAGCGGGGGAGAACAACCGTCATTGATGAGGATTGCCCAGGCCGGCCAGTTGAGGTGACTACAGACGATATGGTTAAGAAAATTTAAAATATCGTTTTAGCCGACCGCCTAATTAAACTTCGAGAAATCGTTGATGCTGAAAACGTTTCAATCGAGAGGGTACAACACATATTAGAAGAAAAATTGGGTATGAAGAAAGTATCGGCGAGGTGGGTGCCGCGTTTACTCACGGAGGAGCAAAAACGGAACCGACTGACTACTTCGGAGCAGTGTTTGGCCGTGTTCAAACGTAACCCAAAGGAGTTTCTTCGTCGTTTCGTGACCGTGGACGAAACGTGGGTCCACCACTACACCCCGGAAATGAAAGAGCAGTCGAAGCAGTGGATTTTACCAGGTGAACCTGCTCCAAAGAAAGCAAAAACCGTCCCATCTGCTGGAAAGGTCATGGCGATCGTTTTTTTGGGATTCGCAGGGTATTATACATATTGACTATTTAGAAAAGGGAAAAACAATAACAGGGCAGTACTATGCCAATTTATTGGATGAATTTGACGCTGTGTTGAAGGACAAACGACCCCATTTAAAAAAGAAAAAAGTACTGTTTCATCACGACAACGCCCCGGCTCATTCGTCCAGAGTTGTGACGGCTAAATTAGCACAGTTACGCTACGAACTATTGTCTCACCCCCCGTATTCTCCAGATTTGGCCCCATGCGATTTCTTTTTGTTTACCAACCTAAAAAAATGGCTCGGTGGCAAGCGATTTGGATCAAATGACGAAGTCATTGCCGCCACAGAGGCATATTTTAATGACTTTCCAAAATCATACTTTTTGGATGGTTTATTGAAGCTTGAGTATAGGTGGAACAAATGTATAGAGTTAAAAGGTGACTACGTAGAAAAATAAATGCATATATACAAAAAAAAATGTTTTTTTTTTTTCCATAAACGGGTACTTATCAAACAGCCCTCGTATACACGTGTGGCCTGTCTGTGGCAGGAGCGATGCTTCGTTTATTTATAAAAAAAAGTCCGTAGGCGGATTAGTTCACGTGTTACACTTATCAAGCGTTTCTTGAAGGACTCTATTTGGAGCTAGTATTATAAATAGAAAAGTTTTTCAGCTGATTTGTTCTATCGTTTTTCTAAGTTGCATCGGAATAACGAATCGGCGAATTTTTTTAAACTAAGGCCAATGACCCAGGAAGGGATATAGCCTACATTGCTACCTATGACACTGTTTAAAACTATCATTCTACATAGAAAGAAAATAGATCAAACACACAAATACCTCTTATTTACCTACTCCAGTTTTCATGAAAATGAAATGCACTACTTGTGCATGAAACTTGAACCAGACATATCCAACGATCCAGCCTACAGGGGGGGGGGGGGTTATTAAAGTGCGGAGTTGGTCCGGAGGCGGGGGTTCAGCATGCACCCCCACCGCCTACGGCAACTAATTTCCTACGGAACTGTATTCTTTAGTAGATTAGTGTTTTAGTAATTATAAATTTGTTGAATACTTTCAATTTCGTACGCCTTTTGAGAAATAGTTTTTTTAGGGTAGTCTTTTAATTTAATTAAAACCATTAATGAAATTTGCTTCAGTCAATTTTGGTTACAAATGATTAATTCTTTGTAGTCAGCATACGATGTTAGTGTATCAGATTACTAGTTAGAGATAAATCAAATCGTTATGTTTACATGACCCACATAATCGAATCAGGGTTTACTTTATGTACAGCAAAGCCATACATAATCACAAGGGTTCGGCCTCATGTTATCTCTCGTTGATTACGAAATTATGGGTCTTAGGGTTCAATTTCTATTAGACTAATACTTTGTCGAATTCTTGTGTCAATCCCGGATCTTGTTCACTGTGTTCCTGGAAGGCAGGACACAAAGCATATTTTTTTTCCAAATTTCAAACTGATGCGTAAATATAAAAAAAAAAAAAACAGAAAAATAAATTCTCGAATTGGGGTTCGAACCCAAACCGTGGTAACGCGCTAATCCAATTACGCTATTCGAGCAGTTCATTACTTGTAATCCTGTTGAGTCTCAAAGTTGCCCTAGTAGATATTTAACCGGCAACGTTACATTGAATATCATAATTTAGAAATGATGCCATGATCTTGGTCATGATACGGCATGAAATCTGGTTGCCTGATTCCTTGGTTCTTACTAAACCAGTGGTCTACGCCGCTTTGCCTCATCTTTATTTACCATCAGGTGAGATCAAAAGCTGGTCAATTCTTAATAATGATGAAAAATGTGATTTCATTGTTATTCAGTTGGCTTGATTTTTGCAAGAGGTTCTTGCGAGGTGAGATCAAAAGCTGGTCAGTTCTTAATAATGATGAAAAATGTGATTTCATTCTTAATCAGTTGGCTCGATTTTTGCAAAAGGTTCTTGCGAGTTGACTGAATTGAACCACTAATTAAGTGAAAGTGAAAATGCAAAATAATCAAAACTATAAATCCTTTGTATACAAAGTATGGCCAACTCAAGATTTTTCAAAATTGCAGCCTTTTTGCAAGGTCAACATTCAGTAACCAGACCCTAACAATGTTAGATTTAAGTATTACCCGTAACCTATAATGGGTTAGACATTAACTCAGTGTTAACATTACGTCAGACTACACTACTAATACATCAAGTTAACACCGAGTCAGTATCAAACCCAGGTGGGCGCAAATCGGCCTTACAGTATTAGATGCTCAGCAGGCGGTGGCATTATGTTAATCTTATGAACACGTCTAGCAACATTACTGAAACTTTTTTTTAAATCATGGACAAACAAAGATCACGTTTTTTTTAAAAACTGAGGCCTATTTTTTTTAATTGCTTTTTTGCGGGTGGTAAGACCTTGTGCGAGGTCCGTCCGTATCGCTACCACTATCTAACTCGCTAATCCTGCCGCTAAGCAGCAGTGCTTGCATTGTTGTGTTCCGGTGTCGAGAGTAAGACAGCCGGTGTAATTACGGGCACAAGAGGCATAACGCTTAACGAATCTCTAATATGTGGAGTGCAAGCTATATCCGTAAGAATATAATAGAAGGATAGAACTACGTTTGGGTTGTCCAAAGCTCTGACGATGACGCTTGTAGGCACTCATTGGACTCATATGATTGCGTGACCACATGGAAAACTAGGAGAACACTAAAAATTTCATCACATTTTATGTCATTTCATAAATTACATCCCCTTCACTTTCAACTAACCGGATCACTCTCGTGTAGAAGTCGAGTTTAGGCCTACATGTTTCGGCCTGATTCTTAGTCCTTCCTCTGGGGTCACGCGCTTCGTCGGCAGCGAAACGTAGACTGCGCAAAAAAGCTCTGCTCGCGCGACTACTTACTAGACGCAGCTAATGGCGGCGCACAATTACCTACGCTAGATTTTATCGTCATTTTTAATTCAACAATATTCTATTACTATACTTTTGAAATACTCACTGAAACATGTTTATACAGAAAAAAAAAAAACAATACCTATAGCTAGCCCCGGGAATCGAACCAGGATCCTTGACCTTCCGTGGAATGTGCTGTGCCACTGGCGCTACACCATAGTTAGCGATGGGAGCGATATTGAATTTTTCTATGTATTCAAATCTCAGCTCAAAAAAAATTGGAGACAAAAATACAAAAGAAGACTAGAATGAGATCAATAATATTCTATGTCATCTACATAAATTATCTTTTAACAAGAACTTAGAGTACTAATCAGCAGTACTATTCTGCATGGCGCCTGCCATAAAGATAAGTCAGAGGCACTACAGTTGATATAAAAAGCGTTGCTGTCACACTACTAACGCCATTACTTACGACTGTCGCATCCATTATGCCCCCTTTTGCGCTTTATTTTCCAAGCCATGAATTCAAGCGATACTCTGCGTACAGCTTTGATACACAGAATAAATAAGCCGAAAAGAATAAACACATCTTAGGCGTGAAAGTGATTTGCAATAGTGAATTTTGTTTGTAATTGGTAAAAGTACAGCTTTGACAATGATTTTAAAGTTTCAACAGCTACAATACCTCTATATCTTAACGCAAGAAATGCAATGGTGATGCGTTTGATCACAGAATAATTAATAGTACTAAAATACAGAAGGCTCACTGTCGAACAAAAGTCAAATATAGGTATAAAAAATTGCCTTCTCTTTCGACCGTTACCTCCTGGCACGCGAAACTAAAACTTATGGTGTGACACAAACGTTTATATTTCGTTGAGCACCGGTGACTCGAAACCGGTTTGGCAGCAGCACGGAATTTTCACTCGCCGGTAAATATTAAAATATATGAATAAAGTTAACAGTGTGTTTTAATTCAATAATTCACTTTTAGTAAGTAAGAAGTTAATTTAGAAGTCATCATAGAAAAAATCGACTAGCGTGCAAGCCGAGCAGCGCCCTGGTGCCATACGCCTGCCCGAGAGGCGCGCCTGCCGAACTTACCTAAACTGAGAAGTGATACCACTCTGGTTTGATTCGAGCCAGGCCGTAGCACCGAAAGGATAATAGTATGCTTCCATAGAAACGGAGTGGAACGTAGCCCTGATACCCTTGTACAAAGTGTAATGATGTGAAATGGATTTCAACTGATGTGATTGGTCGATTCTGCAGACGTCTCCGCGCCGCTCAGTTATGTTACGCTTCTACGAATACAGCCAAACATTCTTTGTAAATGTTACAGATACTGCTCTCAAACGTTTTAGATCGCTAAACAATCATCATTTTACTTACCAACACAGGTCTTTGACAGCCATAGGCACAATGACCGCGCCAGACACCTTTTAACCATGTTTTATCACTAGATTAATCTCATAGTAAATTCCGAACGATGAAGCACGGTCGTTTCGCAGTATACACGGTCGTTAACGTACCTGTAACAAAAGATGTGCGTTAATACCTTAATCTGTTAGTTCACAATAAAGTGCACGCTGGTAAATTGCTCTGACGGTATTTTGAAGTCAGCACTGGTGCTTTAGAAACTGCTTTGGCGACTAATTGGCTAAAAGAGGTTTGTTAAAGAGGGAACTTTTAATGAGAACTTCAGCATGCTGTTTGAAATTTTAGAGGGCTGCGAATCTATGGACTGAAAGTTATCCCGTGTGTGAATAGTTTGAGCTGTCGATTGGTTTCTTCATCTCTCCTACCTAACAATAAATCGATTTGAGACGAAAATATTGTCATTTGCGTACAACTTTGTTCCTGGTTAAGTTTGTTTCATTAAGAGTACCTACTTACTAAAATGGCTTACTCAGAATTAGACAAAACGAACGATATGTAAAGAAATCTCTGCTTAAAACCTCGAGTATACCTAATTATGGATCTTAATTACCCTCACGTTTACATTGGTACTAATAATTTTAATAAATGTGAAAAATAAGTTAGTATTCATTGGAACAAGGTAAGAACATTAATCCGAATCAGACAGGATTGTTAAAAATCTAGAACACCATAGCATAATTCAGTGAGTACAGTTTGAATCAATTAATATTTATAATATATTATATACACTCCTGTCAAAACTTCTGTATAGTTAACGAATAGAGACCCCTCAAATTCAGGTAAACTTAAATCTTCTGAGACATTACATTAGTAACTGTTAATTTCGAAAGTTGTATTTTCGTATTAAGTGCCTTATTGAATTATTTATAACAGCTTTGAACCTTCTGAGATTTGCCTCATTGAAGTTGAAGCACCTTATACACTTCTATTGATTAGTTACAGCCTTTGACTGTTTATTGAAACCGTTTAATGGCAATGACACTTAATAATTATAATTTTATGTTACAGACTAGGTAAAAAACAAGGGCAAATATATGTATAGGTGCGCTTATTTATTTATTTATTCATTCAATGACCGCATTACTAATGATCCGTACATATCTCAAATATAGACTTTAAAAAATAAACTTTATTCTTAAAGGTGTGATGACGAAAAGCAATATTGTGAAGCGAAATCTGGAGTAATAATTAAGATGAAACAGAAGTGTAAACCAAAGAAAAACTTCGCTAAGTCACTTAAAGTTATACCCTAAACATCAAATTTCCCAACATTCAGTCAGTATTAATAAAGCAAAAAGCCAATTCGAATACTCCAATTTCGGACGAAAAGCTGACATTTAATCGCAATTTAATACCGTCTTCAGCCGTACCAAGCGGCGATAACTTCCTTTCCGATACCGGCCTTGCTTGTTTGACCTTTTTGTTTTAACCTGCCTACAATAGTTACTTCAACTGCTATAAAACCGGCTGGTTTTAACTTACCTACTTTGTTGATTAAATGTTTTTGAATTCTATTAGACAAAGAGAATTTGTAAAACTTCAATTATTCTATTCGAATTTTAATTGGTCTTTTAGGGATGTACCTCCGCGTGTGACAAAACGACTGACAAGTAATTTGCTAAGCAAGAAAAATTGAGAATTAATGAAAATAATCGTTTTATTGATTATTTTTGTTTTTATTTTTATTTTTATGAAACAATCATAGTATGAAATTCAACATACAATGACAATGCAAAGAAAAATCAGTTAAGCAGCTGGACTTGAACCAGCAACCTCGGTAATCCGTACCACGCTCCACCAATTAAGCTATACTTAACGTTGGTGTACCTAACGAATTTTTCAATGCCTTGTGTCATATTTTTATTTGGAAGATCTCTCTCTCTCTCTTTGGATTTTTCTTTGCATTGTCATTGTATGTTGAACTGTGAATTAGTTCCAGAGATTTTTTTTTATATCGCATTGATTAACCTTACGATTTCATACGAGGGGCGGCTGATAAGTAATCTCCTTGGTCAGAAATATATACAAAAATAATGCTGGCTGGTATGGATTTATATTCGTTTGTTATTCTATTTTCAAAATGTATTACATTCATTTGTTTATTGCATCATCACGTTTATTTGTCTCCTACAATTGTTTCAAACATGTCGATAGAAAAGTGAAAATGGATAAAATCGAGCAGCGTGCGGTGATTAAGTTTTTGACTAAAGAAGGGAATACGCCTTCGGAGATCAGACAGCGTATGTTACGTGTGTTTGGCAGTTCGTGTTCTTCCGAATTTGTTATAAAGTTTTGGTCAAAGCAGTTTAAGTTAGGTCGTGAGAGCCTGGAAGATGATCCTCGTAGCGGAAGACCAGTTTCGGCCGTCACCGATGAAGCAGTGGGAGATAGCTAGAGATGTGGGCGTCAGTAAAGAGCGAAAATAATTCAATCAAAGAAATAATTCATGAGCATTTGAACATGTCCAAGGTTAGTGCACGTTGGGTCCCAAGAATGTTGACTGCATTTGACATGGAGAGGCGTGTCAAATGTTGCGAAGAGTTTTTGGACATGAGTCGAGGGAAAGAGGATGAAAAAATTTCTAGAATTGTAACATGTGATGAGACTTGGATTCGACAATGGGACTTTAAGGACAGTGGAAATTTAAGGATGAGAAGCCGCCTCGAAAATTCAAGGTCTGTCCATCGGCAGGTAAACTTATGGCTACAATCTTTTGGGACACGAAGGGATTTTGCTCATAGATTATTTACTGAAGAAAACTACAATGAATGCTGATTATTACTCAAACTTACTATATCAACTAAGAGAGACAATAAAAGAAAAACGGCGAGGTAAACTAAGCAAAGGAATTCTGATTTTGCACGATAACGCACCAGTGCATACCGCCCGCACAACGAAGCTAGCAATTAAAGACAATGGCTTCGAAACCATTTACCACCCCCCTTATAGTCCAGATTTAGCCCCCTGTGACTATTTTCTGTTTAGACTTCTCAAGAAAGACCTCAGGGGACGAAGATTTATGACCGATGACGAAATGAAGGCTGCGGTTACTGACTTTTTTGACGACAAACCGAAAGTTTTTTTTTTTAATTGTTAAAATTCAATATTTGAAAAATTTAATAAGTGCATTTTACTAGCACTGGACTATATAGAAAAATAAAAAAAAATTGCCACGACAGTCTTTTGTTTCATTGTTAGGTAGATTGCTTTTCAGCCGCCCCTTGTACATTACCGAAAACACAGTGAAACGTTTTATTTACGTGTGTCCAAAATAGTAATATAATTACACAGGTGATAAAATTTAATTTGTACTAACACAATAATTGATTATTTCCTTTTTTTTATCAGTTAGAGATGACACCCCACCAAAATCAAATATTGATATCATAAACGCTTGTATTTGTCCAATCGGGGTCTTGTATATCAACAAGATGTGTGTTGTTGCATCCCAATCTTAAATAGGCTGTTAATTTATTCCTCATACGACTTCGATAACGCCTACATGACGCCGCGTGATCCACAAACTGATTTATAGGCACATTCAAAGATAAAACACCCGTTTCATATAATGTTTTATCTATTTAGTCACGTGCTAACTTAGTACGCTATGAGTCACGATTGCTTTATTTGATCAGGTGGTTCCTAAATGGTGCAAAAATTTAAATCAATTGAGAATTGGAACGATGGGTCGAACATTAATTCAACTTTGTTGAGACTAAATTCCAAGTGACCAATGACTACAGTGTGTGTGTTAGAACCTGCTGTTAGTTCAACCAATATCATCTAAGTCAGTCTTAATCCAGATTTTAAGCTAGATATAGGTAAATGTAACGCTATCTTGGTTTTTCCTAGTTCTGATGAGGCTAAATTATTGTACAGACTGGTGAGAGCTGGTCTGAATGCTAGACGTTGATTAAGTGCACTTGGATCATATCTCATCATGTCTTTAGTATTAGTATATTACTTAGTTCATCACCGACTTTTATACATGAAGACTGGCCACGCACCTCTTTAGCGCTGACAAAATGCGGCCTTCACTCATTAGCTGTCATTACACTGACATGTCAAACTTCAAGGGAATATACCACAGACAAATATACCATCTGGATAATGTACGACTACCGTACCGATCTGCTAATTCATGTCCACAAAATAACAAGTAGTCGCATGATAACAATGACCTGCTAATTTACGAACATAAAATAACAGGTCGTTCTTTATTGGCCGAGCGAACGAAGCATGAACGTTTCTAATGGGACAAAAATGCATTCTTAATGTCTGTCCAGCTGTTCTCCTCTGCAGTGTAAAATTTTGTAAGCAGGCTCGATAATTATAATTTTTAGAAAAAAAAAATAGCTCACGAGGTCTACAGCTCTCAGAGCCACTATTGATAATATTTTAGGTATAAAAGACGAAAAAGCTTTAAAGGTAAAAATATAAAATAATGGAAAAATAACAAAAAAGGTATTTCAGTGTCGTCATTGGACAGATAATGCACAGTCTAAATCGGTAGATCTAAAAACTGGAAAATCAGTAGAAATAGATGTAATAGCCAGTTTCTGTAATAGTTTTATTCAATTTACCAGGAACGAACAAAGCTAAATAACAAAGTAAAATAAAAATAAAAAACAAATATTCTATGAAAGTTCACCGGGAGTTTTTCTTTCCGAATTTCTACTCGGGTCGGGATTTATCAGGTCGGGAAATTAATGGCCCTATGTTATTGGCTATAATATTAGAGGTAGGAATTAACAGGTGGGGAAATAAATTGTTGGCCCTGCATTATTTGGCTATAATATTATAATTTTAAATGCGTGGTTTTCTTTACAAATAATGAGTATATTCTTTATTTACGTATTGAATGTGATTCCTTGTGCTTTGTTTTTATTTTTCGTGTTGTTTGTACAGTTCAAAAATGTGTGGAACTGTTGTAATTGGGCAAGTCAAGAAGATGTCACCTGCGCGGAGGCCGTTGGCGACTAAGTCACCGAGTAACCTAATCACCTATATTGCTTGTCCGCGCGCGGTGAAGGGGTGGCGTATCCGTCACTATTTGGTACATCAATGTAGTTCATAGATTAATTTTCAATCTGTAAGCAATATTGAGTGGCATGGTCACTACAGTGATTTAAACTCATCAAATAAAGATTTAAGAAAATCGTCATCGCCAGCCCCGCGTCCTGATGCCGAGCACAGTACTCTTCTCACAATGAGAAGTTATCAATAAATTTAATCGTACTGTTTGGTCTAGTGTAAAGGCCATCGATACAAGGGATGTGAATGATGTGATATTGAATGTTATGTCATAGCACTTCATTTATTTACTTCTACACTCAAGTTACGTCTAAGTATCATTAACACCCGGTTTCCGTCAAGCTTATCATCTTAATTGTGGAAGATCTTCCTTAAGACCCTGAGAAAGTTGTCATGGAACTAACACGAGCGTGCGGGAAGCACATTACTAACATTACCTACACAGATGTGGCAGCTATTACTTGCCGATTTATAAGCTATTCGCACTTGTTCGCTTTCTAGAGGCGTGTCTTCGTCTATAACTCAAGCTATAACTCTTGGATCATGCCATAACAACTCAAGCTCCGTTCCCTGAGGTCCAAACAACATATTTCTTACGGATATATAGATTGTATGCGTAATATGTAAGTATGGACATGGGTAGTACTAACTATGAAATATTACAAGTACGTGGGTAAACCTTGTGTTAAAGCAAGTAGCAATAAATTCGTAGTTATTCATCATAGGGCCCAGTGGGCGTGGCGCGGTCGGTTCCCATAGCTTTTGGGCTACAAAGTATGATCATAAGCTGCAGAAATATTAACGACAGACCGTCCTCAAGGTTTTTGTGACACTTCATTTTACGACTTGTGAAAATACTCGACCACCTAATGTGTTACATACACGATATGTTCCTTTGTTCTCCTTTGAGTTAGTGAATTAGGTAGCAAAACAAATGATACTGAACATATGTATAATAACATGTAACTTCTCAAAGGTGAACATAATCTGAAAGCATTGTAGTCAGCTAAGTTCAAGATTCGCATCATAACTCATATTCCTTGTTGGCCAACAGCCAACTTCAGCCATTCCCAATTCGATATGATGCTAGTTTTGGTGGCGCTATTAAGACAAATTGACATGATTGTTTCCTTATATTCTGGCCTTTATATTACAGGAATATAAGGCACATTTTCCTAAATAATCCCAGAAAAAGCACTTTAGTTCAAGACCACAATAATTGCAAAATAGGATTTCGCTCTCGGTAAGAGGAAACCAAAACAGCTGGTTAAAAGCGGGCAGTGGTAACCAAGATTAGGAAATCCCGTGGGTAACACGAATTTGATCTCAAAAACCGGGCAGCATAAATTAACCATTACAATTAAATAACTCACATATAACGGCCGACCTGTGCCCAGCAGTGGGCTGAAAGCGATAGTTATTCCTACGTGAATGGCGGACACAAAATGTAATCAAGAGCTTACTAATAACTCAACACAATTAACCGAGCCTCACCTTTAAAGGCCAATCCTGGTGATATCGGACGCGTGGGTGGTTCACCGAAACTGCTGAAGATACCACACATTGAATTAATTTGACGTAAAGTCGATGAAATTCAGCGTTTAAGTCTTCATTAGATTCGTATCGGAGTCATATGGTTGACTATGGTTTCTATTATATCGTTTATGTTTGGAGGCCTTGGCACGGGCATAGGTTTTTATAGGGGGAAGTCCCGTAACGCATGATGGCATCTAGTACCGGATACTCATAATATCTAGCTAGGCAAATCACAAAGTGAAAGAGTCGTCCATGGATATAAAAGATGCGGAGGTCATAGCGACACAGGGGGATATCAAGTCCAGAAGCTGTTTATTATCCTAGCCAAGTCATCCTACTTCGAAATAATATTGTAAGTGAGTGTGAGCCTGAAGAAGTAACAAACACGTATTTGTTACTTCTTCAGGCTGAAACGGCTGGACGGATTTGGTTCAAATTTGAACTGGAGATAGCTTATTACCTTGGATTTAAACATAGGCTATCTTTTACCCCAGAGAATTGCATAGTTCCCGTAGAATAGCGATAACAGAATTCCACGCTGACGAAGTCGCGGGCAACAGCTAGTATTAAGATAAGTGAAATAAAAGGAATCCATAATAGTGATGGCTCTGTCTAATATTTGAAGTGACTTTTGAAAACAATCAAGTTAACACTTCAAATGAATCACGTAACAGAATTAACTTAGTTTCACGTGTTTTGAAAGCCTTTTCAAAACAAATGGCACGCGCGTAATTACAAATCAAATCAGTGTACCGACAAAGCCTGCCTTTGACAAAGCTACGTAAACCGTACACAGAGGATATTCATAAAATCCTAATGCATTACAAATGTACAGGATACGTTTCGGGAGTGACTTGAATAAAAATGGTATGAAATCAGATCAGAGCATGCCGATTCTGGTGATAACACTGAAAGAGAACTCCAATAAATACGACGTCTTGCTTCCGAATCGGAAGTAGATTCAATGTTCGGATGACACATGGACGCTTTGCCGAAGTTTGGAAATTAGAATAGTCTCTCAAAAAGAGATAAAATTTAACGTCATCATATTACCACAGTGTGGGAGGTGCGCTCTTACTTTTTAGAAACAAATGTACAAGTTGAGATGGTTGTTTATTTAGATGAAATGTTCTGTAATTAACGGGTAGAGATAACACATGTTAACAGACGGTGTTGCCTTGTTTCGCTTGTTGCTCGCATTGGGTTCATCAGTTAATGGAAAGGGGCTAAACTCAATGCAGACGGAACGCTGAGCTTTTTAAAACATGATAGTATAGAAAAATAATACCAAAGGCTTTCTGGCAGGACGCATATGCCAAATGGCATTTGTGCCCGTTACAAAATACGAACCAATCTCAAACTTGACAGATAGGTATGTTAAATGGATCGCTCTAGACCAGAAAAATCTTCAAAACCTTCATTAAGATAACAGCATTTCTTCTGAGCTGACAACATTTTTCAAAGCTTCCGGCTAAGTAAATAAAGATTTTGATTGTAAATTTTAACCCCTGACCCAAAAACAGTAGGGGTGTTATAAGTTTGAGACGTGTGTATCTCTGTCTGTCTGTGGCATCGTAGCTCTCAAACCGATGGACCGATTTGGCCCCAGCTTTTTTTAATCGAAGGCTAGTTTCATCGAGGCGGTTCTTTAGCTAAGTTTCATCAAAATTCAAAATATCATGTGACAATAATTGACACCTATTGACCTGGACCCTATTTAACCATCTTTACAATTATATTGAAATAAACGGATCACTCACGTATTTAAAAATTATATTTTTTTTATAAACTCACTGAAACATGAATACACAGAAAAAAACCAGAAAAATGCCAACCCCGGGAATCGAACCCGGATCCTCGACACTCCGGGTCGTGTGCTTTTCCCCTACACCACGATTGGACATAGAGGAAAGGCCGAATTTTTTCCATGTATTCAAATCTCACATCATCATGTATTCACTCACGTATGTCAGTCGAGTATAGCTCGACATATTTCGGACTAATCTTTACAATTGTCAGTTTTATATGACAATTCGAATGACATTTCTTTGAAAGAAGCGCGCTAAAACAAAAGCTCTTCAAGTCAGCAGTTGACACAGAATTGTCATTGAAAACTGACAAATGTAAAGTTGGTGAAATAGGAGCCTACTCCCAAATTAAGCAGAGCTGCTTGTGTTATGGGTACTAGACAACGAATTGAACGAATTAGTTCAGTTCAGTATTAGTTTAGCATAAATGAAAATATCGGGGGTTTTTCAACTTTTCTAAGTCACCACATAATCTATAAATTATTCGTTTATGCGGTCTACTTACTTATAACCAGTGGACAATCTTAGGGAGCATCATGTCTCTCTAGTTAGTGATAACTTTATTTTAACTGCTGGGTTGTCCTAACGTTTCCGGAGAATAATTGAGGGTGCCTTTTATCCTGCGGGAAAGCTATTTAAGTTGCGGTAAAAGCAACTTGTCCGATAAACTGCGTAATTCAGTTAGCAAATTTCTAAGTTACAGCCCTATTAAAGTTATTGTAACATATTCAACAATGCAAGGTATCTTTGGGCGTTTTACGACAGTTTAAACATAATTTCCTAAATCAATCAACTTTCATTTAAGCGGTAATAGGTCTTTGATAGGGTGATAGGACGTTGTGCGATGTCCATCCGAATCGCTATCTTACACGTTAATCTTACCGCTAAGCAGCAGTGTTTGCACTGTTGTGTTTCGGTGTGGAGAGTAAGACACCCGGTGTAATTACGGGCACAAGAGGCATTTCATCTTAGCTCTCTAGGTTGGCAACGCATCTGCATACCCCCCGGGATTTTGGGTGTATATGGGCAGTGGTGATCACTTACCATCAGGTGACCCACTTGCTCGTTTATCTTCCTTATCGTATAAAAAAAATTGTTTATGTTTTCACCGTAATTAAGGCATTATAAAACTACAAAGCTTTGAGTTAGGGAGTCGTAGTACAAATAGTACTTAGTAAATAAATACTTCATTGTACAAAAAAAAAAAACAGAATAAAAACACAGGCTACAAACAATCAATTTCGAGTACGAAGGTTTACGAAGGCTTATCCCTTAAAGGGATCACTACCAGCCAACCTTAACACGCACATACTAAATGACTCCCTTTTGTCGCTGCTCAGTTTAGTGCCTTATAACGAAGAATCAACAGACAGGTACCAATTAAGTAAATACTATACCAGTGTCATTACACTTGAAGCTTTCAATTAACGCATCCGTTGCAAACAAGCTTACACTGTACTGTATCAAATCTGAAGACTAGCTCCACAAAGTATGGCAATAAGGCACCGCTATCTTGTTTAATCACCTAATTAAAAACGTAGACGGACATTCCACCTACGATATAAAACTAAATTGTGGTCTAAAATATCTATCAGTCTGCGAATCCAAAGTCAAGGCAACAAAAAATAATCACCGATTCCGAAGTATGGCAGAAATTTGCGCCGACACGCACGCCCAAGTGAGCGGCCCCTTTATTTGACAGCAAATTAATAATCACAAACGAAACCGGAACGACTTAACGCGCACCGCCAACAATGCAACATCGACTTTATAAAGCCAGCGATAAAGTCTTAAGTAAACATTAGCAACGAAATAAATGCTCTTATGCAATTTTAATCCTTACGCTTGGCGACATTAAAGCGTAAATCGAGCACCGGAACGAAGTTAATAGGATGTAATTTATCCGGGTTAAAACGCTACGTTGCCGCTCCGGGTGAGGTGGGACGAAGAAGTCCGAGCGTTTCCTCATTGCGGGTGAGAGGGACGGCACTGTGTTTGTTGTTTCGCGCAGTAGTCATTAGTCGTCGGGTAAGTCGCGGGCGCGCCACCGTCGCCGTATTGTGGAAGCGAGGTGCAATCGCAAACGTCGTAAGCGGCGTTTTCTCATTAATTTTGAGGAAGACATGAAATTCCCTCTCATTGCTCACCGGTCGGTAAATAGCTTTCAACTTGTTTAACACTTCACGACGCTGCATGCCCACGTTTTGACAACATAATGAGCGACTAGCCATTATATGTAAATGAGCGCTTCCGCGTTTTAATGAGATACTATTTTTGACAAATAGTCAGGTTTACGTATAATTTGTATAAAATTAAAACCGTAAAAGTGTTAATATGCAAGCACAAGGCTTAAAGAGAATCAAATTAAAATTATAACGAAAATAGACCGCTTAAAAATACAGCTGTTGAAAGTAGGTAAAAGTCATAATCATAATACACACATCTGATGTTTAAAAACTCTAAGATTATTACGCACGATAAGGGAAATAAAACATCATAACCGAAATATTATATAATTGAACGTTCGAAGCGATTTTTCTTAAACGAGACAAAAACTGAGTGTTATAAGTTAACGTCGTCATTTCACTTTGATGTATTCCAATATCAACGGTGTAGAATGCGGCGTAAGGTCGATAATGGTAAATGAGTTCTTTCGGGTATGTGACTTTTTGGATGGGCTCGGGTGATAACCCAGGCGGGTCACGCACGCATCGGGCGATTTGCATCCAAACAGCCTTCTGACTACCTAGCGCGGACTGATGACTCTACATTACGTTGCAAATCGTACATTCCGGAGATATATTAAATAATATACATGCCATGTTGTATAATAAATAAGAGAGGTTGATATCGGGGCATGTTTTATCTCGTTGTCGTGCGTGATCTGGTGTAATAAGTGATTTAACTGTTAACAATACCTAATGAAGCCACTACCTACCGGAAAACCGTAACATTTCAGAGCGGTTAAAATGTTGAACAAGTTAAAATCAAAACTAAACTTATTATCAAACATGTTTAGGTGGATGACATGATCACAGACAGGGATTCCGAAAACAGTGTACTTATTATGTTTTGGCAAACGATTGGTTAACGGCTACATGATGAATTGATGTCACATCAAGCTGTCAAACTAATACGTGAGCTTCATAAACAACTATTAACTAAAGAGAATGGAGAACCAGCTACAATAAAAAAACTAACAGCAAACTATCACAAGCTCCAGACAGCATATTACAAAAGCAACATTGTCCTTTTAATGTATTCAAAGGCACCAAGTCATAACACCCCTAAATATACGATCTAATGAAGAACTTTGCCACTTCATTATGCATTATACACAAGGGCGAACACAAACAATACGGCGTTGTAAAACGAAGTTAACTTTATCGCTAACCCACATGCGTATGCCCTAGATCACTGTGCGCCGGCGATTTACTCTTTAATTATTATTCCGATGACCCAGTTGCCTACGCGTCGTTGGTATACCGACGGTCCCCAACGGAATGTAATAACCTTACTTTCCACATAAACCAACTCCCTCACTATTTTTTGTGAACTTTGCTGTCTGCAAAAAGAAGTAATGGCCTGAAAATTGGTTAAGATACCGTTTCAGGTGAAACAATTTGTGGAGATAGCATTTGTTTGGAAAGTAACTAGCGCAGACAGTCGAGATCGGTGGAATCGTTAAGTAAGATAGAACAAAGGAAAATGTTCGTAGCTTTTTATTTATTTTATATTTAGATGCGACATGTATTTAGGATGTCAATGTTCTATGCGATAGAATCAATCAAACTAGTATTAAAGTTTTCAATCAGTTTGTTTCAGCATAGATGGCGAACTCTTATTTGCGAGTTTAATCGTCTTCTATTAAAGAAAAATATTCGTTTCAGCTAGTTTTGGTATTTACAAATATCGAAAGGAAAACACAAATCTGACTTTCCAAGGACCATTATTTATTTTGGTCGTGTGATTCGTATGTCGTACCGTAATACACAAATTGATAACATTGATATGTTTTTGGCACAAGATAGGGCGGTAGTTATGGCAATGATAACAACACACGGGTAGATTCAGTATCAATAGGCTATAGATAAGTAGATAATATGTAGGTACATAAGTTCAATAACAGATGTCATGGTCGAATAGGCAGACGGACAGACCGTTTCCTGTGCAAGGTTGTGTACACCTATTGTTTTGTGTGGCAACTTCCATTTCGTTTGCCATTTGATTAAATGGTATTAAGTCAACTTTATAACCGATTGAGATTGTTTACGAAATCGATTGAGTTATTATTATTATTAAAGACCATAAACCATATAGTTTTCAAGATCAGTGAAGTGATAACTAACTTCAATAAATAATAAAAATAACTCAAGTCTCAACGTAGAAAATAACTTTAGGTGCACAATGTTAAATTATTAAACAGCATTACTTCGAACACGTACTTATTATAATAGTTAACGTAGAACCTAATTGTCACTTGGATAAGATACACGTGAATCTGTGTCACTATTTCAAGTTATACATTTTCAATGGATCACTCCCAAAGGCCACCCAAGTTGGGCCAGAGATGGGAGTGTTTTATACCAAACGGTAAAGACGTCACGACATCCCATTCCTGGACTCTTTTTTTTATACGATAGGGAATGTAAACGATCAAGTGGGTCAGCGGATGATAATCGGTTGATCACAGCAGCTCAATTGCTCAGACACACGCGTTGCCAACCTAAAGGGATAAGATGATGAATGATTTCAATTAAAAGATTCAAAGGAGTTCCATATTTAGATTATTCGTAGAAGGACGGTCTGTGATAATGTAATTGGTACCAACTAGCGTAGTCTATTTATAAATCAACTGAAAACAACCACTTAACGTAAAATGCAAATTTTCAGTACGGTCAGACCCCCTCGGGGGCAGTCAGTTTAAGGCATTTAAATTTAATTGTAAGGGCGGAATTTATCATTGACCGTTGACCAAAACTGGAATTATGTAGGTATGTTGCTTTAGGTAACCTGTTCTTAATTATCGTGTAAAAACCAACTACTTGACCCATTTACTTCACGAAAATTCTGTTGCAAGCCAAGCACATATATTTTAGGGTTCTGAACCAAAATGACTCGATCAGTCTGTCTGTCCGTCACAGCTCGGTATCTCAGGAACTACTAATACTATCGACTTGAAATATGGAATAGGTTAGACGATGCTTGCCCAAGTATTTTACAGATAGATTTTTTGTAAATATATTTATACAGGGTCTGAAAGAGGGTCTTAAAATTTCAGTAGGTTTATTAGGTCAAGTGGCGTTTAAATGAAAGAGATCTGCTTGCACATTCCATTTTTTTAAGCCCCATAGTTTTTTAATTATAAAGAGAAATGTTTTTGTGTTTGTTTTTAACCACCACTTGCCTAGCTTTATTGATGATTTAACTTCTGGTTAATCTTCTAACATCAAAGCACCGAAAGCAGTGTTATTGTCCCATGCGTCCACAATACGGCTAAAGCTTACAGTTTTCGCGAGTTATCGTCTCGTTATGCTACAATATATACACTTGGCATAGTATAAACAGTAAAGCATACGCGGTCACGTTTGCGCATTCACAATGCAAGCGGGATGCCCTCGGTCGCTTCCGACAAACGGGGACCTCCTCCCACGCTGGCCGTGGAGGGAAAATAAGTTTCCAGGGTTACTCTTCATAGAGGAAATGTTTGCAATGTACAATTGTACATAGTATTTAAATGAATTGTTTTGTAGGTGAAGTTTTTGGACACCAAGTAGAGCTATATTGGGAATCTTATCGCAGCTCGTTGAGGCGTAACATATTGCGTCGTAATCTTGCCTAATGTCTTAATTAATTAAAATATCAGTTTGAAAATGGCCCTGAACCCATTAGCAACAATTGTAACGTCGCACGAATCGTTTTGTAATTTTAGCGTTCAACTATTTGATGTTTAAACTTTATACTCTGAAGGGCTCTACAGCCACTTTGATAATAAAGCATTTTATGCTTGTGACGAACATTCCGAAACATAACTATCTCAGTTTTACAAAAGAAGCACTCACTGTTCCGATACTCAATTGAGCAAATAATATTTTCCTCCATTTTCGTGTAAATACTTAACTACACAACAAAAAGGCACGTGAGCAGTATTCCCTTATGTTAACGTAGCTTAAAATGAAACGATATCATTAATTATGCAAAACCAGATTTCATATTCAAAGTCAATTAAACAGATGCAGTGACCCTGCTGCTTAAGACTTCAGCCGGGTATGAATAACAAGTTATTATTAATAGAACATCAGCCACCTATTTACGAGGACACAAGGCATCGTGGGAAATTCTTCAACGGTATGGAAAAGTGGCCTGAGAAACTATGGAGCGCGAAACTAACCGCATAACTTTCAATTTATTGTTATGAAATCAGTTGAATATGGGCAATTTGTTCATCCAAGGCTTTGCTTTTGAAATGAGATGTTTTGAGAGAAATCGCGAGCTTTGTTTGAAACGTGCCAATCTGCCAAGACTTCAAAGCAGGAAACTGAATTGAGGTTTCCGTACGTCGTCAATATGGACGTACTTACTCACTCATGATCTATTTTCTTCACTGTTGCTTTGCATAAAGTAAGTAGTAATTTATCAATTACGTAATGCCTGCGAAACTTAACTAGCTCATAACTTCGAAACTTAAATAAATGAATGCTCATTCTCATACAATGAGTGAACAATAGTGTCATAGTCATAGCTTGACAAAACTTCGGAATGAACTAAAATAAATAAATACTTAACAAATAAGAGTATATTATGCTACGCAAAGCATCATCTATTCGTGACTACTATTATGTCAATGTAATTACAACATACCATGGATCACTGGAATTAAGTCCAGCGCTATAAATTTTAGATTAAATAGAGATGGTACTTAACCTTGAGGCGAATTAGAGAAATATTTGAAATTTAGAACACAATCACTACACGTAATAATCAACATAATCTACAAACGTCTTTTGCTGATTCTTTAAATCAAAACTTAGTAGTTTTCAACAAATGCCTGTGTCGATAGACGACGAAAGACAATTACTTTATTTACTAATGCATAGGGGCTTAGTCTGGTGTGGTGAGTGACACAGGTTTTTGCTGAAACGGGTCAGAACTCTTGGGAAACGATCAAGTCAGACCTGTCAGACCTCAGAAAGTAATTTTAAGCCTCGACTTGAGATACTGGCGAGACGAGCATAAAAAGCGCCATATATGTTTTCGTCATACGGCTAGTAGCCTGTAGACTCCCTGTAGTTATTAGCTGCAAGTTGCAAGCAAGTGACTCCAACTGCAAGTTCCGATTTGAAATTTCAGAAAACATAAAGAGAACAAGCCTCATCTGAGACCGAGTATTGAAATTCTTCAAAAGAATTTTTTTTTGACAAATCTGTATACATCAGAGATGACGAGAGAGTTGCTATATCATCAACCCAGATGGCTATGGTAGACTTGTAGTTAGCAACTCCAGTAGAAGTAAGAGTGTTCCTATTCGAAGCCAAGTTTCCGAGAACAGGTTTAAAAAGCAGTCGAGTAGGTGCTAATTCGGAAGTGGATTGTTTTACGCGCGGTTCATTAACATTGGGCGCTGCAAGGTCGGGCGTGGGTACATCTGCGTGACTATCATGTTAACACATATCTACGTACCGGTCAGGACATGCTGCTAATAGGCTATCGCTTGTCTGAGGCTACGATACTCCTATTATTCAGCTTAGCAATTAACAGCATTCTTATGACTGGTTGATTCTTCTTTTGAATGGAAAATTAAGGACCAACATTTTTCTGCACTTCGTGAAGCTTTTTGAGCTAAGATAGGTCTATAAATTTACGTCAATTTGAGAGACAGTGATTTGAGTTTTATTGATTTACACCATTTATTCCAACTTTCACCGACCGGAATTAGACACTAACTCGGAGTTAACTTGGCGTATTGGTATCTTCAGACGTAATGTCGGTGCAAGTAATTTAAGAAGGGATTTCAATGTCCTTCGCCAGAACGTATTCTTGAAATAACTTATTTATGTATGTAGTAGTAGTGGTAATTATAAATACTTATTAAATCTTCTAAGCATTATATTGTGTAGCTGATGGTTGTTAACTAAACTAATAGCAGAGTAATGCAGCCGGGCTAAAGCATTTTTTGTGAAACATCACAGTTAAATATATTCAGCATATCATCGTCCGGACACAGGTTTATTTTTTCTAACAGACGTCTAGACGGGTGTCGATATAACAAAGCAAGCAAATGTACATACAGTTCAAGTTTAGGTGATGAGTTCTACTTGCGAATGGAAATGGACATTTATAATTGTAGTAAAATTAAAGCACAAATAATGTATTTGACTTGAATTGAGTTATGTTGAGGAATAATTGAAAAGTTTCTATCTTTTGTGAATGCGTTATGGTGACAGCTCAAATAGATGTCAAAATGTTATAAAGTAGGGAAGCAAGCGTCAGTTGAGTTGAATTAATAGTTAGCTGGTGCCTGGTGGACTATAGACATCGCGTAGTAGTCGTAGTTATACCATACTCTACCGTACATAGAGTACATACTATAGGCTCATAATCATATGTCTCGTAGTAAATTTACGTCTTTAAGTGCGACAGTAACTTTAATTAATTTTATAATAGCATTAGAACATTAAACGTCCGCTAGCTGCAACATTTGAAATAAAACTAACGACAAGATTACGATATCGATACACTGGCAATTAATAATGCAATTTAAATCGTTTTTATCTTATTAGAAAGATAACTTCAAAATGATTTATAATTTATTGAATCAGGCGTTACTTTGCGGAGGTCCATATTTATGAACTAAAAAACAATTACTTTGCTCACCCGCGACCACTAATGACAAATAGTTATATCTGTGCGGCAAATGTATGTTTCCATGCAACACCTCCACCTCCACTGCTACACGAATCAACACATGCCACACAGACCCAACTATCACCACCACCACTATACTAAACGCTGACGCGTTTCGGCACTCTCCACGAGGCCATTTACGAAGCACAACAACAACCGCTCAACATGCCACCACTTCCACTACTGACTTGCGGGTGAGCAAAGTAATTGTTTTTTAGTTCATTAACTTCAAAATGACTTATACCAACTGCCTGAAATAGATAAAACACATATTGTGTTGATAAAAGTTCTATCCACATTATCAACTGATATCCAGGGGCAACACTATCTTTAAGATAACAATATTTCACTACCTACTTGAGAAAGGTAAGTGTTATCTAGTGAGGATGAAATTATATAATATTTCATTTCATGAATATTTACATGCTTATGTATAAAATTTCAACAATCAAGGCCAAACAATGCAAATCATTTAATAAAATATATACACTGCATTAAGGTGATAAAGAAATATGCAAACTGTAGAAAACACGACAGTTTTTACAAAATTTATAAAATACTTATTCGAATACATCCAATCGTTTTTGTATCAAACTAGCCGGTGCCGATTCCATATTGATTTGTTTACATTTCCGAACACGTCTAATCAAAACAAACAAGGTATGTAATCATGCAGGATTGTGTGAAGTGAGAAAAAGAAGAATGAAAGGGTCGGGTCCATAGCAAACAGAAAACTTATGCAGAAAGAACAGGCAAAGAATTATTTATTATGCATAGAAGTGACATCTCCGCTTCCTGTGAAGATTATGTCAAGTGCCAACCAACCGCATACGATTTTATAATTATACATTCAAGCTTGTCATGGCATTCGATATGGTGCGTTACTGCGTTGACCTTTTTTACTATAAATGTTTAAATTACTGTCTCAACTATTATGATCCTATAATGTGGTCATCGTTCATTAACTATGAAATGGCCCGTGAAGAAGGAGTTTTCAAATAATAAGTTTTGATCAAACTCTGACTATCACATCATTAGAAACAGACATGCAGCTTTCTCCCCATTGTTTTGCCTTTTAAAACACCACCAGAACTTCAGATATTTGTAAACTGTAATTTTTTATGAAACTTTAGCATTGTTCGTAGCAAATGTTAATTGTCGTCCATGAGTAAAACAATTACGTAGCGAAAACGACACGTGACGGTCCAACAAGGTCGAATGAATGAGTATTGCTAAATATTATGATAATGGAGTCTTGTACAACTCTGATACTCGCTTAGGGGGTGTTAATCTTCTTACTTAGGGAATAAAAAATTGTTTGTGTTTTTCTTTAGAGACTTACTACGATGGGCTCTTATTTCTTGTATTTAATCCATATAAGGTGAAACTTGTGGAAATGGGATTCAGCCCGGTATGTCTGTCGGATATACTCACAACGATGGGCTCACTCAGTCGATTTTCGGCAATCCGAAGACAAATGGGGAAAAATACATGTAAATGTAAATAGAATTTATTAACGGTAACTAACTATTACGTTTTCCTTGTGCAAGTTAATAAAATTTTAAATTAAATAGTGTCTTCGTTTTACTTAAAAACGTGTACGAATCTGATCAGTAAATTTGTAATCTTAAAATAAACGTCTTAAAGTAAACGTATTTGCAATTTTTTGTTCAATCGAGAAAAAAACGTGTCCAATATTTTATGATGGACTTAAAAGAATTTTTGAAGACGCTAACCTACCGCGGCACGCAGTTTACGTCTCGCCGCCGGCGTAGCGTGTGCTCCCAGAGGTAGGACTACGGATTAGGCCTAAAAACACGTCAGGCTATACTCGATTGACATACGTGAGTGATCCGTTTATTTCACTATGATTGAATCTCACGGTAGTTTCATGGTAAAAGTGACACTAACCTATTCTGCGCATAGGCAGAACGATGCGAAGCTCTGCGTATTCGGCTAGAATTAGACCCAATTAGATTCAGTTACATAGTATTACGACCTTGCGAATTCTGCCGGTGGTCAATTACTGAATCGGAATTAACTAAGTATTTTAGATTACGCACTCACGCGCAGAAGGAGATACCCATTTATCTAATTTTAATTGATTATTAATGAACATTCTGTACGGTAGCGACAGCCAAAGGTTTTAAAACGATATATCAAATATCACAGTCATACAAACTATTGAAATCAAGGGTAATTAATCTCAATATAAAAAACTAACTTATGTAGCCAATACAATAATATAATACCTACGTACCGCTTAAAACCTCGACTGACATGTGAGCTTCTTTTAATAGCTAAATATTTTTTACACATACGTACTGTTTTTTTTAATAAGTATGCCTACTCTCTTGCTAGAAATAAGATAGAGTCAATTGAATTAACTTCAGATTTTTCGGTACTGCTAGCGCCATCTAGTCCACGGATGGTCAACTACTGAAAGGAAAACTATCGTGTAACTCCCAGAATGGCAAGCGCTGTGTTGTGTTGAATGCAAAAAAAAAAACAACATATAACCCATTATTAAATTAAAATAATATTCAATACGTACCTTATTCTGTTGTTTATGTGGTTTTCAATAGCGACCTATAATATAGTTATTGTAAAGTCCAATTATAGGACCAAGTTGATTCGTGACTAATTTTGGAATTCAATTCGTGATTATTGTTTAACAAAGTTCCTTAACTGGTTTAGGTAGCTCAGAAAATTAAGACGAAGTTTTAATTCATTGTTCTAGATATACCTACATTTGATAGAAACATGGATATTTTATTTTAACACTTTTTTATAGGTGAAGCAAGGCAAACGAACAATTGGGTCACCTGATGGTAAGTGATCACCGCTGCCCAATGCCCGTAGACACCCGCAACACTAGATTGATTGCAGATACTTGACCAACTGCAACCTAGAGGGCTAAGATGAAATGTCTCTTGCCACCTGAAATATTTGCCATGTGACGGAGAAAAGAATTCCTTGGCGATTCGATTCGAACTATCATAGGCGATTTTAAAGATATGCGTAGAATAGATTACTGAAATACAAATAATAATGATGTTATGTATTTAATTAGGTATTATTAAACCAGTTGACCAATATAAGCAAGATAAGACATGGGCTGTGTATTTACATTTCTTTAAGATAACGCGAACATAAAGATAATAAGCTGCAACATTTCAGTTGTTTAAATAATAACATTAATAACATTCCAGCAAAACGAGTTACCTGAATAAACATACGGAGTATTAAAATCCTTATCAATTTACTAACTACCCGTATTATATTCTACATGAATAAGAAATAAAACAATAATAATATGCAAGGTAACAAACAATTCTATTCCATTATTTTTACCATAATTCATAATACGAGTAAGAACAAATTAATGCTCATGTTCATAATGTAGGTCGATAGTTACGTATAATAGAGTTACAGACAATATAGTCAACATGAGATTTTTCGGCGCAGCCATGCTCGATGTTGAAATCGTGTTCACATACATATTATACTAGCTTTCGCCCGCGTCTTCCCTCGTAATGTCCTTATCCCATCCCGTGAGAATTTCGGGAAAGTGTCCTTTTATTTTTCTTAAAGAATAGACATATCAGTTAATCCCTAACTTTAAAAATAAAGTTTTTCTAGTACAAACTCTCATTCCCTTTTTCACCCCTTTAGGGATGGAATTAAAGAAAATGGTAAAATACGTGGTATTTTATTTCTTTTGACCAGTATATTTACGTAGTTTCGTAATCGTTACTATAAACGTATCGTTTGACAATACCTACTAACAAACACTACCCATTTCCTTAGGGGTATAATTTCGCAAAATCCCCCCTCATCCCTGGTCTACATCATTTTGCACTGGCCATGCCTAGTATTTATATTTCATGGGATACTGCCATAGTCTTTGGGTCTAGTACAAGATTCACGAAAAATTTATCCCAGTACCACACAGCATTTTTCGATGACGGACATACGTCATAGCGCTGTCGTTCGACCAAACTAAGACTGACGCTCGATTAGTGGCCTCTTGGTTCGGATATTTTCAAGCGCTAACCCGAACAAAGTCCATGGTGTTGGTAAGTCAATGGAGACTGCAGCTATAATTGCCAAAAAGTGCCAATAAGCAAAACATCGCGGAACGTTGTTAATAAAAAGAGCAACAATAAAATTGATTACGACATAATCAGGTACATACTATAGTGAATAGCTATAGGTACGTATAGGGTGGATGCAAAGCAAGTCGACCTCTTACTTTCACTCGCCAGCCAAAGGTTTTTGCAATGTCAAAATCATATTCGATTATTCCTACAGCTGATTTTTCTTTTTTAAAGTCACGTACGAAGAAAGTTGCAATTATATCGCACTGGTGCAACGTAGGTCTAAGTTTGGCAAAAATGCCTATGGATGGAAGCAATGCTTTTGGAAAGTCTGTGTAAGTTGCAGCTTTTCTGGTTATCTACTAGGATGATTGGATCAGTCAACTGCAGAGAAAAAGGTATCCCACCAGGGGGTACCTTTCCTCTGCAGCTCACCGTACCTACTCTTTTTGCAATACAGAATACTCGTATTATATTTTAAATGTATGTATGTAAATACATTATTGCACATAATAATAGAAAACGATCACAATTATTTAAAACTGTTAATTACAACGAAAGGCGAGCTTATCACTAAAAGGGATCTCTTTCAGCTAACCTGGTGTGATAAAGGAAAACTTGGAAAAAAAGATGTTAAGATGCAGGTATTAAATAATCAAAACGTTTTATTTCATGTAAAATCTCCTTTGCCTATTCTCCAACATTGTTAACGTTTACTCAAACCGTACCCTACGGGTTGATGTCAAAGCGGCCTTCGTCACATCGGCTGTTGACTTCCTGAAACGATTAATTTTAACCTGCGCCCGTAATTTATAAGCGGGAGATGAAAATACTTCATTTTCTACCTAAGTATACCACTTGAAAGTCTGGTTTTTACATTAAACTTTTATCGTTAAACCAGCTCAAACTTGGTGTTGTCACGCCATTAATTACCTATACGAAATACACCACCAATACCAGACGGTCTTATTTTAATTTCTAACAGACAAGACAATGATTCAGTCTGTTATTTAAAAGTTCTTGCTTTGTAGTAAACAACATCAAAAACAAGGGGCACCCTATGTTATTTTTATTTTTTAAAGACTGTTCCCTTTGACTGCATGTATAAAGAAATCATAATTGTTGTAATAAAGTGTTTAATGCACTAACTTTCCCTTGAACGTTATAAACTATCAAGCGATTACTGCAGTGAAAGTTAAGAATTTACTGAGAACTACTTCAATATGACAAAAAAATATGAAATGTAAATATCACACACTCTTGTAGAACATTATCGCAACTATTTAAATTGAGCGTCAGTTTTCCTCGTATATCGGCATAACGTCATAATGAATGCAACATTCATCTGTTTATCATTAATTTGACATAACGTTACAGCCGTATTCGACGTTAGTAAATTGCTATATTAATACCAATACAAACGTTATTAATAAAGTCTACTTTCATGGGTATGTGGCCTTTATTCGACCCAATGTTGGGCACACAGGGTTCGTTACACAGTAAGAGACGGAGCAAATGCTGATATTGACTACGACTTCCGTAGATAGGGTTATTTTATTTCCATAAGAAATGTAATGTCCTAAGTTAGGTCCAGGTTCCTTCCAGATCCCGAGAGATTCAGCTCTTTTATCAGCACCAGACGGTTTGTAGACAACTATTAGACATTCTGTGACATAGTATCTTTTCAGTTGCCCGTAACCGAGTTGTCGCCGCCGGTTCCAAAGGGTTCCAAAGTAAATTAAATGGACATGATATCAAATTGGTAATGTAAATTTTCATTTCTTTTTTTGAATAATGCATATATATACATGACCTCAATTTTGTAAATTGACTTTTTAAATTAGTTCGAATTGACATTTATAAAATATTGACAATATTGTACATGCTTTGTCATTTTATTTTACTTTCCATATCTTGCATTAATTTCTATTCTCCTTGACGAGCTTTTGTGAATTCCTTATGGCATCCCGCTAATCTGGTATAAAGCGTCAAAACCATATTTTTGACATTTAAAATAAAATAATCTAATGTATGAAACAAAAATGACAGACTTTAGACAATAAAAAATGCGAGTACCATCAGCTAAGTTCACTTCCTTAGTGCCTTATCCGCACCTACAAGACAAGTTATAAATCATTGCCACGGTGTCAAACTGAGCTAGCTAAACCACAAGCATATTACAAAACAGAAATAAAAAGACACTTATGCCACCACAACGCTTCAAACACCGCTGTATCAATTAAAACTCTGACGAATGACTATTTCTTAGAGTTTGAAGTCGAACAGAGGCCAAAGGGCGAATCGAATGGAAATAGTACTTTTTGTATTACAATTGGAGAAACTTCACCGGAAAAGATACTACGAGACAATAAGCGCCGGTTACTAAATCTTGATATAGAAATAACTTTGGTATAAAAATATCTGTCACATTTATTGTACAAGATATAGCATGAGACAACACCAATTATAGAAAGATTTCTGGTTTCGATTTCAACGTACCTACGTTTTTGCTTGAGGCTTCAACGGTGTAATTTCGCCTTTACATTTTTTTTCCCGCAGAAAGTTCGCTAGTCCCTACAGTCCCTAGTTGTTTCTTACACCGGATGAAATTCTATCATGACACGGTATCTTATAATAAGTAGTAATAGAGCAAGAGGAAAACAATATATTTATGACCAGTCGGTCCGTCCGGCAGTTTCAACAGCAATTTTTCAATTTACCCTAGGTAACTTAATATTCAAACAGAGTAAAAGCATCCTACGTGTCGTGTCCATGTTTACGCAGAGTATTTCACAAGAATATGAACGCAACATCTTATCTAACCAGTGATTGCTTTGTGATTGAAAAACTACAAAAAACATAAGCATCTTTTCTAGTATATGATGAGATATAAACAAACCTAGAGGCGTCGTCAAGAACAATATTGCACAGAAGATATCGAGGCCTCCAGGTCACAGCGGAGGGTCCAAATCGTCGGTAAGAATTTACTTTCACTGCAACTGAACGAGATAATACAATACGAAGCGACAAGAAACCATAACATTGCGTCGGTTGGACCGACACGGGCATGGCCTAGTTACGAGCGCCTATTCCGATAAAAACGGTAATGAAACTTTAACGCTATCGCTACGATAACATTAGCTAGTTGTTAGTTTGTTAACAAAGGGAACAAGCTGCCGCGCTACGTACCTACCTCTTGTAAGTTTTATGTTATGACATTTATTTAGTCAATGTGCATTCCGCAGGGCACGAGTAAACCCAGAATTAGATTCAAAGTCACGCATTTTCTTGGATCTATGGGAACTTCCGGCGTATTTCTTTTTCCATGTTGTAATTTTTTCATCATCATCCTCTTACGCGAATACCGACGACGGAGTTAAGTGATGAACTATCATCGCAACTTAGTGCAAGATAAAAGCCACTAAACTTCACATCAAAGTATTGTACTCCGTGACACTAATTACGCGTCTGGTATCCTTATATCCTAATCTGACATTATAAGTAACAAGCTCGTTCCGAACACAAATAAAGAAACTTCTTTCCCAGCCTTTGTTCCCAACTCGCCTGGAATATTAATTAAATTGCGCGGCATCGAATCTACCTAAACGTTCTAGTTAAGACTTCGCTGGTACGAGTAGGTACCTATCAAAATATTCTATAAATATTCAAGGAGATTCATTTGCATAGGTTAATTTAGAAATTGTAATAATAGATATTTAAATAGAAAGTAAGGAAATACGTTACAATACATCAAAAGAAAAAGAAAAAAGCGGATAGCTACTAAATATCGATTCTATCCCCGCTTATGGGATGTCTTTCAACTCATGTGGAAAAGCTTCAAACAAATGTTACAAGGAGCAACAAATAAAACTTTCAGTTATAGCTTAATGGCGCCAGTTAAATATAAATATAAAATAAATAAATAAAAGATAAAGTAATCCTTGCCGATTCATTTAAAATTTTAATTATGAAGTGACCTCACTGACAAATATGAACACGCGCGAACATTACCCTCAGCTTGAGGTTGAGGGGACATCAAGGTAACGAGTTCTATGAATAGAATGCAATCAGTCCAGGAATAACGCGCAAACCAGCCCCGTCCTTTATTTAGCTGAGGAAGCAAATGTCACCTTTTCAATCACTTCCCAGTAAGGGGGCTCTACATCTCCCCTAAGCCACGCGCAACGCCAAAGCACCTTATTTTCCGAAACAAACCATCAATCGAGGGCACAAAAATAGAACACAATATCACCCCTATGAGCTCTTAAATAGGGTTGTACGGTACCCGGATAGGGACATATTTTTCCCGCTTAAGCTTGGGGTGAAGGATCTTGAAGTAAAAGATCAATGACATTGAATGAAAACGTCCTAATTGCCGTCCTGAGATGTTATTAAGCGGTGAAATAGGCTAATGGAGATGAGCGGGGTAGTTTAGCCAACTAGTTAAGCACAAACACTGATATACTGGACAAGTTAATTAACTTTAGTACCTACTACTAGGTACCTACTATTATATAGGATAAATGGTCATTGAATACATTTCTTTTCTAGAAATAGTGAATTTTCGTATTTTTTTAATTCGTCAATATTTCGGAATCTATATTTAATTTTCGGACAGGGTACAGTCGAGTTCTCCAATATCTATACAGTCAACCGTTCAAAAATATCTATACACAGACCTTATTGCCAGTTACATAAGGTCTTTGTTTAGATATTTATGAACCTTTGGCTGTACAAATATTGGAGAACTCGACTGCACCAGTACCACTACACATGACCTGTTTTGCTGCAGCTTTCACCCTGATAACAATTATCCCTTTACTGAATTTCCGATTAGTTAGATTACACCAAGTCTTTTAATCATAAAAAACTAAAACTAATCATAGTTGACAAGTTAATGCGGTGCGTGAAGTCTTGAAAGTAGCATTTCATTGCCGTTTTTGAGCAATGACTTGTAACTCATTAGGCCCGTGTTCGCGCAATGTATAATGCTGGTATCATCCCCATCAACCGTGGGAACAGGCAGATATAGATAACCTAACCTAACCTAACATATTATAAATCCAAGGAAACAAGTGCAAAGGTTTAAACAAAACAAACTTGCACTTTCCGTTCTGCCAGCGTTTTCTCTTTCCAATATGCATTACAAAAATAGCGTCTCAAAAATAGCACACAAGACAACACCACGTTTCATTAATAGCGAACGCTTCCATCATAATTGAACCGTTATAAACAAAGTCGTTTCCTATTTAAATCGTTGGCGTCTAGACAACGCTGTATTACCAACATCTGTTGTTTCTCATGAACATTACAGGGGTTTACGCAGGGGCTTTCTCAATGTGTTCAGGTTGTGTAGTGCCCTTGCGATTCATACATTAAATATGTTCTCCAATTTAATCAGATCGATGTTTTCATAATCAGATAACGGCGCACTGTGTTTAGGGTTTTTAGTGTTTTGACCCGGCGCTCTATTCATTTTTGTAATACCGTTGAGAGAGAAACAAGAGAGTTCCTCGCGCAACACACCTGTGGACTGTTTAAGAACCTGAATTTAGTTAAAATTAATTGATAGCAAACTGATTGAATGAATGTTATGAATTTTAGCTCGCAATTATAGCATTTTTCCATTTGTAATTTTTTTATACAATCTTATCTTCAGTCAACCTTTCACAAAGCATATTCAGCATTTATACATATATTGCCTAAAATGGCAATCAAAGGCTTCTTCTAATTATAAAACGCGTGATAACGATAACATACATACCATAAGTTACGTTCACATTATAGATAAGCAGATAAAATACGTAATAAAAATAATTCAAAAGCAACCAAAAAGTATACACTGAGTAGATTACATTCTGGTTTAGTGCAATTGATAACTTTCAGCTAATTCATATCATATGTTCCATCACTAACATTATTTATTATGTATTTTTCTTACAGGACTTAAAAACCGCATATTAAACGTAAACATACATAGATATAATGCCTACGTGATCTGTGTAACGTACTATTAATGACCAGCAGACAATTATAGCATAATTTATCTTCAGCCAGTATAAATCGTTTCTGAATTCACAATTTAATTAAATCCGGCCATAATTATTGGAGAGGCGTAAATAGAGACTTCGTGGACTTCATGGAAACAATATTATAACCATTTAGTTAACTGAAATCTATTAAATGACTCAAAAGTGTTTTATAGTTTGTAAAGTCTATGGAAGAGGTACATTTTCCATACAAACACCAGTCTCCAGCGGGAGTATAGCATGAAAGCTTTACATGCCCTTGCATTTTAAGTCTCAATCACTAACAGGTCTTTAACGTTGTAAAAACTGTCACTAAACCAGACTCATCTTCGCTGATTATTACAATAATAACATCTACCAAAAGTAATTCTCGTAGTTAATAAACGTTCTATTATTAGTTTTATTCCCCGTTCTATTCGGTACCCGTGACGACATTCCCTTGCGGAGGATCGGTAGCAATCAAAACGTAATGGAATCTGCCCGCTTAAGGCGACTACGACTACGGTCTACGTCACCAAACAAAGGCAGCTTTTTACAGGATTTAGCTAAATTTTTAACTCAATGATAACGATAAACGAGTTAGAACAAGATCCTTTTTTGCTGACTTTAGGTACTTCATTATTGCGATATCATCAATATATCCACCACCATTTGAATCTTGACTTGACAAACCGTAGAAAGTTTTCACAGTAAATTTCATATAGTGTTTCACTGTCAGGCACTGCGATGTCATCGTTAAACTAATTGTGAAAGGGTTCTAGGTGGCCTAGGTGGTCCGCTAGTAGGTACGTATACTAGGAATAGTGCATAGTTAGTTATGTACAGGATGGTGCTAATAATAATAATAATAAAAGCCTGTTAAAAAAGAGAAGGTCACGTGCTGAATTCAGTTGAAATTGTGGTATCCGAACGCGCTGACGGATTATCCGAGGGATATGTCAAGTTAGATTTACGTGAGATTCAGTGGCCATTGCGCAGCTGGAGAACACCCATACACAGGCTGTTATAACAATAGGATGACTTACGCCGTAATCCATAAAACATTTTTAGAACCAGTCCTGGATAAAGATATTGCAATAACAAAACATAAAATAATAAAACTCCTATCGTTTGTGGCATAGACACAGGATAAACATTTTTTTTTTATTATTGTTCAACACTCGTTTTAAAATTTCATCTTACCATCATAACTGTATGTTAACTGGTGACCTCTACCATACTAATATGACAGAAGATTCACAAAGTTGAATGAAACAAAAGAATTCTGTTATTTATGAAAACCGTGGAGCTATCTTCCTCCTTAATACTAGGACCCAAAGGTGACATAAAATACGTGACGCCATATGTTTCGATGTACATAAATGTATGGGATGTAAGTATTTATATGCCGTTCTCGAAGGATATGACATTCCAATTTTTGTATTACGCCCTTGTTCAGGGTTCAATCGACATTTCTAAATAGGCACAATTATTATGTCAAAGAAGTTTGTCCAGAATACATTATTATGATTAGTTCGACTAGAACTTACAGACTTACTGGAGACTTTTCAAGAAAGATTTTTACCTACTGGAAGACAACCACAAAACATCAACAACGTTTAGCTTCATCTTAGTTACTGTATGTCAAAAATGATTGTATCCTTGATTTTACTTTGACAACCACATATCTAAGTCTGAGTCGGTTATCAATGTCATTATCAACATGATGCATCATGTCAAGTGCAAAACCGTGTCCATATTTTGACTACCCCTATATTGCTAACTATAAAAAAAACGTTCGACGATTAGCTGGATATCTTTTAATCTTGTAAAAACAGAAATCCAAGCGAGCTAAATTACAGTAATAAACTAACGAACAAACACAAAATCAGATGTAATAATTACAGTCGTAATGAGTCTGCACAGTGCACTGAGACCACAAAAACGACAGTGAGGGATTAATAGTTTATAACGGAACCATAAAAATGTTCACAGTCCATAAAACAGAGCTAGTGTTCCATCCAATCGAGGTTTAACATGCTCGCCACAGCTGGCTGTATCGCTTCGAATCTTTGAAACTAAGTCGTAATAATATTTTAAATAATACGATCTTTACTCTAGCGTACGTCCAACAGCTGGTCACAGGTCTTGTGGCACCATGAGAGGGTTTGGGCTGTCGGGTAGACGGCAGATTATAAATTTATCGTTGAGCATGCAAATGTACAAATTTATAAGATATAACTAGGATTTCATCTTAAATAATTCATCATGTCAGCCGAAAGGCGTCCACTGCTGGACATACGCCATAGTTAGCATATCATTATGTCAAAAATTAAAAATTATAAATTTCAAGGAAAATCGCCAGAACTATTTCTAAAAAGTATCAGGAACTATAGAACTATGCTACATGCGAACAGAACTCCTATTTTTTTGTGATATGCTGGCACTTGATATGCTAACTTCACAGAGACCGCCTCCCCCAAGGCTCTCCACTCAGACCGGTCTTGTGCTTCCGCATCCACCGCGGTCCCGCGATCTTGACCAGGTTGTCGCTTCATCTTGTTGGAAGCCTACCGACAGCTCGTCTCAAACATAATCTCCCACGATCATCTTAAAATATTATTTGAAAGCTAAGTCGCTTAAGTTAATGACTAGTAAAATTAACACACAGCTAACAAAAGTCACCACAGCAACAATACCATAGGTGGATTGCTTGTAAAATCCATAATTATGTAGCTCTACCTCGCTCATATCAGCGGCCCTATTGTCGCTTGCCGTAGCCGCAAGCTACTCAATCGAGCATAACATTAAGTACACGCGCACTTAACATCAAAATGCAAATTGTTCTGTCAAACCGCGACGTTGGTGTATGAATCGCAGAAGTATCCTCAGGGATAGATGAAACGATTAACCATGTAGCTGTGTATCGCCTTGGGCGGTGTGCCAAATCTAAGTCTTGCTGTTTCGGGGATTTATTACAATCACTTGCGAATTAGTGAACAGTTACAGTACTTTAGGTTTAATATGAGCTGATCACAGAACTATATCGGGATAGAAGGAAATAGTTCATCGGTTTGTTACGGGACCCGATCGTGTAACCTTTTGCGTAGGTATTTTGACGTCACGTTGAGGTATTTGAGCACATTTTGGTGGTGTTTCAACAGTTAGTTGTTGGGTAACAAGGTATTATGTTTTTGAAATTTGACGTCGCACGCGGAAAGTGGTCGGGAGCTTGAACGCGTAATGAGGTTCTCATCTCAGCCCTTCTTTTAGGCGCGCGGTGCGAGGTACATACACTTTTTCTTTCTATCGCGATATAGTTCTGTGGAACTGATTCATAATGCGGTTACGATGAGTAAAATGTATGTGTATGGGGTATGACTGGGTAAGACACATCGCTCTATTATTAATTATTATATTATAATTACAGAATTTGTTGAAGTGCAGATTTATTTATTAGCTACTAACAGGTTAAAAGTAGTTAATTTTTTCACTTCAAGCGCTTACATTATTGCTGGAAATTTTATTGTTGGAATATGTCCTCTGAAAAGGTATAAAATCTGGTATTTGAATCCAATAGCGATCACTTGTGCTCTATTAGTTTTATTAGCATTTTTGAATGACGTTACTTTACTTACTTTACGTTAAATATGTCATGCGACCCAGGGTGTACAAATTAAGGATTCATCGTTCATCAACATCACCATCTCCAGTTTATTATGTCCCAGTGCTAGGCACAAGCCTCGTCCCAGCATAAGAGGGCCTGGACTATAGTTCCCACGCGGGCCCAGTGCGGATTGGGAACTTGACACACACCATTGAATTGCTGTTTTCCTTCACCGAAAAGGTCATGATCATGATAAATTAAAAATATAAATAAACATATTTAAGGATTAATTAGTGCCAATTTTCCATTAAGTATAAAAAAAATGCACCGTCATTCCATTAGCGATAATTGTCATTTCCGAGTGCGGCAGTAAGTCATAAGAAGTCAACGACTCACTAAGCCACTTAATGCCTCTAAGTGACCTCAATACTAACATACGCTCAAAAGGTCGACAGGGGTAACAAAAAGAAATGTCCCGGGCCCCTGTGAAGTGTAAACGTGTTTCAAGAGTTAAGTGCAACACCAGTACAGTCAGGAACCTTAGGGAACCACGGGGCTTCCCCTCTGTCACCTTTTACAGTATGGCTAGAGGGGGGCAGGGTAGCGCGTCACAGTAGCTAGTTGGTAGAAAAACAAACAAAGCCGGGTGGTCCGATGTGTGCTACTGATTTCCCTTTTACCAACTTTAGGAGCTGATCGGGATAAGGTACGAGCAAACTGTTTTAAGTTGAAATGACGTCATTGATAATTAAACTGCTCAAAAATGTCTAGGGATCAAACGCGTGTGGGAGTCTGAACATAATTGATCCCTAGACATTTTTGAGTAGAGTACCTTGTGACAGTCAACGTCAAGTCGTTCACTCACTATGTTAGTGTGTACAGGTGATTGCATTAAATCAGATAAATATTTGTGAATGAAAAACCCGGCCAAGTAGGTAGGTAAGAGTCGGACTCGCGCACCGTTCCGCACCTACTAAAGTTTTTTTCTGAATACACCTAAATAGGTATCTCAGATATTATGTATAATCTATGAGATTTTGCTTTGTGCCAGATTTCATGATTACAGGTCCATGGGACTTGGTTATCATTTACTTGCGATTGACAAACAGACGGACGGATAACGAAATGATCCTATCAGGGTTCCGATGTTTCGTTTCGAGAAACGGAACCATACAGGTAAATACTGCTTAGAACAGTAAAAAAAACCAAACCAAAAGCAGCGGTAGATCTGGCAGTGGGCGAGGCGTAAAAAAATGTGAACAGGATTATAATTTCAGGACCACTGTAAGGCTAATAGTCATGTGGAACTGACAAGCTTAAAGGGTGTGGTAAAGAGCAAAGATTACCGTTTTGCCATGATACACAGACAAGCTAAACCAGCGAGCCAAAAAAATTGCGGTTAAAGTTAAACTCGCCCGTCGATAATACTCTTTTACTCTCAATCTCGCAGTCCAAACAATAACTCCATCTGCTCATCATACAATTGTATGGAAAGGCAATGCAATTCTATTCAAAGGAAAGTTCGCTGTGTCGGCTAGTAGGTATGTATATATATATATATATATGTATGTATATATGTATATATATATATATATATATATAAGATAGATTTAGTTAAATCTTAAAAAATACTGAACGTGTCCGTTATCGTTTGATCAACAAATACCTAAACCAAGTTATTTTTAAACATTTTACGTATTTGCCGTGTGACTACCACCCTGTCAACCCATGCCTAATCAGTCGATTATAGAGCAAACCCAATTACTAGTATGAATAACAATATAAATAATCTATTCATAAACGAGGCTGCTTATTCAAGTAGACTACACATGACAGGTTAGTACGGTACGTAGTTAATTTATTCACAACCGGTTTATGCGTACATTATAATAGAAAATTTGATCAGAACCGACCTTGTCGGCTTATCTGAAGGACACGTGGTAATTTAATTAAGATGAATTAATATGGCTATTAATTTATTAGAAGTCGCTAGAAACAAGGATAACGTGAAAACGGAAATAGGTATTGGTGTGCACGGTAGGTCCAGCACAACTCACAGTGCGACTTCTATCTCGCGCGAGAACAACTGCCCGTCCTTTTCTGTCATTCAGAATACAACGGGACGGGTAATATAATCTCGCGCGACAAACAAAGTCGCGGCCAGTCGTGCTAGACCAACTGGAAGAGACCTGTGAAGTGCAGAGATCATCTTAACATTCCTAAGGCCGACTTACGTACTCTAGCACGACTGGCCGCGACTTTGTTTGTCGCGCGAGATTACCCGTCCCGTGGCATTCTGCACATGTAGCACGGCGCGCCATTTTGTCGCTTGTCGCGCAGTGCGTCCCTTTCATAGTGATGGAATCAGTGAAGGAGGCACTGAGCGACAAGCAAAACGGCACGCGTGCGAGCCCCCTGAGTGACAGAAAAGGACAGGCAGTTTTCTCGCGCGAGATAGAAGTTGCACTGTGAGTTGTCCTAGACCTAGGTTATATAGTTAACTGGCTAATTCGAAGTTAACTTGAGGTGTTCCAGAAGTATTGTCTGAGGTAAAGTTAATTCCGAGAAGTGAGTAAGTATGTAACCTAGGTTCGCACAAGTCGACCTAAAGGCGATACAGAAGAATTTAAACTAATTAACTATGGATAATTGGATACCTGTGTAAAAAATATATACCTATGTCCTTCTTGAACGAGCGTAGCAAAGTTCTCCGCGTTCGATTAGCGAATCCGCGAATCGGCTCTATTTTTTTTTTTATGTTAAGTGGCATAAAAATGTTTGTCTGACGATAATCTGAGTATTGTTGATCGGAATTACATACAAGAAATTTGGTAGGCGTGTAGTTGACATAAATACGAAATACGAAAATAAGAAAATGAAAAGGTAAAAAAAGGCGGGATGCGAGATATAAGAGTCGAGAGTGATGAGCCCGAGTTCGAAATTCAAGAAAACCTTTCTTTTTATACTAGGTACTTATTTATTTTTACAATCATTGTGTGAATAATGTTATATTATTATTACTAATATTAATTATTTTAAGTTGTTGTAGCAAATAACATTTTAAACAAAAACATAATGTACTGATTATACATACATAACAGTACTGCACCAGAAACCCATAGCCCTTGACATACCAATCAAATGGCGGTCAAGGGGACTTACTACCAAAAATGTCGACCGAGTCACTTTAGTAAAGTTTACACTTGTGTTATGTGAAAGAATGTATGACACAAACATAATGAATAAAATACCTACCAGACAAGAAATAAACATGTGTACTCCTTCATAATTAATTAGCTTCTTTATAGGTATGTCAGAATGTAAAATAGGTATAAAAAATCAATTAGGTATATAATGATGAAATAAAATATATTGAATTATAACCTATTGAAAAAAGAGGTTTTTGGGGAAGTTTTAAATCTCTTACATAGTTTAGGTATATTTTCATAATAAATAATAATAAATATCATGGGACAATTTGACACCAATTGACCTAGTCCCAAACTAGGCAAAGCCTGTACTGTGCCGGTACCAGACAACGGATAAACATACTTATATAGATAAATACATACTTATATACATATTAAACACCCAAGACCCGAGAACAAACATTCATATTCATCATACAAACATCTGCCCCGACCGGGATTTGAACCCGGGACCTCAAGCTTCATTGTTCAAAGTAATTATAATAAAGTCTCAGACTTAAAAAAAGTCCTACTTTTACCATTAAAAATTAATGTCAAGCTTTTTTTCGTGTTGGTACTTGATTGGCTTTGGTGTTAAATTCATATTGTACAAAATAATTTATTGAGAATTACGTTTGGTTGAAATGTTTCTCAAAAGTAAACATTCTGTCACTTATTTTTAACTAACATGTTAAATAGAATATCACCCAATATGGACATACCTATTGGAATCAATGAAAATAATCGATTTATTGATTATTTTTGTTTTATTTTTATGAAACATTCATAGAATGAAATTCAACATACAATGACAATGCAAAGAAAAACCTACCTAAAGGAATACCTATTGGACTTTACAAAAATAAGTGTTGGGTTCATACCTGTTGTGTCCTCTGACTTTTAACCCCTGATGAAAAAGAGGGGTGTTATATGTTTGACATGTGTATCTGTGTATCTGTCTATGGCATCATAGCTCCCAAACAGATAGACCGATTTCGATGCGGTTTTTTTTAATCGAAAGCTAGTTTAATCGAGACGGTTCTTAGCTAAGTTTCATTAAAATCGGGAAAGCCGTTTTTGAAAAAAAAATAACTTTGAAATGGCAATGTCGGGGGTTTTTCAACTTGTCTAAATTGGTTAGGTTAGGCTATAACACCAGATCCTTATGACTTCACACTTTAGCTGAATAAAAAGTACCTACCTACCTAACCCATACTAATCTGGTATAGTGTGGCTTTATAAATATACGTGTTTTTTTAAATCAGTTCTTTTGACAACATTTTATATTTCAAAGACAATAATTTGATTAGTTGTCTGTATTTTATTTGGAAAGAGGAATATAACAACATTTTTAATTTTTTTACTAGGATTCATAATTAATTCATTACTCATTTATTAAAAGATACTTATACTAAAAGGACGTAACTCCAGTTCTATGTTAGGATAGATCTATCATTGAATTTGTCTTGCCTCATTAAAAACAAAGTAAAGATGTTTGCAGTACATGGACAAGGCAAGCAAAGCACAAGACAGAGAAGAGTGGAAGAGATTGGGGAGGCCTTTGCCGCAAGGCTAACAAAAAAAAAACACATTTCTAAATAACTGAAATTATCCATGTAATGAATCATGAAATAATAAATTACTTAACTCGACCTGAGCTGGGCGTTTTTCGGTTTTTTTTTTTTAAATTACATATTCGGTTTTTTTTTTTTTTTGAGATCGGAATAAAATACAAATCCATACATACGAGGGGCGGCTGAAAAGTAATCTACCTAACAATGAAACAAAAGACTGTCGTGGCAATTTTTATTTTTTTTTCTATATAGTCCCCTGCTAGTAAAATGCACTTATTAAATTTTTCAAATATTGAATTTAAACCATAAAAAAAAAAAAACTTTCGGTTTTTAACCGCAGCCTTCATTTCGTAATCGGTCATAAACCTTCGTCCCCTGAGGTCTTTCTTGAGAAGTCTAAACAGAAAATAGTCACAGGGGGCTAAATCTGGACTATAAGGGGGGTGGTCAATGGTTTCGAAGCCATTGTCTTTAATTGCTAGCTTCGTTGTGCGGCGGTATGCACTGGTGCGTTATCGTGCAAAATCAGAATTCCTTTGCTTAGTTTACCTCGCCGTTTTTCTTTTATTGTCTCTCTTAGTTGATATAGTAAGTTTGAGTAATAATCAGCATTCATTGTAGTTTTCTTCGGTAAATAATCTATGAGCAAAATCCCTTTTGTGTGCCAAAAGATTGTAGCCATAAGTTTACCTGCCGATGGACAGACCTTGAATTTCCGAGGCGGCTTCTCATCCTTAAATTTCCACTGTAACGACTCTTGCTTACTTTCCGGGTCCCATTGTCGAATCCAAGTATCACATGTTACAATTCTAGAAATTATTTCTTCCTCTTTCCCTCGACTCATGTCCAAAAACTCTTCGCAACATTTGACACGCCTCTCCATGTCAAATGCAGTCAACATTCTGGGGACCCAACGTGCACTAACCTTGGACATGTTCAAATGCTCATGAATTATTTCTTTGATTGAATTATTTTCGCTCTTTACTGACGCCCACATCTCTAGCTATCTCCCACTGCTTCACTCGTCGGTCCTCTTATATAATTTTTTTCACCCTGGCAAAATTTTCATCGGTGACGGCCGAAACTGGTTTTCCGCTACGAGGATCATCTTCCAGGCTCTCACAACCTAACTTAAACTGCTTTGACCAAAACTTTATAACAAATTCGGAAGAACACGAACTGCCAAACACACGTAACATACGCTGTCTGATCTCCGAAGGCGAAGGCTCCCTTCTTTAGTCAAAAACTTAATCACCGCATGCTGCTCGATTTTATCCATTTTCACTTTTTCTATTGATATGTTTGAAACAATTGTAGGAGACAAATAAAGGTGATGATGCAATAAACAAATGAATGTAATACATTTTGAAAATAGAATAACAAACGAATATATATCCATACCAGCCAGCATTATTTTTGTATATATTTCTGACCAAGGAGATTACTTGTCAACCGATGCATGAAAAAAAATACCAAAATTAACAAAAAAATGCCTTAGCCCGTATCAGGTCAACAGAAGAGGACGGGTTCATTGTAATCTAATAGTAATTTTAAATGGTTCGGTAAATTTGATTATATGAATAAAGGCTAATAATAATAATAATAAGATGTTTATGATTTATGACAATGTTGTGATGTTGTCAAAATCAAACTTGTGATATTTCTTTTTCATAAAAAAGGTTTTCATCCATTCATCGGTAGTACTTGTGCCCTAAGCACGACTTGTCGAATCCTGCGTTACGTTACGGTTATCGTATCGAGATCGAGAAATCTCATACTAAATTTTAGTTCCAAATACGCTCACGGGCGGTCGCTGTTCCAAACGTCATACAAACTCGTTATAGTTTACTATTCGATTTTACGTGACGCAGGATTCGACAAGTCGTGCTTAGGGCACTTAATATTCTTCTTTTTATTTCATTGTCTCATATTTCACATAATAGGCAATATTCAATTTACATAAATACATGTATTGGTGTGTTTAGGAGGCAAAAGTTTTTCAATTCCTATTAGTTTTCAGGTGCTAAAAAAACTAAATGTTGTCAATTGTTTCAGATACCAGACACACAAAAAACAGAGTTTAGGAGTAGGCCCCTCTGTTTTATTATATCACAATATTATTACGTACTAGCTGTTGCCCGCGACTTCGTCTGCATAGATTTCGGTTATCGCTATCCCGCGGGATCTATAGAATTTTCTCAATTAAAAAGTAGCCTATATTATTCCTCAATATTCAAACCATATTCTTACCAAATTTCATCTAGATTGGTGCAGCGGTTTTCCCGTGAAGAGGTAACAAACAGATAGACAGAGTTACTTTCGCATTTATAATATTAGTTAGGATGAGTCATGTTTTGACTCTGAGTTTTTCTATTTCCTTTTTATTTAAGTGAATTATATTACATAGCAATAATTTCAAGTTTTATTTTCAGTTGTAAGGTACTGTGGGAACAGCAATGAGTTTAATAAAGCCTTAGAAACAGCTAGTATTTCGTCTAGTCTATAATATTGGGCTAGTACCTACTTCTCACTCAGAAATAGTGACTTAGAATGAGATGGTTGCTATTAGATTCACTACAAACAGCATGTTAAATAGCATGATAATATGATATGAGATAAGGATTATCGGTATCAGTTTATGGATAAGTATTAAACATAGCATTACATGATTGATTTTCCTTATTGCACTATTTCCTGATTGTTTAAATAGCACATTGGTACTTTAATCTAATATATTTTTTTTAAGACAACAAGTGGCAAATAATATCATTGAAAGAAAATAGTGCCACCTTTGAACACCCATAACACAAGCATTACCAGTGTGTTGCTGGCCACTCGTGAAGCAAGTCAAAGTGCTATACTTAATTTTTTCAGCATTAGAAAAAAGGTAAACAATGACCTGCCTTTTTATTGAAAATTACTTTTACAAAATAAGACCAAACAAGTACCTATCAATAAAAAAACAATGAGTTTAAATTATTTATTTGATATATATATATGATTTTATATGTAATGGTTACTTTTAAAAAAAAAAGTGTTTTTTAATAAAAAGACATGACAAAATCGTTCACTTTCTTTCTAATGCTGAAAAAAAATAAAGTTATAAAGAACTGTTTTAATTTACAAAATAAATTGACACTTAAAAAATAAACCATTGATTTTGATTAAAATTATTACCAGAAAATGTTATCAATCAATGAATGCCGCTAATGTCAATGTGGCACTAAGCACTGAGGAAATTAAGATTTGATTACTACAAAATAATATTTAAATTAGGTACTTATGTCTATTGTTACTTCTTGTTTCTAGATGTTTTCTTCATTTTAATTCTATGATTTGAAGGGCGTAGCCTAGATTCAACATGCATTATGCATTCACTGTTTGCTATCGATTGTAACTCTGCAGTATTACAATCAAGTAACATATTACATATTAGCAATTAAAATTAAAATATTTAAAGCTGGGTCAGTGCATAATAAGAACTTCTAAACAAATACCATTGCCTCATCCCATCTTGCGCAACTTTGCTATAGTATTATCTCAAGTATTTATCTACCACATTATCCAGAATAATAAAGTAATTGAGGTAAGATGTCATGTGTGGACACTTAAATGTTACTGCCCAGTGAACTCTTCTAGTAGAGCACTGTCTCTGTCCAACTCAAGCTTGAACCTATCTGTTCATCTCCTTCACACCATTCACTCAATGGATAAGAGAAAGTAACAAAAGAAAAAAACACATCCCAGCCACAATCCTAAACCTGCCACTGGTATTATCGAATTAAATAAAATGTTAAAGTTTTATAGACACTTAACATACCCATAATTCAGTCCGGTCCTGTGAAATACTATAGTAAACAACACATAGTACTACTCCTAACCTATACCTACATTTATGGGCTAATTATTGCACTATGGCATTGATGCTGCAATTACATATTAATAGCAACGATGCCACTTCTACATACACATAAGCGCACGGCTGAAAAGTAAACATAAACAGGGAAACTAACCCTTTCTTCATGAGCCACCTTTGACGGCCCCCGTTGATAGAAGAAGTCTCCTCTCGGGAACACACTCATCCATTTTATAAGCACTCAACGGTTAACACAATCTGTGTTATTTATCTTTGCACTAGTTGTCACAATCAAACTAAAATTCCACTTTTCGCTGCGCTAAACGCAGACGTCATTGACAAACAACCGTAGTGACGAGCTATTGCACTGGATCACATAGTATAAGAAAACACAACGTATTTTGAGGGCCATCGTGTTATTATATCACAATTGTTATCACTTGAGGTTATTAGATTAATAATCACATCATTTACAGCGGTTATTTATAAAAATAAAAACGTACAAAGCAAAAATTACTCGTACAGACAGCATTCGCGACGTCGCACACTCGCATAACGTAACGTGCGATTTCGCTTCACACACTACGATAGTGACAGTTGGGCGCTAGCGTCGAAAAATGTCCGAGTTAAACTAAAGTATCTAAACTATGGCAACACCGTTCCGCTCACAAGGAAGAGTAGTATCGATTGTCGCTTGATTGCACGTATGCTTGAACTACTAAGCATACTTCGGACAATGTGTAATAAATATTCATCAAGTGATTACTTCATTAACTCGATAGATGTCACTAATTACACATAGTAGAAAAATAATGTCTAATTACAGCTGATCTCAATGAACACTCGACCTAAGACTTAATTTCAAGGTATAGGTATCTAATATTCGCTATTGTAACTTGTCATAAATGAATAAATTAGATCTCCCTAGGCAAAAGTAAAAGAGAAAATAATTATTGACTGATATTTTATCGATTTGATTAGAAGTTTTTATTTATACTTACTTGCTTACTTATTTTCAGGTTGGTAAGCACTTATACTTAACTAATTTTATAATAATTAAGATAAGATGATATTAAGTATTTACAAACGCCTAAGATTGGTTATTTTGTGAACCCAAGATGATCCCCCTAATTGTTGGTTCCCCCACCCCCTCCTTGATGATTTGGCATCTTCACTCTTATCATTAAGAACATAGGGGTGAAGATCTGTCAAAAACTAGGTACCTACCTACATGCTTACCACTTTACAAAATACCGTGGAAATGCCCATAGCAGGGTAGTTTTAACTAATTTTCGAGTAGTAATATTTTGAATGAAATGGGTTTTTTTAAGTTTCACGTTTTACTAATGTTGCAAGGGTTAAAAAAAAAGAGTTTATTTTGCACCTCAGATTAATGATGTCTGTGTTTTGCACTTTAAAAAAATATACAATTATTTTAATTTTTTTTTTTTCATTTCATTTTTTATCATTTATTATTCGAAAACGTATGAATCGCAATTTTTTCAAAAATCTCTACTGGACAACTTAAAACTTCGGGGAAAAAAGTCATCAGGACTCGATTCCCGTGATTGACGAACTATTTCAATACCTACCTTCAAATTTGCACGAAACCGTCGGTGCGCGAGTCTGACTCGCACTTAACGGCCGGTTTTTAAGGTTCCGTACCTCAAAAGGAAAAAACGGAACCCCTATAGGATCACTTTGTTGTCCGTCTGTCTGTCTGTCTGTCAAGACCCTTTTTCTCTGGAACGCGTGGAGGTAGCATGCTGAAATTAATACGAAATACTCAAGCCTGCGGTCCCTTGAAGCTGTGAAAAAATCACCCTTCTAAGTCAACGCAATCAAAAGATACAGTCATTAAAAAGGCCATTTCCATACAAATTGCCGAGAACCGAAAACCTAAAGGGTACTTCCAGTTGTCCTAGAAACTTTGAAATTTGGTATGAAGGTAGCTCTTATAGCACAACCACTCAGAAAAGTCTCAGAATCTTACATTTTTATGTCTGTCTGTAGATTTCGCAGACCAATTTAAGTTAACCCCACACTGCGTACATTTTGTTTAAGAGCAGGGCTCTGCTAACACTGGACTTCTTAAAACACTGGGGAAAAGCGTTAAAATCTTTCTACGGCACCCTCGTGCACTTGGCCGGTTTTTTTTTATTTGAAGTCGGTTTTATTTTTTTTGTTAATTTTTATTAGGTTTTTTTTGCGAAAAATAGTAAGTAGGCAGTTCCGTAGTTCCGGTGCACATTTTTGCTCTCCATCATCAATTCCACTTCATTTAATGATGCTTTCCAAGAGTAAATACCTATAAGAGTTACTATAAAACGCTTGCAATATCGCAATAAATTATTTATGATTAGGTCAAAATTATCATTAGTTGCTAAGAATAGTTATATTACGTGTATAAAAATATTTAACAAGCTGCCTGACACAATAAAAGACCTAGCCTTCGTTAAATTTAAAAGGACTTTAAAAAAGTGGCTGGTCGAGAAGTGTCTTATAGTGTACAGGAGTTTTTTGTTTATAGGTAGGTGCATTCACAATTTCAAATGCCATGTGTTTAGGGTAGATTTTAGTGATACGAATGTTATTTTTAAGACCTATAATTTTATAATTTGAATTTTGGATTTTGAATAAAATACACCCAAATCGCGAAAGGTGTGCTAATCATATTTGAATAGTTCCTTCGATTCCTGGATCTCACCATCAAGTTAAATTATGCTTACCCTTAAAGGAAAAAGAGTTTTCCAAATCGGTCCAGCCGTCTTCGAGTAATCAGGGAACCTAAGTAGTTACATGAAAAAAAAAATCCGACTAGGTAATTGAGAACCTCGTTTTTTAAGTCTGTTAAAAGTGTCAAAAACGCGATAGGTCTATAATATTTGAAGTGTTCCTTCGATTTCTCGAGGGTCTCTCCATCAGATTCCTGATCTGATCTTGAAAATGGGACCAACTGCTAGAAAATAATTTTCCAAATCGGTTCAGCCGTTTTCGGGTAATTGGGGAACATACATAAAAAAAAACAAATATTCCGACGATGCTTTCGCTGGCGGTAAACCAGACACAATAGAATTCCTATTGTTAACCGACTTCAAAAAAGGAGGTTCTACGTTCCACTGTATGTTTTTTTTTTAATAACGGCTAAGTATAGCCTCTTACCGCCGGCGAACGTGTCAAATAGGTACACTGTCATGCTTTTGTCGATTTTGTCTAATCTATATCCAATATAAAACAGTAGCCTTACTGACCATTGACTGACTGACAGACAACGCACAACCAACTGGGCCGTGTTTTATAAAGCTACAAGTTACAATTTACAAGCGGAAGTCTTTTTCTATCACCTTTTGTTAGAAAGAGACTTCCGCTTGTAAATTGTAACTTGTAGCGTTATAAAACGCGGCCCTGGAGCTATTACCTACTTCAATTTTGACAGACATCTTACAAAGACTGTTTGTTTTCTCTGCTTTAGCTTTCGTCCGGCAATATTTTATTTATTTATTTATTATCAAAAAAAAAATTACAGCATTACAGCAAACCCAATGCGCTATAAAATTTAAATATAAACAATACGCCATACAAAACAAAAGTACATATAAAAATTAAAAAAAAAACATTACAACTATTTAGGGAGTTTTGGAGAAGTATACGTGATATAGACTATCAGTAGTCTAGTGGTTTGACTTAAGCCGGCTTTTGCACATTCGTTTTTCAGAATTTCTCGGTGAAGGAACACATCGTGAGGAAACCTGCACAATCCTGCGAAGCATTTTAATGGTGTGTGCAGTTCCCAATACGCGCTGAGCCCGCGTGAGAACTATATCCCAAACCCTCTCATTCTGAGAGGAGGCCTGTGCCCAGCAATGGGACGTAAATAAGGCTGATGATGCGAAGAACGGGAACTCAATATTGCGTAGAGAGACTTTGGTCAGATTTAAGTATTGGCGATCGTACTGAGGGTCCAGCACGACTTTTCGAAACCTGCGTCACGTAAAATCGAATAGTAAACTATAACGAGTTTGTATGACGTTTGGAACAGCGCCCGCCCGTGAGCGTATTTGGAACTAAATTTTAGTACGAGGTTTCTCGATCTCGATATGATAACCGTAACGTTACGCAGCATTCGTAAAGTCGCGCCGACCCTCTGGGATACGTAAAGGTTAAACCTTTTCATCGCTAATTCATCTAGTCTTGACAACCAATGAAGACTCACACGCCGTCATCAATACATGTCAAACATTCCACTGGAAATAAATCCTTCTACGACTTACAATAAGACCCCTATTTGTCTACTAGACGGTTCGTCCCGTAGCGTACAGGCCCTAAACTATGAAGTGCAAAATTCGAACTTCGTGTCGTGCCGTCCCGCTCACGCTAATATGATTTAATACGAGAGCGAGCGGGACGATACGATACGAACTTCGATTTTCGAATTTCGTAGTCGTCCCCCAGGCCTTATACTACGAAGTGCAAAATTTGAACTTCGTGCCGTGTCGTCCCGCTCACGCTAATGTAATTCATTACGAGAGTGAGCGGGACGATACTATACGAACTTCGATTTTCGAATTTCGTAGCAATACCCCAGAGCACGACACTTCATTCGTAGTGTGGCGGTCAAGAGGTGTTAAAAAGTATTTGGATCAATTAAATAATACTTCAAAAGGACTAGAATAAGTAAAAGACCGCATAAATACATACTGTTTTATTAGAAAATGAAACAAAATTCCTTACACTACCTAAATAAGGCACGACGTGTCGAAAGGAACCGCAAAGCACAAACGGATATGTCACGAAGCGATGTGGTGACCTTGGATTTACAGCGGAATAGAAAACATTTATTTAAAAAGTAAAAGTAAGTAAGACTTGCAAACTTGCAGAGGTAGCGCACTATAGCACGTTCGAGTTAAAAATACACATTTACCCTGCTATTGCACTGCCGCCTCACTGCATTCTTAACGCGAAGGTACTATAGCATTTAACGCGGACGCAAAGCATTCGTCCCTTTCGCACTCACCACTTAGTAAGAAAGATATAATAAATAGGTGGACACCTCACTAGTCCTACAGGAGATTGCGTTGTCGCCCGTTTCTCCCCCCCCCCCCCCCCCCCCAAACAACACCTCCCACCCCTTGTACTGCGCGGGCGAGGACTCAGTTAAGTTGTCCACTTAAACCTTTATCTCTTTCTAAAATAATCTAGGTCCGTAACGACGGAACTTTGAGAATTTGACAGCTAAAGAAAATTGTAAAAATTTCTATACCCTTTCAGCCGTTAACATTTTCTTTCAGTTCTGTCTTTCATTTTAGTAGTTCTAGTCCAGTAAGTACTGTATGCAACTTGCTTCCGTGTTAAATGGGTACTTGACACCTTAGCAATGCAATTATTATGATATTCGGGACTTAATCGCGTAAAAAACATATAACGTCGAGGTATTTAAATTATAATTTAAACACATGTTTTTTACGCGATTAAGTCCCTAGTATCATAATAATGTGTGAAAATCGCGAAAGTTTAAATCAATAAACATGCAATTTTTTTCGAAATGGCAAAACGATAGCTTTGTATAGAACCTTGTATGAATTACTGAGATATATAACGTCATACCGGCCTCCTATGTGTATATTTATGATTTTGTTACATTAAAAATCGTCTAAATCGCAATTACAAGTGAGACATCGTTTTTTTATATTTTCTAAAAAGTGATTAGTTAAGTAGTAGTGTAAAATTATTTTATTTTGACATCAGTCAAATACCCAATTCTTGTTAATAAAAATTTAATCTACTAAACAATATGGATTCCAGAGATGTTTGCTACCATTCACCAAAGAGTTCCAGCTCACAAAATACTTTCATTGAACATGGCCGGAGGAATCGATGTAAGTAATAAATATTTAACCAAATTTATAGTATTTAAATATGTTACATTAGAATAAGTAGCCCTAAGATAAACAGGAAGCTTTATAATATGGCAAAAGTTATGAGTAAATTAGGAGTCGCAGTACATCAAGATATGTGAAATATTTAAAGTGATTAATATATATAAACAGTTTATTAATAAATATGTTGCAAGATGAAACTTTACAAAATGTACAAGAAACAATAGTTTACAATTACAATGTGCGTCATCAAAACAATTATTCACTGTTTTTAAATAGTGTTTCAGCGTAACTAAAATTGTTTATAAAATAACGTTTTTAAAAATACCTCCAATTCTCTTGCTTTGTGCATGTTATATTATTTATATGTCGTTATTTAGGTTATTTTTACAAAGTTAGCATCAGTATAAAACGTTATTATAAAATTTTACATCTAAAGCAAAACAGGTTTTAATTAATAATTACACGTCCCTAAATGATTACAATCTCTAAACAAAATGCAAAACGACTTACTGTCCAATAAATTACTAACGCGGTATCAATGATTTATTTTATAATACTATACTAAATTTGTAAATAATATAGGAATTATAATATCTTAATTTGTATGTCTTTGTACCAAAAATGTATGGTAAGATAAGAATATCGAAATTTAGAGCTCCATCGCCTTAGAGAACGAATGAGAGAGCAATTGTCCAAGTCTTGAAATCGGAAACTTTTCCGTGCATGAAAAGTGGATTTCGGACCTCCATTTTGAAGCATTACAAATTTTTTTACAAGAAAAAAATTATATGCCGATGTTGACTCTAATATTTTAACTAATGAGATGTATTTGTCAGTCTATGGTTTACACTCAATACGTGAATGTATTCTATTCAACAATGGTTTACAGTGAGTTATTGTCTCTGCGTAGCTAAATTATTATTATTAAGTAAAAGACTACGCAACTTAATGTCTCTTGATTGCTTCGAACAATTTGATATTTCACCTTAAACATTAACATAACTTTTTCTTTTCAATTTGTCTAATTTTCTCACTCAGCTTGAATGGGCTAACTTTAATGACTTGCTATATTTTAAATCACAGATATTGTTAGCCCTATCGTCGGCGTGATTTAAAATGACTACAAAAGTTAAGTTAAACCACAAATTAGCGCGTTGTAGATAAAGACAAATGACGTTCTTGACGTATGTCTAAGTATGTGAAATTGTTCTCTATCTCTTTCTACAGTACACTAACTTTTATCAGTTGACCTTAAGCTTGATTATTAAACATGGTCATGGTACTTGTCATACAGCATTCTAAATTTTAAATCAGTCGAAAACGACCTGAAAGGTTTAAAAAATTTAGACAAAATTATATAAAATAAGAGCATCTCATCGCTACTTGGTTCTCAAAGACAAGAGTTTCTGATCAGTCATGTGGGTACAAGTGTTTCGGCCACGGCTATGCGCGGCGAGCGATTTTCTAATTACCTAATACATTGCGTGTGTTGTTAACTGACCGCTATACGGTAAGTTCGATCGCGCAATAAGCAGCGAATTCGCCAGCAGCTTCGCTCGCTGGACGCGTTCAGTCCTGGCCGAGGTGTTAAGGTTAAGGTTACACTAGATTTAAGGCCCGCGGTTGGCACTGGCGTCAGTAATGGTCAAAGTCGGCTGTCGGCGCGACTGAGTATACTGACGGGGGTCTGAAAAGAAAAAACATAAGAGTCAAAGGCATTATCAATTCAGTCTTCTGATTTTTTAAGAGCTCATCGAGTCTTTTGTTGTGTTTGCACAAAGGAAATGAAAGTGAAGATTCTTGATCAGAATTGATCTTTTTGTTATTTTTTTCTCCATTTTTTATTCTTTCGGCTATGTTTCAATGAGTATTTAAAAAGTATAATAATTGAAGGTGAAGACGTTTAAGTTCTGGTAACAAACCTGAGGGCGCGGCGCGGCGCGGGGAGGCGGGAGGGGCGCGGCAGGCCCGATGCGCGCGGCTCCGCGCCGCTGGCCGGCCGGGGCTCCGGCGCCGGCGCCGCCGCTAGTGACACACACATACGTCTTATATGGACAGGTAATGTTTATACTCCGTTTATTTTAACACAAACTTATGCCCCGCGGCTTTGCCCCCGTGAAATATTTCAAAATGGGCTAGTTCCCTATCCCGTGGGAATTTCGGAAAATCCAAAAATCCAAAATACCAATTCTGGTGTAAGGGTGGGCACGCGACCCGGAGTGTCGAGGTTCCGGGTTCGATTCCCGGGGTTGGTATTTTTTCTGGTTTTTCTGTGTATTCATGTTTCGGTGAGTTTATTAAAAATATAATCCATTCTTAGTGCACCCCTATAATACTCAAGGTACATGTTTGCCAAATTTCAAGTCTCTAGGTCCTGTGATTTAGGCTGTGCGTTGTCTATCAGAGGCCCGAGTACGAATATTCGAAACCTGCGTCAAGTAAAATCGAATAGAATAGTAAACGTTATCGAGTTTGTATGACGTTTGGAACACCGCCCGCCCGTGAGCGTATTTGGAACTAAAATTTAGTATGAGGTTTCTCGATCTCGATACGATAACCGTAACGTTACGCAGGATTCGAAAAGTCGTGCTCGACCCCCAGTCAGTCAATCACGGTACTGTTTTATAGGTATAGATAATTGTTGAAGCTGTTACCTGGCGTTGGTTTGAGGGTGGGTCCCGAGGCTGGCCGCGTCACGCGAAGCTGCGACGCCCCCGCTATCGAGTAAGGCCGCGTCATCGGTGGCTATTGCAAAAATGTTCAAATTGACTATTAAATACAAAGACTTTGATAATTTAAAATACAAAGGCTATTACTTAAATACATGATAAGCAATTTCATTAGACACGTGAGAAGCAAATGAAAATATTATACTGAAAAGCTTGTACCAATTGTTACATGACGTGATTCACAATATCGTGGTTAAGCTAACAATACCGCACGTCAGTTTTTGTATCTTTATAGAATGTATATAAAATGTTTAATGTAGCGACTACAGTCATTTGTCTCCTGGCCCCTATCTAACCAACGTAACTACTGTCAGTTTTCAGTGACAATTCGGTGTCAATTGTTGACTTGAAAAGTTTTTGTTTTAGCGTGCTTCATATTGGCTATGGAATGTAGATAGAATTGTCATTGAAAACTGATATTTGTAATGTTGGTGAAATGGGCACTAAAAATCTGATTGTTAGCAAAGTTTACATCTGCCGAGACAGCTAGCGAAAGAGTCATTAAGTTTAGAGTGGTTTGAATGGATACAAAAACTTCTGTCCTATCCACCGTCTATATTGTCACTTAAACGCCTGTCTACATTAAGACTCCTTTTTTTCGGAATATTAGACGTTTAAAAATAAAATCATGCTACCCACTCCCTAAAATTCCTAGCGATCGAGTGCACCATCTCGTTCATTTGCTTGGCGTCTGAGCAGGACAGCGCACTCTTCACCTACACTCTCGACAAGTGCAAACTCACCATAAGCCAGCTATTACACAAGTAAGAAAAAATATGTAAGTTGTTCCATTGCGGCGCTCAATCGTCTGCTCCTAACTCGTTCGCTTTGGGACCTAGCAATGCAACGCGAATTACAAAATTTTACTCACTAGTGTAAATATCTGGGTAAATCTCGTAACTTACCGGCGCGTGATTGATGCGCATGGGCACCGGCACACCGATGCCGCTTGCTCGCAGCTGACGTCACAAACACAGGTTAGGGTGGTTAAGACAAGAGATGGGGTACAACGATAAACAATACTGCAGTTTAGTAAAATATAAGGAAAAGTTCCTAAATTTTTTAAGCAGTCGATAGGACTCCGATTTCTATTCCATGTCACGTGCTTACCCATACACCGAAGGAGGTATACAAACCTGCCTACCTACGCTAAGTACTTCAGAATTGAATAAACAATAGTACATTATTAGGCATGGCTGGTGTTTTGTTCAAGAAATTTCGATCATTAGCTTGCAGTATTATTTATTATTGTTTATGGTTAAGTACTGATTGTAAAGACATAAAATGAGACATGATGTTAGGCACAAACATGTATGCATTTGACACATTATATATTAGTGAATGGACCGAATACCTTATAAAACACATAAAGTTACAGCTCCTTTTTTAGTAAGTATCCCACCAAAAACATAAATGTGGCTATAGGCGTTATAACAATAGGAAATGTATTGTGCCCGGTTTACCGCCGGCGAAAGCATTTAAAAACAAAATAAGATCGACTGCAAAAACAATTAACAATACACCCTATATCACTTCCACAACTAAGACGAATCTAATGACACTAATAATGTTGAAATTCGTCAAACGGTAAACCGTAGAGCGTGCCAAGGAATTGGACATACATACATACGTTCGAAAAACATAACCCTACTTTGGCAGTCGAGTAAAAGCGGAGCCAAGTTCAATACTGAACAAAAGAGGTTAAATCTATTTAGATCTGATTTGGGTGCCAAATTATATTCAAGAGGCTTTCCACCTCACTCATATGCAACTGGCTAGTTTTTATAGCCAAATATTCACACAACGTTTTGAACTACGCGTATTATTTCAATATTATTTATATGGCATCACGTCAGCGGACCGGGAGACGAGCTGTCGGTAGGCCGGCAACAAGATGGAGCGACGACCTGGGCCCCGTTTCTCGAAGCTCATTAGACTAATAATATTAGTGTTTTGTCTCGTAAATTACATGAACAAATTAAACAAAACACAAATAAGTATTATTAGTCTAGTTTGCGGGTGGTAGGACCTTGTGCGAGGTCCGTCCGGATACCGGTACCACCATTTTAGTCGCTAATCCTGCCGCTAAGCAGCAGTGCTTGCACTGTTGTGTCCCGGTGTGAAGAGTAAGACAGCCGGCGTAATCACAGGCACAAGAGGCATTTCATCTTAGCTCTCTAGGTTGGCAACGCATCTGCAAACCCTCCGGAGTTGCGGGTGTCTATGGGCAGTGGTGATCACTTACCATCAGGTGATCCATTTGCTTGTTTGCCTTCCTCGTCGTATAAAAAAAAAATAAGCTTCCAGAAACAGGGCTTTGGTAAAGATCGCCGGATCGCGGTGGATGCGGAAAGCACAAGATCGGTCTGAGGAGAAAGCGGCGCGGAGGCCTATGCCCCGCAATGGACGTCTTTTGGCTGATATGATGGTGATGATGATGTATTGCCCGAAAATGAATTACCAAGTATGGTAGATAGTTTTGATATTATGGGAGGCAATTGTTGTCGTCCTAAGTGTGTTAGCGTGGTACATACATCTCTGGGCGCCACCAGTTGGCTGTGCGGCCGTTCCCGTTTGATCGTCTCCGTGCCCTGCCGGACCAGGCCGGGCGGCGCGGCCGGCACCGGAGCCGCCTTTGGCCGGGGGAGCTCCAAGTCCTAGATACATTTTATTTTTATTAGTTTGGAGGCAACTAAAAAACACAAAAAAAAAATGAATTACATAAAACTAAGAAAAAAGAAAAAATACAAGTAAAATATACAGTCTAAATTATCTCTGGCAGACATGGTTCCCAGGTGGCAAGCAGCGTTACCGCGCTTGATAGCTAGGCTCAGGCACTGGCCGAAACAGCTGCCTGCCTTCTGTTCACCTGTCGTTTGAACCAAGCATGTAGAGATCTCTTTAATAATTGAATGTAGATTATATTTTAAAGGAACCAGTCATTGTATAACAATTATCGGTTGTCTTGATTTAATCATCCTTGGTGTGTGCCAAGAGTCCAGTAGTTCAGTACAGTATCAGAGATTACTGTGTAATGACATTTCAATATGTTTTTGAGTCCGATTGGGCCACGTTGGTCGGCAACGCGCGTGCCGCGTGCGTCGTACCTGCGCGTCGTCCAGTGTGTACGAGTCGCGGCGTATGGGCGGCGCGGGCTGCGTGGGGCTCAGTGCGGGGTTGGACGCGTAGACGCCGCGGCGCGCCATGTTGCCCGCACGGAGCGGCAACGCGCGCGGCACCGTGCTAGTGTTGCCACCTACAAAAACATAGACCGCATCGTTATGACAGAGTCACCTGTTTTTTTTTCTTCTATTGGGCAGTTTAACCTTTAGGAAGGCAGAGGCGATTTAACGATCACACTTATTTGGAAATCCAAGCTTAGTATCTGAATAATATGGCACAATATCAATTGTTTGTTTAAAATGCGACTTGCTTCAAAAATATCGTTTGTCTGGTATGTATTCCATTCCAACATTTTTACCGACTGTACTTTAGTTGTCTGTACTTGTATTGTCATCTAACTTACACATCCATGCCACATTTCAAGTCAATGCCATTAACCGTTGAAAAGTTCCCTCCTGTAAAGACGATCCTGACCGGGTCACCAGAACTAAATCATTTCATCTCAATTGGTTGAGGGTAATTGCTTTAAAATTCAGTTGCAATATTTGACCCGAACATACATACATTTCAAGTTAAATAAAAGCTAGAATAAGAACAAATCACTAATTACCGATATGAATTTACCTGGTATCCTACTAAGTTCTTTATGTGAACTGTATTGTCTGAGTTTGGATGTTGGCAGGCCAGTTTTCCTCGCCACTGCAACCGGAGGTGCCATCATTCCGTACGACCCTAAAAAGCGGGCAATTAGTTTGTTAAAAAAAAAAACTAAAAACTCGGCTTGCTCATTGCTTGTGGCAAACGAGAAAGTAGCATTTTTCACTGGTTATCATTGTTAGTAATCAGAAACTTCATAGCTGTGCAATGCAATGTGTCAGGATTGCCTTCTTAGCGGAGAGGCACACGTGATATTGTGTTTTAAGCGCTTATTATGGCCACAACATGCACCACGAAAATAGTTTCCATGTATTAAATTCATTGGCACAGAAGTATTCTTTTGCCAGCGGGTCACACTTTTTGCAGACGAGTATACAGGATGCGTTTTAATGAACCATCAAGACTTCAGCCAGGGTTTGACTAAGTCTAAGTGCCTAAGGTGGTCTAAGGACCACTGTGAAGTTTTTTTTGAAAAACAAAAATTTAAAAAAAAACGTTCTCCCATATAATATTATCAACCGGCAGAGGCAATTAATGAATGGGAAAATGCTTTTTTTTTTTTTAAGCAACTACTTTACAGAGGTTTTAATTTAGACTTACTCACGTCTCACCCCTGGCTGACGTCTTCACACAAGAACACAAGAGGCATTTCATCTTAACTCTCTAGGTTGGCAACGCATCTGCAAACCCCACGGGGTTGCGGGTGTCTGTGGGCAGTGGTGATCATTTACCATCAGGTGATCCACTTGCTAGTTGTGCCTTCCTTGTCGTATAACAAAATGTCTTGCTTGACAGTTCATTGAAACGAACCCTGTATACGTAACTGATCCGTTGATTTCACTATGAGTCACATGGAAGTAAAATGTTAAAAAGACAGATTATTTCAATAGTACAGTCAGCAGCAAAAGTTGCTAAGTAGCCGAGGTGGTCACAATGATCTGCACAAGTTCTTATGTCTATAACAATAGAGCAGTGCTTAGATCATTGTGGCCGTTTCTTTTGCTTAGCAACTTTTACTGCTGACTGTACCGACTTACCCGTGCTAATAGATTTGACAGGTAAGCTAGGTCCAAACATCTTCTTCTCCGGGCTAATCTTTCCCGCTAGAATATCCCTCTTCGCTGACTTTTTCACCATCGTCGCACTATTTATGACCGTGGCATTCATATCATACGTCCTATCCATGGAAGAGTTGGCACTGGGCGCTTTCGCTACGGTGTAAGATTTGTCGTCAACCATATCGTAGATTGGTGATATTGTCGCGTGGATGTTCAGGAGGTCTTTGGACCCTCTGTGGAGGGTCACGAGGGGTGTTGACGAGGTCTGTGACCCTGGAAAGAGATTGGAAGGTTGTCGGTGGTGTTTGTGTGCTGAAATAGAAAAGGGTTCTGCTTAGGGTAAGTTGACAGAGCATCGAACTCAGAGATTCGATTTTTGTTGTCCAATGATGGCAGCTCTGACAAAAAAATTTAGAAGCAAGTCTTTTTATGATCCGGCTCTATTTGAAAGTAAGAAAAAATCTATCTATAACTTTAACCAAATCGGATATAGAAGTTTCGAGTTTTCGAATAGAGGCGGAGTCTGAATGAGACATGTTATATGTACTAGGTTTTTTGTTTTTAATAATATCAAATCATCGACCTAATTATATATTTTTTTTACAATTTCTTAAATATCTAATATTCTTAACCAAACCAAATGAATAATCCGAAATAATTTTATGCCCGAACTGTATCTAAAACCGGCATATTATTCCTATATCCGCATCCATATCCACATTCGGAATTTTCATATCCTATCGCATCTGCATTCTCTGAGTAACTACGGGCTGCGGTAATCTTTACTGACTTGGTTGATTGATTAAGTACTGTACGCCACAATGGGACGAGTCATATAAATACAGAGTGCATTTTAATAAACCGCTACGAATTCAGCCAGGGTTTGTGTAAGTCTAAGTGAAAAAAAACCGGCCAAGTGCGAGTCGGACCGTAGAAAGATTTTAACGCTTTTCGTGTTTTAAGAAGTCCAGTGTTAGCAGAGCTGCTCCTAAGCAAAATGTACGCAGTGTGGGGTCAACTTATATTGGTCTGTGAAATCTACAGACAGACATAAAATTTTAAGATTTTGAGACTTTTCCGAGTGGTTGTGCTATAAGAGCTACCTTCATACCAAATTTCATGTTTCTAGGACATCTGGAACTACCCTTTAGGTTTTTTTAAATCGGCAATTTGTATGGAAATGGATTTTTTAATGACTGTATCTTTTGATTGCGTTGACTTAGAAGGTTGATTTTTTCACGGCTTTAAGGGACCGCAGGCTTGAGTATTTGATATTAATTGCAGCATGCTACCTCCACGCGTTCCAGAGAAAAATGGTCTTGACAGACAGACAGACAGACAACAAAGTGATCCTATAAGGGTTCCGTTTTTTCCTTTTGGTGCGGAACCCTAAAATTTATTAAAAAAATAAAATAAACCATTCTCCCATACATATTGTCAAACAGCAGTGCCCTAAGCACGACTTGTCGAATCCTGCGTCACGTAAAATCGAATAGTAAACTATAACGAGTTTGTGTGACGTTTGGAACAGCGCCCGCCCGTGAGCGTATTTGGAACTAAAATTTAGTATGAGATTTCTCGATCTCGATACGATAACCGTAACGTAACGCAGAATTCGACAAGTCGTGCTTAGGGCACAGAGGCAATGAATGTATTGGATAATGTATTTTTTTATTTTTCAAATAAAAACTTAACAAGAAGTGTGTTCATTTAGACTTATTCAACCCTTGGATGAATTCTTGATGGTTCATTAAAACGCACACTGTATAGCACGAGCAAGAGTTTAGAGCTCATTATGTACGAGTGATTGAATGATTACTGTGAATGTGTGTTCGTGTGTGTGCGCGTGTGTGTGTGCGTGTATGCGCGCCTCTTTCTCTCCGTGTGTATGTGGCTCTCTCTCTCTCTATGTGTTTGTGTGACTCTGTGTGTGTGCGCGTGTAACTCACTGGGGTCCCCGGTGTCGGGCACACTCTCGGGCGGGCTGGACGAGCTGAACGTGCCCGTGTCCGTGCTCTCGCTCGAGCACACCATCGCGCGCTCCTGCGAACCCCACTCCTGAAAACATTAAGCACGGGATAATTGATAGCGATAAGACATATGTGTAACAAAAATAAAATATAAAAATTCAATGTTAGTCAATGAGGGCTGCGTATCGCGAGTCTAAAATCCGCCAGGGTCGCTAGTGTGGAGTGAGGTTTCTGTCAAATCATAGGTCATAAAAAGCCGTGATAGCCTCTCAAGCAGAGTGACGTGGGTTAAAATCCCGGCTCGCACCTCTGAGTTTTTCGGAATTTATGTGCGGAATTACATTTGTAATTTATCATGAGCTTTTCGGTGAAGGAAAACATCGTGAGGAAACCTGCACACTCCTGCGAAGCAATTCAATGATGTGTGTGAAGTTCCCAATCCGCACTGGGCCCGCGTGGGAACTACAACCCAAGCCCTCTCATTCTGAGAGGAGGCCAGTGCCCAGCAGTGGGACGAAAAAAAGGGTGGTGATGATAGGTCATAATCATAGTCCACTAATCATAGGTCAGTAGCTTGTCTCTCATTGGTGGAGAATGACAGATAGACCTCACTCGTCACTTCCTAGCGGATTTTTAATTCGCGACTTCGCTCATCCACCCAGTCTCAATTTAAGCAGAGCCTGTGTTACTAATCAAGGGAAAAACATAAATGCTTAAATATAAATAAAACATACAAGATTCGACAGCAAATTCCTATTCATCATACAAATTTGCCCTGACCAAGGATTGAACCTGGGACCTCAAACTTCATAGTCAATTCCCTGTCCACTAGGCTATTCGGTGGTCAAATAGCCCAAATAATAAAGACACATCAATCACAATCAAAATAATGGCTTACCTCCCGTAGCGTCCTCTCTGAAGATTCAATAAGATTCGTCGTGGCCAAATTGATATCAATCAGCTCGTTCTCATCTTTCTTAGGGTACACCACCGTCGCGTCCAGCGAGCTAGCTCGGGGAGAGACCTTAAACGTAGAATACCTCTTTGGAGTATCCCTAGTGGGCTCCTCTTTGTCTAAACTATTATTCGCGTTCATTCTCCTTCTAGACAACAATTCCGAAGCATTCTCCATACTCTGCCTCGGCACCGTTATAGTCTGATTAGGAAGCTGTATGGTTTTCACTGTATCAATTTGGTTCGGTAGTTTATCAGGCTCTGGCAACGCTTTGCGTGCTAAAGAGAGCTTCTGCCGCGCTTGTATGATCTCATTCAACTCCTGCTTATCCATAGTAATGTTCAAACTGTTCCGACCCAAGTCCGGAGTCCTCGGCATGTTCATGTCCTTGTAGAACGCGTTGTCTTTCTCGAAAGTCGAGTTCAAGTTTTCCTTCTCGTCCCTCCTGAACTTCATGTTGGAATAATGTAAAGTAACAGTCTCTGTCATCTCCGCTTTAGGTGTTTTTGGTGTGTTTTTATCACCGTTCTCCACTAGAATTTTGCTCGGATCGATTTGACACGCTTCTTCCCTGGACTTGGTGTAGCTTTCGCAGTTCTTGATGCCGGATTCGCGTTTAGTGAAATGGTTGAAAGGCTGGTGTCTCGGTCTTGCTGATAGGAGCTTCTCTGATTGGTCTAGATGCGTGAAGGTGGCGGAACTGAAGATGTTGGAGTCAGTGCTTTCCCTCGCTTTCGAGGTGTTGGAGACTACGAAGGAGGAGTTGACTGAGCTGACGAGGCTCGGGGGCAGGGAGTCCATGAGGCTGTCGTTGTCAGGGTAAGTCGTTTGGGAGAGGAAGCTCGTGCTCATGTCCTTTTCTTCCAGTATGCTGAGGGTCATGCTGGTCATCATGGGATCTATGCTTTCGCGGCCCGACATTGGCACACCTGTAATTGTGAATTCAATTTATCTACACACATATCGTAAGTCCTCTATTATGTGTTCAGAAACCATGGGTAATGACCATCATTACGACAGTCAAGTTTCGTCTTAAAAAAAGAAAATGATTCTCTATGATTTGAAAAAAAGAAATCGTGACAAGTTTATAATGCTTTCGACTTATGAACTCATCTTAAGAGTACTTATAATATGTGTGTAGATAAAGTAATGTACTTATGCAACTTTACATAATTAGTCCTTAAAACACTTGTGTGATCACTCGTGTTTTAAGGAGTTTTCGGTACTAAATAACAATCCATTTGACACATTTTTTATTATATTTGATTAGACTTGCTGACAAAAAGCTGGCTCGATCATATTTTCATAACAAAACAAGCATTTTATTAACCCCCGACGAAAAAGAGGGGTGTTATGAGTTTGACCAGTGTATCTGTGTGTCTGTGTATCTGTCTGTGGCATCGTAGCTTGCAAGCGGATGAACCGATTACGATGCGGTTTTTTTGTTCGAAAGCTAGTTAAATCGAGATGGTTCTTAGCTAAGTTTCATTAAAATCGGTTCACCCGTTTTTGAAATACTGAACTTTGAAATGACAATGTTTTTTAACTTGTCTAAGTTGGTTAGGTTATGTCATTTAATATAGTAATTGAAAATACTAAATGAGTTCTTACGTAATGTACCTGAATCTCTTTGCGAAGGCAAAGACTTCCTGCTGTCCAGCGACTCATGGTTGAAGTTCCCGGAGCTCTCCATCATGAGGGAAGACACGAGGCTGGGCGGCGACATCCGCATCAGGGACTCGCCGCTTTGGTACATGTTGAGGCTGCCTCGCTCGTTCATTATGTTCGTGAGGCCTCTGAAAACGTTATAATATAACATCATTAAAACCTATTAATATAAACATCAGGAATATTTTGAAATAGGAAAGGAGTTGCGAGCCCGCTGGCGGGGAGCCGTGCGCGGGGGTCGATACTCGTGCGGATGTGAACGGCTCATATTGCTGGCACTAAATTTAGTGCCACAACATTGGCAACAAAAACGGACTACCGAAGGGCCCGTCCCAACGTATACTCGTAAGAGTATGTAATTAGTAATTACCTAATAAAAACAAACCAAACAAACAAAACCGCGTTCAAATCAGTGTACCCGTACCCCTTTATTTTGAGTATCATAGAGCAACAATAAAGACTAAGATGTCAATGGACGGTGGTGATTGCTTTACATCAGGTGACCCGCCTGCTCATTTGCCCCCCCCTCCCCTTCATATATATATATATATATATATATTTTTTTTTTTTAATCAGAACTAACATAATTTTTATAATTCCATTAGGGCGATGCAGCGGGCTAAAGACAGTTATTTAATTTAATAAAAGTAAATTTTAAAAGAGGGAATAATAACATTAATTACTAATCACAAGTACAGTAAACTTCACAACGTGTTCAATTCTCAATTTCCCAACCAATCAGATCGGTGTATATCCGGAAACCATCGCCAATTCATCACCTACATAAATGCATCTTACGCTTGAATAGTTTGGGAATTAAGCCACTTGTTCATTTTGAAAGTAACAAGAAAGGCGGATGACGGCACATTATTTCATACGGTTGCACTTTCGCTTGCTTTTTTTTATCATTATGGCAAGTCATCAAATTGTCATGGAAGTAATCGGTGTTTTTTTGCCGTTCTAACACTGAAATGTCTTAATAAGTGTGGAATTACGAAACAAAGTTGTTACATTTAAGTATATCTCGACAATTTATCAATACTTTTATTTATTTTTTCGATAGTTTGCTTCAGACTGTCATTTCAAACAGATAATAAAAAAGGCACAAAATTTTGTTTCACACGCAATCTTTCCCGTTGCTGCTCACTACAGAAAAAAAAAGTTAAGTAATACACACTGATGATGTTAATTCTATTACTAATTTGTGTCATCAATCCTATTGACCAAGCCTAGCGCTGATCTTTAGTTTGTTCATTTGTAATTATTTCTTTGTGATTGATTGTTTTTATTTAATAACATTTTACACAATACATACTTAAGTACATCAAAAGTGAGTAGGGATCAATCACATAGGGCTCTAAATCCCTATACAATTTAGTGCAATGTATAATTAGTTAAATACATACTTGTTAAAGGTATTGTGAAGGTTATGGGCCGGCTGTGACAGGTCAATGTTGATAGGTTTGGAAGGTAGGTTGTCGGAAGACAGGCGCTCCGATCCCTCTGATACTAACGTCATGTCTATGTCTTCCAGCTGAAATTGTACATTTATTAGATTAATATACAATATGACATAATAACATAACATACAAAATAAAAAACAAAACATATCAATCGCTCTCCCAATTTCACCTTTATCTTCGACTGATGTAAACTGTGCTAATTTTATATATTGTCCCTATGTATTCACGAAAGCGTGCTTGGTAATTATTAATTAAGCAGTGAAATGTATAAGAAATTGGTGTTATCGTCAAACACTTGAACAGATCTTCATAAATTATAGCTAAGAACCATCTCGATCACGTCAGCTATCAAACAAAAACAAACGGTATCAAAATCGGTTCATCCGTTTGGGAGTTACAATGCCAACAAACAAACCTCTCTTTTTCAGTCGGGGGTTAAAAAACAGCTAGAGATTTTTTGGTACATCATAAATCATAATTACTCAGCTCTAGATTCTTAAGCTAGAAAAAAACCTTGTAATACTGAACCGGAAAATATTTAGTTGCGCATAATATTAATAACATAGCGCTGCATACATTATATCACATTTTTACACCAAAAGTTAACAGATAACCACGCAAACAAACCGATATGAGCTTACGTAATTTTTTATATCGAACTATATTTACACCTAAGTAAACACATGACAGCGTTGTCGAAAGGTGTGCATAATAATGGGTAAATCAGGCGAGTATAGCATTCATTTTAATGCATATTTATGGGTACGATAATTGTGATAATTACACCCAGTTTAGATATTCATCCATAAAGTTGATCGTTTCGTATAAGCGTATTACGCATATTTAATTGGTATTACATTCTCGAGATATGGAGATTGCTATCAAGAGTGTAATCTGTTTTAAATTTAAGTTATTAGAAAGTTTAAACAGATAGAACAGTAAATCCAATCCGGTGTTAATGAAAGTAATAAATGGATCTACATTTCAAATCGCGTAAGACAATAAAAATGAATGACATAAAAAGGTAGCATCTAACAATCCTCGGCAGTCGCATTTTGAACCTCATTGTTACTGGCAAGAGTACAATTTCTTCTACGTCGTCATTGCAGCTGGAACTTTTTATCCTCAAGGCCTCAAGTCACGAAACTCGAGACTGCTTACCTGTGGGTCCTCCTCGGTGACCAAACTCCGTCTCTTGCTGGCATACTCCTTGATAGCATTACTGTTCTCCGTATCAGTCTCAACATTGAACGTCTTCAGCCTAAGTATGGGGCTGAGAGGCCCCAATGGCGCCGAGTACTTGCTATACGTCAAGTACTTATTAGGCTGGCTAGTTAGGGAAGGTGGGTTGGATTCGACTATATTCTGGATACTGGGGCGTTGGGCCCGTTTCTTGGGTCTCACGTAGGTTCGCGAGTCGAATTTGTGCTTATCTGGCGCGGCGAAGATGTTACCTGGAACAAAAGAAGATCAGTTAACTAATGATAGCGATAATAAGGTTTCGCTGCGTGCAAGAGGCGACATAACGTGGATGCAGTGCAGGACGCCTTAGATTCACAGTCTTCCAAAGCATTCGATTCCCAAATCGAATCGAATGATCAATGGCTTACCAAGATTTTGTACAACTATAGGTTTTTTTAACTCAGTATATGTGATAATATAGTCGCTAACACTCACAACTGACAAAGTGCTAATAGGTACACCAGTATTTGCTTGTGACGACAGCTGGCTTGTGTACAGATTGGTGATTTGAACATCAACTTAGTATTACCATTTAAGTCAATCCAAATATATTACTTGGTACTAAAAGTGGTAAAGATATATTTTTAGAACATGATACGAAGAGCTAGAGGAACCAGCTATATTAAAAGACTTTTCTCATAAAAGGAGCATAGAAAAAGATCCGATATCATATCAGACTTGAATAGCAGTTGCATCTCTTCAGTCAATTTAAGGCCAAGTAGATAACTAGTGTTGGGTCCAGATCCGAAAAAATCTATCATTAATTTATGCCCTAGCCTGAAGTGCGCCCAAATCAAAACCTTTATCACCAGCTTTAGTGCATACCGAGTTCATAGTGAGTTCACCATTCCACGTTAATGTATTTGTCACTTTTAACATGAAACTACCGCAAAACTAAATCATAGCCAAGGCTCTGCGGCAGTGTGCGTTTCGCTCCCGCTTATTCGTGCACTCGCAGAGAAAGGACTACAAATTAGTCCGAAACAAACTCACTTATCACGTTATCGTGAGTGAACCGTTTATTTATCTAATGTGTTTGATTTGTAGGAAACTTTTATGAAATTATTAGAACTAAAACTGCAATAACAGCGTCATTCATTGAAGTCTGCGTCCTAATTGCACAGATAACTTATCAATCGCTCGTTATCGATTGTCATTTAATTTAAAACGTATGTAGTATTTAGCGTATCTCTAGCATGAGCTAATGCTTGCCAATTTGTCTTTTCAAGTAATCTTCTCTTCTCAGTCATACACTCTTGACAGATTGGTCGTGTTCATGATTCGGTCGGTTTGTGCGCCACCGCTGTCCTCGCGATGCGTAGCGATGCAGCTCGATGTTTGCAGACTGAGAGCAATTCAAGTAATCGAGACGCCAATTGGACACTATCGAGATATCATCAACAAATCAAGAGACAAGTATATTTCTCGCTGTTCTATTAGGTATAGCATAAGTTACAGTGACGAAACGTCAAATATTGATTACATTCAAGAACAACGTTGACTACAATATTGGCAAACAACATCAAAACTAATGCAATGTCACAATAAATGCATTAACGACATGTCCCAGCGAATTCAAACGAAAAACCAAAGCAAAAAAAGGTACACACGCATGGGTTAACAAACCCATTAAAGTTTGGGAAAGACTCGAAACCACAGTAACCGTGTCTCTCCAATCTGCACCTTAACTCATTGTGACAAGAGCTTTTTCTATACTAAAGTCACTTGGTTACTAAATTACAATTTGTAATTATAATACAATTGGCAAACGTAATATGTCATCAGAACTTGGTGTTGTTATCTTGTCAGTGAAATGAGACAGTCAATAATTAATATTCACTGGACACACATCACCAGGATATCGATATCACATGTCAAATTGTTTTGACAGTTGGATATGGGTTGCATTTGTTATAAGGCTTTGTCTAGTGGCAGTTTAGTAAAATACGTCATGACGGGTGGTTGTTTATACAGAAAGGAAAGTTATGACGGGAATGGCAACTTGCAGGGGACTGTGTTACACTCAAACTAGCATACTTTCATGATTATTATTTCCTGCCGAGCCTCATCGGTGTCTTCTTGTACTACAGGAAGAACAATATTTTGTTATTTTAAGCAAAAAGAATGCAGATGGAGCGACGACCTAGTAAGGATTGCGGGACCGCGGTGGATGCGGAAAGCACAAGGTATCGAGTCGTATCAGAAGTTAAACAGCTGAATGAGAACAATAGAACAGCGATAACTCCACCAGCAGAATGTGGCTATTAAATACGAAAAATTCAATGAGAATGTAAAAAGTTATAATATTTCTTCCCTAATCTTAAACACTTACAAATTTATATTAACAAATATCTCAATTAACGTTGGTCAGTCCCCAATGCCATCTACGGAATCAAAGTAAAAAAAAATCGTCCACAAGACATTTATCGCAAGAATTAGGTCGCAACTTTCCGAAGCCCGAAGCGCTGCGGTCGGGCCGGAGGCGCCTGCACCGCTTTCATTGAGGTCGAAACATGTGGGCTGGCATTTTATACCTTGCCACTGACTGTAGGCGATTTCTATCGCTACCCAATAGAACCTCTGCAGTATACCTAAATAGTATCTTTTTTAGGGTTCCGTACCTCAAAAGGAAAAACGGAACCCTTATAGGATCACTTTGTTGTCCGTCTGTCTGTCTGTCAAAACCCTTTTTCTCTGGAACGCGTGGAGGTAGCATGCTGAAATTAATATCAAATACTCAAGCCTGCGGTCCTTTGAAGCCGTGAAAAAATCAACCTTCGAAGTCAACGCAATCAAAAGATACGGTAATTAAAAAGGCTATTTCCATACAAATTGCCGATTTCCAAAAACCTAAAGGGTACTTCCAGATGGTATCAGCGTTATTCGTCCCATTAGCTTTTCGTTCAATTCGTATTTCGTCTCGTTCTATATTCGTCACACATTCTTCATTCGTCTTGTTCGCTATATGTCTCTATCTTCCTAAGTCTAATTCTGTAACTTGTCTCATTCTTAATAAGTCTTAATCGTATTTCGTCACGGTCTTCCTAGGACTCATTATTCATTATTCCTTTTCGATTTTGGTCTCATTCCATTATTCGCCTAAATTTTATACATACGTTCGATGTTGGTCACATTCGTAATTAGTCTCATTCGTTTCAAGTCCAATTCTAAGTTCGTTTCATTCGTTTTGCGTCTCGGTCGCTATTTGTAACTATCTTTTCCCGTCAATCTTTTCCAATCCCAATTTTTTTCCATCCTGTATATGTCCCCGTAGTTGCACAAAGAAACGCCGCTTCATAAATAAGCAAATTTTAAAATAATCAAAAGCCGTAAATTACTAAATTTTAATTTGTTTATTAAACTATGAATAGACGGTATCAGCGTTATTCGGATATGAACATAGATCAAAAAGATATGAACATAGCGACTAAGACGTAAGTCGTACGGGACGAGTAGCGAACGTTCCCAAAAAAGAACGAGACGAGTTGCTAATAACGACAAAAAAGAGAGAGACCAATAACGAATGCGACTAAAGATAAAGTGCGAATGAGACCAAAATCTAAAAGGAATAATGAAGAATGAGTCCTAGGAAGACCGTGACGAAATACGATTAAGACTTATTAAGAATGAGACAAGTTACAGAATTAGACTTAGGAAGATAGAGACATATAGCGAACAAGACGAATGAAGAATGTGTGACGAATATAGAACGAGACGAAATACGAATTGAACGAAAAGCTAATGGGACGAATAACGCTGATACCTTCCAGATGTCCTAGAAACTTGAAATTTGGTATGAAGGTAGCTCTTATAGAACAACCACTCCGAAAGTCTCAAAATCCTAAATGTTTATGTCTGTCTGTAGATTTGGCAGACCAATATAAGTTGACCCCACACTGCGTACATTTTGCTTAAGAGCAGGGCTCTGCTAACACTGGACTTCTTAAAACACTAGGGAAAAGCGTTAAAATCTTTCTACGGAACCCTCGTGCGCGAGTCCGACTCGTACTTGGCCGGTTTTTTTTCTACTCATGAGGCCATAAATAATTTGAAAGAAAGAAAACATTTGATTATTAGGATTGTTCGTGTGTGACTGGATTCGAATTTCTACTTCGAAGTTTTATGATTAAATTCGTCCCTCAGGCTTATACTTTATGTCCCACTGCTGGACTCAGGATAAGACAAATTTCTACGTTTAATTAATGCATACCTACTATCTTGTAGAAGAGGTAACACGGTAAGTTAAGAAATAAAAGTTACAAAAAATGTTGCAGTTGGCGCACTTACAGAGTCATACAGACATGGCTCATTTATTTCTTGCTTTGCCATAAATAAGTCTTGTCTACATATTTCTTAAACAATTGTACACAGTCATCGAAGAACTCGACAATACGCTATACTGTACGTGTAGAGTGTAGACCAACATAACGTAACAACGACATAATGATCACAACTACACACATACGAGTGTAGTAGGTAGTAGTGTGTAGTATAGATAGAATACCTAACTACAAAAAAAGATGCATCAAAACTGTATAAGAACAAGAGTAGCACAATCGGAAGTAACTTCCCGTTCGTACTTTCACTATAAACCATGACTCAATATGACGCCATCTTTGGAGCCGATAAAAACAAAAAGCGATCAAAACTGATTCACTTGCTCAGCCAATTTATTGTACGCCTTATTACCGTTACATACGGCGCTTGTGTGACCTTTAGCGCAGAGGGTCGAGCACGACTTTACGAATGCTGCGTAACGTTACGGTTATCGTATCGAGATCGAGAAACCTCATACTAAATTTTAGTTCCAAATACGCTCACGGGCGGGCGCTGTTCCAAACGTCATACAAAATCGACAACATTTACTATTCGATTCTACGTGACGCAGCATTCGTAAAGTCATGCTCGACCCTCTGTAACGATGTTATAAAAGTGAAACGTAATCGCTTCGAATGCTAATCGACGCGTAGGAGTGCCTTTCGGAGATGCAAACGCAGTGTCTTTATGAACTAGCTACATAGGTAGAATGTATTACTTCCTTCATGCAATAAGGCAAGAACAAGCATCGGAAGAAGACAATAAGGTTGCTTGCTGTTCTCTAATTTATCTGTCTTGTGTACGTAAATATGTTTATTGGACTACCCGTTGCTTGATGACTTTTCTTTATTATAAAAACGAAGTTGTAAATGTAGAGTCACCGTAGTCGTATTTTACAGATGCACGGGCCCTACCTCTATTAAGTCTCACGTAGAGAAGATAATACCTACATAAAAAGAAAACAAAAGAACTTTTGTTCTTCAGTGTATGTAAAGTACATGTGAATGACAGACTAGCAGTTTTTAAGTGGTCCATAGAAATATGAACGTGCGAGAACGCCGTCACTTACCGCTAAGCCAAATATATCCGTCCGACAGTAGAAAATAACAAAGAAATGGTTTGCACTTCGAAAGGCAAATACGATAACACCTATTTATAACATTATAAAGTGTATGACTTTGAATATAATTTAGAAATACCAAGGTTTGGTGAATCACATGTAGGTCGTATTTAAATTAAACGAATAACATAGACCTTGAGAAATACAATTTTAATTTATAAAAAAAAAAATGGACGTCTTTCGGCTGACATGATGATGATAATGAATTGAATACGTCAGCCAATTTGATCGAGTCACAATCCAATGTTGTGTAGGATAGGTGGGTGTGGCAAGACCATAACTGTCCTTCGCTTCTAGGACACAATACGAAATAATAGAACCACGTACTTTTTGGATTATGTTGCAATGTGGAGTTTTTGTCACGCAGGTAAAACATAGATTTTGCATAGTAGACAGCATTGCAGCAACAGAGCAGTTCATTCATAAAGACATAGTGACTACTATTTATGCCGTAGATATGCGTCATAACTTTATGCGACATCAACAACGAGCTAAACTTTACAACTGATAAAGTTTGTCGTAAAATGCTAATGTGCTAAGGAAATTGATAAAATGAATGCGCCATTTGCCTTAGTACCTAATGCCGAATATACAGTCAGCAGCAGAAGTGGCTAAGCAACGCAAGCGGTCACAATGATCTACACAAGCTCTTATGTCGATAACAATAGAGCCGTGCTTAGATCATTGTGAACGCGTCGGTTGCTTAACTACTTTTGCTGCTGACTGTACACAGTACATACTGTATGTCGAAAAGGATTGAGAGCACTAGAAGTGTATTTTTACATGCTTTTATGTAATTTCACCTGTCTCGGACTCTGTCTCCCTGTCTGTATGTGTAATCAAATATTGAAAAGTTAAATCTGACTCGCTCGGTCGGATTGACTTGAAACTTGGCATTTGTATGTGAGTCCGGTGACAGTACAGTAATCTGGTCTTGAAATTCTGGTAGTCCGGCAAGTCGTCTCCGCAGGAGGGAATTCTTCAACCGTTAATGGCATCAACTTGGAATTTGGTACATGTACAGAGCTCTAATAGCATACAAGGTCAAACAGCAAAAAAAGCTTTTATTAAAAATGAAATTTTGCGTGAAGCTACTTTCCTGGCGCGAAGGTGATCATGTAAAATTAAAAAGGCTACTATGCAATTTTATTTTACAAAGCGTTTAATAGCTCAATAAACCTTAATTTTGTTATTAACTTGGAGAAGTAGGTACACCAACATGTTATCATTTTTAGGGTTCCGTACCTCAAAAGGAAAAACGGAACCCTTATAGGATCAAAATGTTGTCCGTCTGTCTGTCTGTCTGTCCGTCTGTCTGTCTGTCAAGACCCTTTTTCTCTGAAACGCGTGGAGGTAGCATGCTGAAATTAATATCAAATCCTCAGGCCTGCGGTCCCTTGAAACCGTGAAAAAATCAACCTTGTAAGTCAACGCAATCAAAATATACAGTCATTAAAATATTTATTTCCATACAAATTGCCGAAATCCAAAAACCTAAAGGGTACTTCCAGCTGTCCTAGAAACTTGAAATTTGGTATGAAGGTAGCTCTTGTAGCACAACCACTCCGAAAAGTCTCAAAATCTTATGTCTGTCTGTAGATTTACGGACCAATATAAGTTGACCCCACACTGCGTACATTTTGCTTAGGACCAGGGCTCTGCTAACACTGGACTTCTTAAAACACTGAGAAAAAGCGTTAAAATCTTTCTACTGAACCCTCGTGCGCGAGTCCGACTCGCACTTGGCCGGTTTTTTTATCCAGCTAAAAACTTTCGTAGCAACCTATCGTATGCGGCTCGACTCCACCGCAGGAATAAGAACTATTAAATCGATTTACACTGGAGTATCGAATGGCTAGGGTTTCTAATCGTATCATTTCATAGTATAAAACGAAAGGCTAGTTAACAATACAACGCCTATGACTCTATGACTGATAGCTGGTGCCAAAATCTGCACTCTTGTGGCAAACAATTTTCTCGAGTGCTTAAAACGGTGTACTTAATATTTTTCTCACTTTTACCTAAACGCCCTTTTCACCAAACTGTCTCATTGTGGAGAAATATGTGTTATACCTACAAGTTTCGTATGCATGAATAAACATAACTCTAAACATATGACATTAAAAACATAGGTTGCTAACTAATTTTAAATGGAACCTGCCTTATTAGAACCAAAGGGATAAAAGCTTTATATCCGCCATAAAACCTAATGCGCTAAGTCAAGACAAAGGCAGATTTTTACGACGTCATTCGAATATTCTCATTTATCGCAAAGCCTTTGAAAAGGTAAGATTATCTCGCCTTAGACTTCTCATAAAAGTAACCAAGTACAGACAGGTAGTTTAACACGGTAATATGCATTGAACTGCAGCACTGAGGACGTTTCTATTACTCGTATGGGAAAACGTCAGCGGATTTCCTGTTTACTTCCATTTGATCGTAAAGTAGGTACTTAGTTAACGTTAATTGATCGATTATCTTCGTTAAACGAACGTTTTACTTAATCGGTTGATACAGAAAACCAGTTCAGTTAGAATCGAAAACGGGGTAGGTATACCTACCTACGAATGCGTAACAAATTAATATCTTTTATATTGAGCTTTGAAATACTTAAAAATTACTGAGATGAATGAGATATCGGACTTTTCTTAATTGTAGTTATCCTACTAATATTATAAATAAGAAAGTTTATATGTTTTAATGTTCGGCTGTTTCAATCTTTGTTACTTCACTCAAAATCGGCCGGTGGGATTTGGATCAAATTTGGAATTGAGATAGCTTATATTAAAACTAAGGCTGTCTTTTATCCCGGGAACTTGCCAATGTGTCGCAGGTCGCAGGATAGCGGTAACCGACTTCTACGCAGACGAAGTCGCGGGTAACAACTTTAATCTGATTATTGTGAAAAGTGATGTTTAATCATTGGATAGGTATTTTTACAATAAACAGTAATACCTAATGTTTATAACTTGACTAATGTAGTGTAATAAGTAGGTACCTAATTTAACTGCTAAGTCGGTCTTACACAGAATATTCACGTAACGGTCAAAATACTTAGTGGGCCCTATTTTCGTTCAAGTAGTATTGGTAGACAACGTAAAGAAGACGAAGACAAGGTTTAACCTAAATTATGAACTAAAAACAATTACTTTGCTCACCCGCGACCACTAATGGCAAATAGTTATATCTGTGCGGCAAATGTGTTTCCATGCAACACCTCCGCCTCCACTGCTACACGAATCAACACATGCCACACAGACCCAACTATCACCACCACCACTAAACTATACGCTGACGCGTTTCGGCACTCTCCACGGGGCCATTTACGAAGCACAACAACAACCGCTCAACATGCCACCACTTTCACTACTCAAGTAAGTTGCGTTTTGTTTTGTTGTTTTTGTATTCAAGTTGTATTATACTCAAGTATTTTGTTGTTTTTAGGGTTCCGTACCTCAAAAGGAAAAAACGGAAACCTTATAGGATCGCTTTGTTGTCCGTCTGTCTGTCTGTCTGTCTGTCAAGACCCTTTTTCTCTGGAACGCGTGGTCTGGAGGTAGCATGCTGAAATTAATATGAAATACTCAAGCCTGCGGTCCCTTAAAGCCGTGAAAAAATCAACCTTCTAATTCAACGCAATCAAAAGATACAGTCATTAAAAAAACCATTTCAATACAAATTGCCGATTTTAAAAAACCTAAAGGTTACTTCCAGACGTCCTAGAAACTTGAAATTTGGTATGAAGGTTAGTAGCTCTTATAGCACAACCACTCGGAAAAGTCTCAAAATCTTAAAATTTTATGTCTGTCTGTAGATTTTAGAGACCAATATAAGTTGACGCCACACTGTGTACATTTTGCTTAGGAGCAGGGCTCTGCTAACACTGGACTTCTTAAAACACTAGGGAAAAGCGTTAAAATGTTTCTACGGAACCCTCGTGCGCGAGTCCGACTCGCACTTGGCCGGTTTTTTTTTCTGTGTATTCATGTTTCGGCGAGTTTATTAAAAATATAGCTAACAGCGAGTCAAAAATCCGCTCTATCTGTCATTTTCTACCAATGAGAGAAAAGCTATTTAATGGTCTATGATTGGTGGAAATTGACAGATAGACCTCACTCCACGCTAGCGATCCTAGCGGATTTTTGACTGGCGAGGCCCTCATTGCAATTGGATAATGGCTGGCTGGCATTGAAGCGATTGTGAGCTATCATGAATGGGCAGCGTTGAGGCAGACTAGTTGCGTGCAGTGCTGTTTGAAAATATCGAATAATCTCTTACAAAAGTTGAAAAACCCCCGACATTGTCATTTCAAAGTTCAACATTTCAAAAACGGGTAAACCGATTTTAATGGAAATTCTAAGAACCATCTGGATTACACAAGCTTTCGATTAAAAAAACCGCATCGAAATCAGTCAATCCGCTTGGGAGCTATGATGCCACAGACAGATACACAGATACACAGACACCCCTCTTTTTTGTCGGGGGTTAAAAAGAAACTTTATATTGTTACAGTTAGGATGCATTTTCGATCATATCATCATCAAACAAAACGTCCCTGTTCGAAAAAGTATAGGCCTCTCTCAAAGACCACTAGACCGCAGAAAAGATCCCTAGTCACATGGGAGTATATAAGGGGGGAGGGGGATTAAGGTGCACAAACCCCACAGTTAGTCTACCTGTAGCTACGCCCGTGCCTCGTCGTCTGCAGCCAACTACAATCAACAACTCTGATCAGAACATTAAACCATTTGGTGGGACGTTTTTCAATTATCCGCTTTAATTTGCGCGGTTGCCAAATTGCCAATTAAAAGTATCATTAAATTATTGCAGTGTAAACTCTAGTTACCTTACGGCTATGAGTAGCTCTGGTCAAAACGTATGTCCAATGTTTGAGGCCGTGAGCGAAATCCTGTCCCGTTCTTGCGCTTACAAGGCTTTATGCTTACAGAAAAACAAATAGGGTTATCTAAGACGCCTTTGTTTTGTTTATCATCAATCGGCATTTGGTTAGGCCTAGTGGTTTGACCTATGGCCTCTCAAGAGTGTCGTGGGTTCAAACCCCGGCTCGCACCTCTGAGTTTTTCGGAATTTATGTGCGAAATTACATTTGTAATTTATCATGAGCTTTTCGGTGGTGAAGGAAAACATCGTGAGGAAACCTGCACACTCCTGCGAAGCAATTCAATGGTGTGTGTGAAGTTCCCAGTCCGCACTGGGCCCGCGTGGGAACTATAGGCCAAGCCCTCTCATTCTGAGAGGAGGCCTGTGCCCAGCAGTGGGACGTAAATAGGCTGATGATGATGATGACAACTTCTGTCGTCGACTGTCTATAAAGTGCGTGGAAATCGGATCTTTGTTCGAAGCTTATGAGGCGCGTCGAATGTCGCGGATCAGTTGCCGTTCCCGCCCGTTCGTATGCTTAGTCACCAATAATCAATAATTCACTTTTAATAAGCTTTTTGTTCATGCTTAATGGTTGGGAAGTCTGAATTAGGGAGTTCTCGTAGTTCTGTATAGTAGGGTCAATCAAGTTTTAATTGCCACTCGTTGCCAAGGAGATGTCCCCTGGGTAACTCGTCTAAAATAAGATTTTCTAAGGCATCACTTCATCAAACGTCAGGATTTTCAACAGTTATTTATATGCCAATTCCTCCTAAGCATGCAAATCTTGACTCTCGGGGGAGTGGTGCCTTAGAAAATATTATTTTAGAAGAGTTACCCAGGGGACATCTCCATGGCCACGAGTGGCAATGAAAAGTTGATTGACCCAGTAGTAGCCTATAACACAAGCTATAAATTTTTTTTGAATGATGCAGTGTCTCTCTGTCTTCTGTTTGTTACCTGTTCACGGGAAAACCGCTGCATCAATCTAGATGCAATTTGGTAAGAAGATAGTTTGAATATTGAGGAATAACATAGGCTGCTTTTTATTCGGGAAAATTATATAGTTCCCGCGGGATAGCGATAACCCACGTCTACGCAGACGAAGTCGCAGGCAACAGCTAGTTTAGATATAAACTAAAGATCACTAGGCTTTGTCAATATGAACAGTGACAAATATTACTTAATAATCCCTTATTTATCATTATATCTTAATTTTAAGCAAAATGTAATAAGAGTTAATAAAAAATAAACACTCACTCTTAAGCAGATTATCGAGCAGCGAACACAATTGCGTTTCAGTTTTAAGGTATTCATCATCCTCAGTGAAAGGCCAGTCGAAGGAGAGTTGCCAGTCAACTATGTCTAGGTTCTCTCCGGCATCCTCGGGAGACATACACAACCTGCAAATAAAGTACTATTATTATGGCACCCCTACAATTACAAGACATGACAATTTTCACTGGTTAAGAAACTAAATTGAATTTCAATGCAGGAATACTCATTATCCTACTAATATTACAAATGCGAAAGTTTGTGAGTGAGTGAGTATGTTTGTTACTTCTCCACGCTGCAACAGCTAGATGGATTTGGATGAAATTCGGAATGGGGATAGCTTATCATCATCATCATCACGTCCTGTTATCCCTAATCAGGGACATAGGGCTCTCAACATTTTAGGGGATATCTTATACCCTAGATTAAATCTTTCATCCTGGAAAATTGTATAGTTCCCGTGGGATAGTGATAACCGAATTCTACGCAGACGAAATGGCGGGCAACAGCTAGTAAAGAATAACTATGAAAGCATAAATATAGATGTAGTTGAGTGCATTACTATTTAAGGGGCCTGTTATGATCATAGTTATTTCAACTAAAAATATTACTACACAGGCTCCCACAATGTTAATAATGTATCAATGGCATATCAATGCAATATCTGCCAAGAAAGTAATGGTGAAATTTAATATCAAGATGTTCTCCAAGATTCTAAGGAGGCTATCGGGAATCGGTTTGTTAGCACACTTTGTCATGGTTATACAAGTAGAACTTCAACAATGTGATTTCTGCAGAAAATCAGAGCTGCATATAGCAATTGCTAAAGCCTAATTATGATTTTGTCTAAAATCTTATCTCATTTTATCATCAAACTTATTTAGATGCAACTGGGTATTGAACACAACTGTTATCTAATCAGAGATAAGAGACCAATATAAACAATAATATGTATTCTTATACTACTACTGTAGGTAGCCTGTAGCCTTTTAATTTAGAAATTTATGTTGCTGATTATTTTCATTTGTCATGCATGATTATCTTTAACAGCTACCTAGGGCTAGCTAAAAATGGAATTGTTTACCTATGTTTAAGGCATTTTGTGCTCAATTGATTTTAATAAACATTAATTGAAGATTTATTTATGTTTTGAATAAGAAGTTTTAAGTTTAGTTTTAGTTTGTTTCATTACTATGAAATCATGGTTACATGAAAATATTGCATTAAAAATATGCAACTATTACAATCAAGGTTACACTTTCTGTTTACAAAACAACATTAATTACAGGATTGTTTCATAATTTGCACCACATTTTCTCACTACTCTAGTGAGCTCAGAAAAGAAAGGAAATCAAACTAAAAATAACAACTACCCACTATTCTTATTGGAGTGTTTACATAATTCTATGATGATAAGATTTATAAATAAAAAACATAAGAGCTTTACATCACCTTGTGAATCATCGAATACAGGTTTGTAAAGGAGTTTCACTGGTTATGCTGGATATCGTATTGAGTACGACGAGCCAAATTTGTACCAGTAGGAAGTCTAAATGTCAAATGGGCAACGCATGCACGACCCACAAAAACATGCTGCTGACCAGGATCAAATAGTTTTCCCATGGGAACAGTAAATAAATGATCTTACCATGTCTGGTCATCGGAAAGATCCAAAGATTCCACGTCGATCAGATCACAATCGATCATATCTTTGTTTATATTTTGATCACCCTGATTCATAATACCAATAACGTCGAGACATCAATTTGGCACTTAATACAAAATCACATACAAATTTTATGAATGAACTACATTTACTAAAACGTATACTGTAAATATAATAAAGAAAAAGATGTAATATAATAGGAACCAACACGAAATGTCCCAGAGAAGTTTAGTTCGGAATTTGACATATCACCATAATGCCAAAAAAATATAGAAACAACGGTAAAAACCATAGACAAGTTTCGGTAATAAAGAAGCAAATGCATAGATAAATACAATAATCTGATTCTTGGGGAGACAACATCAAATGAATTAAATAAACAAATATAAGACGATCAAAATTTAATTGAACAAAAATTTGGAACAGCTCACACATGTTCCACTAAAACCAGATAAATATTTCTCATCTCTGTTCATGGTGAGCCTTACGTCTATGAATAATGCTGCCAGCGTATCTGCTGTTCCTTTGTTTGTGGGTTACGTTCGTTATGTTACGGGCTTATGGGTAACGTCTATCAATAATTTGTCACGAAGACGCATTGTGGTATCATTATTAAATGAGTTGTATGGTGCGTGCAACTGATGTGCACTGTGTGATGATTCAACATACCCTGAAGACTTTTTTTTTGCATGGCTTTCACCCTTGCTTTTTTTTGCAAGGAGTATTTTGCCAATGTCAGCGTTTAGACATTGCACACGTGAGAAGATTGTGCGGTTTAGGAATGAAGACTTTAAATTGATGTGTTACGTCTGTCATACTAATAGCATAAAAAATAAAAAAAGTAATACTCATATCGACGTTAAAGAAAAAAATTAGGTTAGTTACATACAAGCAAGTGGGTCACCTGATGGTAAGTGATATAAGTATGTCACTTACCATCACCCACTTGCTCGTTTCCCTTCCTTATCGTATAAAAAAAGGTGCAAAAGGTAAAGATCACGCCTCTTTCCCATGAGAGCAGGCAGAAACTACGGCTTAACATTCAAGATTAATGATTAATATTATTACCTATGTATAAATAAATAAACAAATAGATTTTTTTAATTAAAAATAAATCTCCTGCGGTCCAGTCCTTTCTACTGCACATAAGTCAAAAGTGAATTAAATTTGTACTTTTCAAGACATCGAGTTTCAAATCTCACACTGTTGAAATTTGCCACGGGACTCAGGAGGCTAGAGTAGGAAGTCACAACCATTGGAAGACTTATTTTTAATAAAATTGCGATTCATTAATTCATTACCTTTTTTTGCAATCAATACTTTTTGTAGTTGTGTGAGTAATCATTTAGATTAACTGAAAACCAAGGTTCAGTAAAATATTTACACATGCTAGCTAGCTGGCTATGTATACTGTCGGTACTTATTGATTTGATAGTAATGTGATAGAGCATGTTTGTGCTGTGAGAAAATGAAACAAAGATATTTTATTTTTGTCTCTTGTTTTCACTACCTATATCTAGACTGAACATAAATAAAAAATCAGCCGGGTAAAGCCAATTATTTGTATGGCAACATTTAGTTTGACAGTTCTGTCAACCATAAACAATAATTCTCTTCCTTTTGTCTACGGACACGTCGAAAGCACGTTCTTTCTGTAGCTAGTTTTTACGAGAAAACTAGGAAAATGTCGTCCCATCTCAACTGGATGATCATCCGCAACAACAGCGCCTTCATTGTGAAGAAGCGCAACATCAAGAAGCCGTTCAGCAAGGAGCCCAACAATGTGACTAACCTCAACTCCTACAGATACAACGGTCTGATCCACAAGAAAGCCGTCGGCGTGGTTGAGAACCCGGACAGGAAGGGTTTCACAGTTGTGACCAAGAAGGTTAAGTCCGCGAACAAGCCCGCTAAGACCCTGGTCCGCCGGTCATTTAAGGCCGGCGCGAGGAGATCCCTCTTCAAGGTAAAGAAGTTGCTTAAAGCCAACCACTACCGCACTGACCTGTCAAAGGCCACGCTCCGTCGCGCGTCTGCCATCCTCAGGTCCCAGAGGCCCATCAAGGCAAAGAAACCAAAGGCCGCCGCCGCTAAGACCGAATAAGTTTTGTATGTAAGCTGACAATAAAAAAAATTAAAAACCATTTGAATTTTTATTTATTACTTCTCCAGGTTAGAACCCTGTTTGCTTGGGTAATTTTATTTGGACAATACATCGGGTTTTTGTGTATTTCGTAACATTAATAGCTGACCTGACAGGTGGAATATTTGAGATATCTTTTAAGCACACTGAAGCACAGGAGTGTCTTACTCGATTTTCTATAATGCTATTACTTGGGGCTGAACACATCATTGCTTTGTTGTGGCCAAATGTATGTACACCAATGTAGTTATGCTACTTGCATAATTTTGCTTACACCAAGTAAGCAATGCCTATTATTATTCTGAAAAAGTTTAATTTAGGTACTTGGGAATTTTCAAAGGTAAAAAAAAAAACACCTAAATAATTGTATCAATCCATTTATATTTATACAAACCATGATTTCATATCACAAAAAGGAATGTTATTAAATAGAAAATAATATTCACATCAGGTCTATCTACAATGGGTATAAGCTATATTTCAATAAGCCTCAAAATTCCTATTATGGCTTGGTCTTGAATATCTATAACAGGTTGCAAGCATTTTATTCTAGCCCAAACACTAATACAGTACAGTTAGTATTCATACAATTAGCTTTGAGTGGATATATTCCATTGTATTTCATTACTCTGTCCACTCATTGCTTGTTACTAAGTTACTATGAACCAAATATGCAGCCGTGATACAAATGCTTAACATAAACCTATCAACTGCATAACTTATTTCATGTAACAGTTGAAGACCAAGATAATACACATTTCTTCAACTTATTGCAATGAAGAGCTTGAATACATGTCCAGTACTGTATATAAATATTTCTTACTCCCCAAGGATATTAAGGCCGAATTACTTTGGTCAAGTGCTTAGCAAAGTAGATAAGTACAGTTGTGCCCACTGATCAGACAAATAGCAATCACATAGTCGTCACTGACCTACTTAACATTACCACTCGCCACTGCCTTTGACCACTGTAAATCGGCCTTTAGACCAGCCCTAAGCCTCACAACTCAGTCAACAGGTACAATCAATTCACCAATTTCAAATGAAGTACTCATATTGGACGATATTACATTTTTAAATGCAATTTTACAAGTCAAAGCTTAACATTATTTGGTAAACATTTAAATGTTTGCAACATTATAATATTTACAATAAATATCACAAATAGGACTCGTTTCAATCGGAAAATACCTAGTTGAAGATTATTTCAGATAGGTAGAAGCTGTTGGGAAAGAATTTACCATGATTAATTCCAAGGCATATCAAATAGTTATTTTAATACTCTCTTTTAAAGTTTGGCTTGTGCAAAAAGAAATTGTGCTTAAACCTTAATTGTGCATATTTTGATGAGCATGTAATCATGCTGCCCTACCTATAGGTGGCAAACATTTATCTACCCTACCACATCACGTCTAATAGGTACCTACTACACACGAGCTTCTAAAGGGTTCTAATTGGTTCTAAGAATATGTAGCATCAGGTACAAAATACAAAGTAGAAATTAAACCAAAAGGCACAATATTCAGATATTTTTGCTCAATCGACTTTTAAACTTAGTTACATTCTAACTCTGACGAAAAGCATCTTCCCAACTACATACAGTCAGCAGTAGAAGTAGCTAAGCAATCAAAGTTGTCACAATGATATAAGCATGGCTCTGTTGTTATAGACATAAGAGCTTGTAGATCATTGTGACATTTTGGATGCTTAGCTACTTCTGCTGCTGACTGTACCTACGTTAGAGTGTATTTCCAGTCCACTGACGCTCAGATTTCACCAATCACGGTCCTCAAATAACGTCCTTCCCCCTCCTTTTCGCTTTGTCCAACTCTGCGTCAGAGAAAACGCAGCCTTCGTATTGTTTCAAATATGAAGGCTGCGTTTTCTCTGGCGGTACGGGACGGGTACAGTTCAAATTTAAATGCGCCTGACTACAGTAGGAAGGGCTATCGCGATCCCGCTCCCACATTCCCCGTCTTGCCGGGCGCATTAAAGTTTGACACGAACTGTAAGTCTTAGATAAGTAAAAATCGATTGTGAAATTCTGCCTTAAACCTATAATTACTTTACCAAAGGCACAATACCCTAGTCATGATTGATAACCTTTTTCACATTAGTTTAATTAGTAAAATTACTTTAAAAAAATATAATGTTTTTGCTGGTGAGTGATGATGATATTGTAATTGGGTAGGTACAGTCAGCAGCAGCAGTAGCTAAGAAACCGAAGCGGTAACAATGATCTGCACAAGCTCTTATGTGTACATTAACGATAGAGCCGTGTTTAGATCATTGTGAACGCGTCGGTTGCTTAGCCACTTTTGCTGCTAACTGTATCTAATTGATACATTAGCCAAACAATCAATTTCTTTTAAAATAACAAACCGCTCAGTACAGAATTTTGCATGAATGACTGAAATATGACATAGTAATTTCTATATTTTTATATTAAAAATTGTCTAAAACATAATTATAAGCAAGTGCGACATCGGTTTTTTTAAGAGTATTTTGGAAACCTTGATTAAAGTGTAAAATGATTTTATTTTGACATAATTTAAATACCTACGCAATTGAATGTAAAAAAAATTACAATAAAAATAGGCTTCAAACAAAACTAAGAAAGTTAAATTCTCACGTCACGACTAAACCAATGTGATTAGGTTAAACACAACATTATTATGACACAAGTAAAGTTATATTCCAATAAATATGTGTATATGGATTCAATATCAGGACGAGAATACAATATAAACATTATTTAATATTATTTCTTGTATATGCCATTTATATTCACAAGCCCACCACACACAGTTTAGATATTTAATCATATAGTGAGGCTTATGTATGTATGATACACAGAAACATACATAATATATACATTCCTCCATGCCGTACTATTAGATGCATCCCTCTAAGAATAAAACCAAACCAATGCATGGTAGGCTCTACATTATATGATATATAAATAACTATTTCAAAATAGTGTAATCGAATATAAGTTAAATCTATTTAGTGAGACCATTTTCCACCATAAATACTTGCATTACACTATATCTAAACATACAACTACACAGAAAGCTCATATTTTATATTGACGCGTTGACTTTTTAATTTTATTTATAATACAAACATTTATTTTTCCATTTTTAGCTATCTAGACACATATCCTATTATAGGCACACATTTATTTAGTTTCTATTCATTTATTGATAATAATTAATAATGTTAAGATGTTTTAAGTCAGAGATTCACTTAGGGACAGACAAACCTATCACGACACGTCTCGGCAACATCACGACATCTCCAGCTAGCAACTTCACTTGACATTATCTGGTGATATCTGACACGTTCTGTATGGAGATTGTTTGTTGAGCGAAGTTGGGCAACGTTGCTGGCGACACGTGTCGCGGGACACTTAAGTTGCCCCATAGTAGTGCAGCCTTTTCCAACTTTTTCCATGCCATGCCAGCTATCAAAAATCAAGCGCACTTACATACACTTTTCGTACTATTTTTTTTCAGTCTGCCCACCACAGGTTGGGAATCACTGCCCTCCCTAGTGGATCCTTGACTTTAAAAAACAATGATAGTCAAAAACACGAGGCAAGACAGTGGACAGATTACTTATTGTCTAACTGTATAACCAACTCAGAAAAGTTGAAAAACCCCCGACATTGTCATTTCAAAGTTCAATATTTGAAAAACGGATGAACCGATTTTAATGAAACTTAGCTAAGAACCATCTCGATTAAACCAGCTTACGATTAAAAACAAACCGCATCGAAATCGGTCCATCCGTTTGGGAGCTATGAAGCCACAGACTGATACACATGTCATATTTATGACACCCCTCTTTTTTGTCAGGGGTTAAAAACATACGAAGGTAAGCTCTGAAATTATTGTGAAAGTGTCAGTGATATGAAGTGAAACATATTTCACGTTTGTTTGAAAGAATATGAAATCATTATTGAAACAAGGCATAAAGAGATGTTTCAAAAGTTTGACATATTTGTAATTTTAAAAAACAAAACGCACAGGAACTATTAGAATCAGATGTGCATGGTACCTACATCTAAGAGAAATTTGAGAATAATTATTCCAAAACGAATTTTTTGAGCTGAGACAGTGTTTTAGAGATCCTCCCCTTCCTAATTATGAACTGCTTTATTTGTAAGATTAAAAAATTAAGTTTATTAAGAAAGAGATAATTCAGCAAAATATACTACTTAATGAGATCCTATATAATAAATAATAATATGCCTAAAAAGGCCAAAATAATTTATTGGTTTTCTAGTGTTTTTTTTTTTCGTTTAGAGATAAGTAGCTTTTTGCTGACTTCAAGTTTTGTGCGTAGAATTTTGTTTATTACAATAGGAAATACGAACAATAAAAAAATAAATAATACTGTATTGGCGTCGTCGTGTCATACAATACACTAAATATCATAGAAGTTAAAAAGACATTCTAACCAACACGCCGTTTAGTGTCGTTGAATATTGAACTATATCTCAACCGATCAAGGTTCAAATAATGTGAAAACAAAACAAAGCAAAGATATTTGTATCTTACGTTGTTTATGAAAGTTCCTATATTTTGCAATCAAGTAGAAGCAGCGTATCAGTTCAATAGTAAATTCATTTATTAAATAGGTAATCACAAAATAGAAAAAGTAAAACTGAATAATTTAAAACTATTCAATTCCCGTCAAAGTTTGTGCGTTTCCTTGTATGTAATAAATACTACACAAGAATATTAGGGAAAAAATCAAACGCCATCACCAAAAATATGTACAGATTTTTCTAATTCATTGCAACGGAATTATGTACATACTAACTGTACATATCGTTAATATTGGCTGTACATCGAGAAAATCATTCATTGTTAATATTTGAGTTTGCCCCTAAAATTTTGTCTAGATTTAAATACACCTGTTCTCAATTTTGAACTTTGTGACAATAATGTCACATCTTTTTTGATGCAACATTTAAATGCAAATTTACCGTTACACAGTAGGTACACATTAAAAATACAATAAATCTCCAGTTATATTAAATGCAATTTCAATTATTATATTAAACTAGTTATAAACTATTTGAATGACTAGGACAGTAAACTTGTCATGATTTCATAAGGTCATACATTTTTTGTTTTACCACTGTTCGAAAATAGCAAGCACACTGATCATAGAATATATGTATTCTTAGAAAGAAATCGTTTTAGCACCACAAACGCAAACGTATTGTACGTTTATGTTACGACGAAAAGAACTGAGCGCCTAGTGTAATCGCCGCTCAGGGCAAGAAATACGTCTCGATCGCGTTTGCGTTGAAGTGTCAAATAGTATGAGAATTGTTAAACGCGAAAGCGATCGAGACGTATTTCTTGGCCTGAGCGGCGATTACACTAGGCGCTCAGTTCTTTTCGTCGTAACGTAAACGTACAATACAGTGACAAAAAGTGTTTTTTTTTTGGCAGAAATTATGCTTGTATTCCAAAGTTTTAAGACGAAGAGGAATAAGTTAATTGCATTTAAATATTTGGTGGTTTTACAAAAAAAAAAGGATTAAGTACGATTTCATTTGTAAACAGAGCTATAAACAGTGAGAAATTTTGTAGCCTTGATTTCAAACATTTGCAAAAATGCAGTATACCTTTTTACATAAAATTATATAATTATATTAATAATACTAAATTTCATAGGTATTTTGTCAACACGATTATGCATATTAGTCAAAAATTAAATTCCAGTCACAGAATACCTAAAAAGAAAATAATTGTAATAACAATTCTTTTACTACCTATTTGTATGACTATTTCGTAGTTAAGTTTACGCTGGGACTACACCATTCGTCCAAACTAGTTTTGTGCGAGAGAGACGAATGTCACAAACCCAGTGATTATTTATAACTTGCTTGAGACAACACTAACACAACCGACATCACAAAAGCACCAAAACTAAATAGTGTTTTATAATACTTCAATTTAATCCACGCCAAAATAGATTTTCAGAAAAAACGTGAAATTTTTCGGATTGGCCAGTAACATCGAGATTTGCGGCGTAATCCATTGAATGAGCAAAGGAATGGAATTCGCTCCCATCGTCTGTATTAGAGATGGAACGGATAGTTTATTGACCGGATACCGGATATCTGGCGAGCTACCCATATATGCCCAGAACAATGTTTTTGATCGGTTCCTTGAATGCCCCCTGATTCGAAAACGATCAACATCGTATATACCCATAACCATGTTGACCGTGTCGATGGTTTTCGAATCAGATGGCATATAAGACACTAATTGAAACATAGTTGCGGACATATTATGAAATCAGGGGGCATATATGGGTGGCCGGATAGCTGGATATTCGGCCCGATTTCACATTGCCTGCGTTTTTTAAAGTAAGAATTTATATTGACGTGGACGCATTTAGACAGTGTTGCTATTTAAAACCGTATGTAAACATTTTTACCTAAAATAAATTCATTGTGGAATGTAAAATAAAATAAAAACGAATCTAACCTAATGGCAAAAAACGCATTTCTACATAAAAATCGACCTCGGCTATTATTACACCTCGTTTTTTTTAAGTTGAGAAATTTAACTATCAAAATAACACACATTTTTAAATAAAACGAGGTATAATGTTGGTAAATGTGTTAATTTAAAAAAAAAGTTAATTTTCTCAACTTGAAAAAAAAAAAGCGGCATAGAAGTCATCATTAACTAAGTACCCAAATAATATAAAACCCTACTCACACGCCAACTTACTGTCAAACGAACTGAGCGCGATACCAAAAGCTTGCAAAGCGCACAGCGGATATCTGTAGTCCATAGTGAATATATCTTCCGAAATACGCCCAAACTGCATGACTACATAATCTGGCTCAGAATCGTGTACTATTTGAAAATTCTTCACACTTGCCTGTGTAACTCGGCCGTGGAAATTCAACACGTAGGATTGTGTTTCGTCGTTCCATACTGGCGTTTTATTGTGAAGTACAACAATGTCGTCTAAGTTTTGTGCTTTGAGGCGCTCGAGGAGGGTTTCGCTGTCGTCTTGGGGCGCTATTGTGACCCGCTGGCGGTCTGGCGTCATGCCTGGCAGGATGACTGTCATTTTGCGAGGCCCTTTGAAGCCTAGGACGTTCGTGTCCTAAAAGAAGAAAGCAGAATAAGATACACCAAAAAAAAAAAGATCAGGGAAAAAACGGGAAAAAGGGAAAAATAAATACACGTGATATCTCACTACACCTGCCCCTTGTGATATTTCGTGTTTTTTCCGAACCCCCCCTCCCCTTTCAAGACTCACGTGATTAATGGACAGTCAGCAGCAGAAGTAGCTAAGCAACCGAAGCGATCACAATGATCTGCACAAGCCCTTATGTCTGTAACAATAGAGCCGTGCTTAAAAGATAATTGAGAACGCGTCGGTTGCTTAGCTATTTTTGCTGCTGACTGGACAATCACGTGAGTCTTGAAAGAGGAGGGGTTCGGAAAAAAACACCAAATATCACAAGGGGGGGAGGTGCTCGCTACACCTTCCCCCTTGTGATATTTCGTTCGACAAGGTTCCACAATGGGTCACGATTCAGTTGGTTCGATAGTATATCTGTTTGTGTTGATGCTTAGCATCAATGCATCAGCATGATGCTCAGGATCTCCCAGTAATAATCCTAAGCCACCATCCGAATTGATTTTAATTTCACCAGGCCGCTTTGTAAGATATACGAACTGTATCTTACAGTAGTAGAGACCATTGGACATGAACAAACTTACATAAACAACAGCCGCTAACTCATGTCTAGTTTGCGCATGGTCGTGCTTGCGCCAGGCCTTGCCGTTGTCGTAAACAGTGAACGCTGTGCCGATGAGGTTGGACCGCAGTTTGCCGGCAAAGCTTTCTGCCGTACGCGTCAGTTCAGTAGGGTCCGTTGAGATCAGGTAGTTGGAGGTAGCTGATTTTTTTCGCTTGCGAGCTGCGAATAGAAAAAAAGAATTTTGGCAATCGGTCTACAATTGACAGAGGAATCGGTGAACATTATGATGTACATACAGAGGAACATGGAACCCAAAATCAAGTGTATTTTTTGGTACAAAGGATCTAAAAAAACAGAATATTATCTTTAAATACAGGTATAATCTATACTTCGTTTATTTTAGCATTAAAAATGATTTATTTATAAAAAACATGCACAGCATAACAGTTTAAATATAAGTTACTGAGTAAGACAAACAAACAACAGGGAGAAAAAAAAAATTGGTACAGAAAATATACAGAGAAATATAATAATAATATACAAAGATAATACTCAAATACAGGAAGAGAGACGTGCATCCATCACCTCACAGAACCGCAAGCATTCATCGCAGACTTTCCTCCAACGACCAGCAAACACGTCACACTCTGGTGTTGATGCTAGAAGCGCATTCAAAGTCGCTGCACCAGCGGACCAGCGGCGACTGCCTGCGAGCAACGGTCCGCGCCGAACTACCCTCATACTCCTTCCCCTCATATGTCAACCGAGGCAGAAAACCACTTTTTGATTTTAGACTTGCTATATGTTGCCAGAAAACACGAGGGTTCTTACCAATCTGGTTTTGAATATGGCGGACGTAGACGTCATAGGCTTGTGCCGTACGTACGCAATTTTATCTCCGCCCTTAGCTTAGAAAAGACAGCATACACGGCGAGGTTGCGGGTACGCTTCCAATTCCGATGAAGGGCAGCTTTTTGCGAGATAGCCTTTATTAAGTCTGCTGTAAACCAGACTGGGTAGCACCTACTAGGTTTGGAAGATCTAGTTTTCCTCGGCACACAAATATCAAAAATATCATATATGACACGATAAAATAAGTCAACAGCAACGTTAACGTCTTGGCACTCAAGAACTTTCTGCCAAGACACTTCAGAGACTAGCTGACGAAGGAGGTCGTAATCGCCTTTAGGAAAGTTCCAATCGAGTGTCGAGTCAATATTGCTAGGTTTAGCTCTTCCATATTTAAGCGCTGTATCCAAGAGCGGCACAACGATTTCAAGGGGGGGGGTAGGCATCACGATGTGGAACCAGTCCTCCGCCCTCCACTTCAGACATCTCCACGAGACGCGTGCGCCCCCGCACCAGCACCACATCAAGCACTCCTCCAAATGCGTTTAACACATCATTCATCTCTTTTAAATCACAGACTGAGGTAAAATAACAATAATAGCTTAAAATACTAACGGACGTATACTTAGTGTTTAGATTTAAATCACCAACTATCATAACGACGCCTTTAAGAGGGTCGATAATAGATTCTACTTTATGAAAGAAACGCATGTAGACGTCATCGGAAACATTAGGCGGAATGTACACAACACAGATATGGATGGTAGTCCCCTCCACCGTGAAGGATGCCCACAAGTCCTCCCCGTCAGTAGTCTCCAGCTCCCGGCGCCGTCGCAGCACGACACCTGGCCGCGGCCAGCAGTACCCCGGTGGCCCGAGTGCAGCAGTACACCTGGTGCCTTAGGTGTGGATTTATTGGTTTTGTTGCTTTGTTGGCCGCTTTGTCTACGAAAGAGCCACACTTTCACGCGAGCATTTTCAGGCCAGACATCAGCCGCCAAACACTTGTCGAAGTAAATAGTGGGGACTCCCAATTTAAAAGACTTGCAGTCACCCCTGGACTTGAGTTCTTCAATCGTGCAGGTCCCATCCGGGCAAAGATTACGTAGGTAGTCCCTGACTTCCTCGGCGTCCGAAACCATGTTCCACAGGTGGATGTGTTTCCGGTATTCGACTGCTCTCAACGTTGTAACGCTAGGACCCGCAGTGTAACGCAAAGAAATTTGGCGCTTTGGTTTCCTCGCACCAACTCTCCGCCAAGGTTCCTCCACCGAGTTGCCTTGGTCGTCCGCCTGTGATGTGTTGCTTCCGCCATGACTTTGAATGTCAGGCGTCCTATCGCGACCATCAAGGGGTACATGCGGAGACTTCGTATCGCTCTCCTGGTCATCCCGTCCGTTATTTTTCGGGTCACACGTAGCCGTGGTCTCACGTGGCTCGGCGGCCGCATCACCGGAAGAAGACTGAGTCGTCGCAGCACATGACGAGCAACGGGGCACCCCCGCGCACTCCAGTTCAACAAGTTTCTTGCTCATTTCCTCGACTCTACCGGTACAAATCACGAGCGCCGAGTGGTACCGGCCGATGGCGGATACAGCGTCAGCGAGCTGCTCGGTTAGAAACGTCGCTCGCGGAGCAGCTGGATTTCGAGATGAGACGACACAGGCAAATCATCCTCCGGGTGATGGACGGAGAAAGCGGAAGGTTTAGGTTTAGCTCCGCCATCGGAAGGGTTCCTCTGCGTGACATTTTTAATATTCACCCGAGTACCCACAGGAGTCTCGCAGTTTCGACCGCCATTTTTAGCCGCGCAGGTACACTCCGGGCACGCCCAAGTAGCCTTCTCCTCTGCAGAAAGGGTCTTATTATTACATGCGTAGTGGTACAATTTACTGCATGTCGTCACCATACACTGCAGATACTCCTCCCCCAACAACAGCTCCGTTCGGCAAGCCCCGCAGATCATCACACTGTTGTTGAAATTTGCACTCATCATTTCGACTTCCTATAATAACGCCAGAAAACAAGCAATAGCAAATACAAGCAGGCGTCGTAACTCAGCGCAAAAGTTCGTAGCCCACAGAGACTTTCGTAGCACGCGCACGGCGTAGCAGATGCAACCGGGCGAAAGGTACTTGCCGTATAGCTTCGGTCAATTTCAGTGCTGCCGCTCACTCACTTCGTGGTCCAGCGGTACTAGAGGCGGTCTATGTTTCGGCGAACGTCGGTTCGAATCCCACAAAACACAATAAAAAAAAAATGGATTTTTTCGGATTCCGCCGACACAAACCAGGAACAACACTCCGTCTCGCTCAACGACAGCCCACTGGGTGGAGCCAGCGCATTTAAACACTTGAAGAGTAAATGAGATTGGAAACCGGGACCACAAGCCAATCACAAAATTGTGTAGGAAAAATTCAACTAAAAGTCAGACGTAACAAATAACACGTTCACACGCTACGGAGGCGAGCGAGAGACCGAGAGAGTGATGAAACAATAAGTCCACATTTGTACTCGAATTTGATTGTTGCAACTTGTGTTTTTATCCTGTTTTTTTGTACAATAAAGCGTTTACTTACTTACTTACAATCTTAAAATGATTTTTATATTAAAAAACGCCTTTTAAAAAAAAGTACCTAACTGCAAGTAACAATTAAATAACAACTAGATTTAATTATTTATATTGTTATGGTTTTACACGTAACGGATACTTATTTTAAATAGCGTTGTTCAATAAAAAGACATGTCAAGATTGTCTCATTCTTTTTAATGCTAAAATAAAAGAAGCCTAATTGAATTATGGAAAATTAAAGACTGTGATAAAATTTAATTTTTCCGGAACCTAATCGACCCCAGTGTTAGCAGAGCCCTACTCCAAAGCAAACTGTATGCAGTGTGGGGTCAATTTATATCAGTTACTGACATCGACACACGTAATTAACTATTACTCCCAGACTTGTACAGCCTGCTTATCTACAACAACGTAAAAAAAGCGAGATTCAGTGGCTAAGATTTTCGCACTCACCAGCTAGTAAGAACACTTTCTTCCCATAATCCTTCTCCAAATGGAGAAAGTAGGTGGGATAGAGTCCTCGGTCCATGCCTTTCCTGTCTCTTGCTATTCTGCATTTGTAGAGGGTCCCATGTCTGGCTGGTGTCACCACGAACGTTTCTACTGCGCCTTCCACAGACCCTTCGATCTCTGCTGCCTGTGGAGGAAACTATGTTATAGTAAAACAATTAAATAGTACATTACTGAGGCCAGGAAAATAGGGAAGCCGGCCAAGTAGATATAAGAGAAATATGAAGGCTGCCAATCCCTTTTCATGCCAAGGTATGTATACTGCTTTTCTCAAGCATCAAATATGCAATGAAATATTAAATAAAAACAAGAAGGATTATTAAAAAAATTGTAATTTCTAATAAAAAGACAGGACAATCTTGTTGTTTTTCAACTATTCTAAGTTGGTTATTTGTAATGTAAAAAAAAATCTAAGTACATGTCCTATTATGTACCTGTGTGGGCGAGGCGTCCCTCGCGGCGCGCGCGTGCAGCGGCGCGACGGCGGCGTCCGCGCACACGTCGTCCGCGCTGGCGTCGCGCGCCACGCTGCACACGGGAACACTCTCCTCCTCCTCATCGCCCTCTCCGCTGTGGTCGTCGCCTACAGTCAGCACCTCTATTTGGTTGCCGAGCTCTGCAATCAAGGTAGATGTAGGTGAGGGAGGCGTCCATTAATCACGTAGCAATTTTTGCAAATGTCACATTGCATACAAGTAGGTACATTAAATCCACCAAAGAGAGTGAACTATAGGTGAAATTATTTGTGAAAAGATTCCACAGCGATATGCGATTCAGATTCTTCTACTGTGTATTCCAAAAACATACCTTTAAACTATAAGTACTTAACTGAACTCTTCAATGGTTAATGGCATCAACTTGAAATTTGGTATGGATATGTAAGTTGAATGACAATACACATACAGACAATAAAAAGTAGTCAGCAAAAAAAAGCTTGTTTTAAAAATGAAATTTTTATGGTTAGGTTTATCACCATCATCTCCCGCCTTTTTTATGTCCCACTGCTGGGCACAGGCCTCCACTCAGAATGGGCTATAGTTCCCACGCGGGACCAGTGCTGATTGGGAACTTCACACCCAAGATTGAATTGCTTCACGGGAGCGTGCAGGTTTCCTCGCGATGTTTTCGTTCACCAAAAAGCTCATGATAAATTACAAACGTAATTTCGCATATAAAATGGTTAGGTTATTTGTAATGAAACTAAAAGTGAGTCGGTAATTCGGAAAATATAAAAATATTGCAATAACCCTGATCTCCATTGTTAAATTTTTCCTGTTACTCATAACTGTACATTACTCTGGTTTTATCATATAACTGAGGGTTTAGAAGTAATACAAAAGTCATAATATAATCATAACTAGCAGATGAATGAATTGTGTCAAACAGGGTGCACATTATCAGTGGCATAGGACTATGATGTGTCGGGACGCCTGGCTGTCGATCGTCTTGTGCGTTCATTCAGCCCAAGTTATTGCCCATTAATTTTGTCTGTGTAGAATTCGGTTCAGTCCCATAATCTTATTACATTTTATAGGTCTCCCTCTACAGTGAGTGTTTGGGCAAGGTGTCCACTAAAGTTTTTGTCATGCCCAATGGTTGTGGTTCATCCTAACAATACAATCTTCATGTATCTCAATCTCTTCCGCCAGTTTAATAATCTTATGTGACTTGTCTGATCCACCAATTCATTTTCCAGTGCATGACAGGTATCCTGGCTACATATACTATACACTATATTCTCCATAGCTCTCTGTGCAACACAGTTTTTCAGCAGTTGTTTATGATGACCAATAAATAATTAGTAATAAATTTATAATAACCACAACGGTTTTCTCATTAAACAAATGGATTGACTCATTAAGTATGAGTCAGTAAGTCAACAGTGAAGTGGGCTGTTTCTATAACAACCGCTGCAAACACTAGGTACTTTGCGGGTTTAAAAGATAATATTTAGTCAATATACCTTCTATAGGGCTGTTTTATCATAAACTGGGGTATACAAACATCAAATACAATTAATAACAAATGTAACAAGACATGGGATGCTCTAATTTATCTTAAATAATAAAATACATTGAATAAGTAATTGTATAACTAATTTAATAGGTGGATAAGTTAAAAAAAAAATTAAAACTTCTTCGAGATTTCAATAGCTGAATAATGCGAGTCACAGTACACAAGTATTCCTGTAAAACTTTCTTAGACTACCTAAAATTATAGTATCTAAGCTCTGGACATGTAAGTACCAAACATGCAAAAATAATAAAATAAGGAGTACACAAATGACTAAGCACTACTCACCATCATAAGTTGATATTCTATTGGTTTGGAGGGGTATTACTTGGTCTGGATTCACTGGCGACATAAGGAATTGCATCGGCCCATCATAGCCTGTTATTAAACAAAAATATAATGCACGTAACGAAATAAATAAGGAAAATCAATCACAAACATGCATGGTTAAAATAAAACATTTATCATTCAGACACAGAAAATTCAAGAACAAAGTTTATTTGCTTCTTACCGTGGAGTTCCCGGGAACGGCTACCAGATATAGGACGTTTTGCAGATCCAACTCTCAAATCGTTGGCCTGAACCATTCCAGAATTCTGCCTTTTCTGCTTCATTTTTTGCTCCATTATTTGACGCTAAAATGAATTCACAAATAATAACATTTTAGTGCAAGTCCTAAATGTATCAAATTTTGTAGAAATTATATACTTTTTAGTGCAAAATATTTAAATAATGAACACTTACTTGCTGTTCGATCTTCTGATCGCGAACACTTATTGAAGCCATGTTTGCGCACTGATTTTGTATCTAATATTTTGATAAACACTGCACAGCAACAATTACACACAAAATGAAGCTTTTATATTAATATTGAATACAATAATTGGCACTTTAAGCTCATTTTTTGTTTATATATCATCCTTGCCTACCGTTGCCCAGGAATACTGTGTTGTCAGTAAAATTAATTTTTATTTTTTTATTTAATTCATCCCATAAGGGATAGGCAAAGGAACTGAGTCCATGCAGCCACGTCTGTTGTGTTTTGTAAATTTTTGTATATTAAAGTCCTGTCACCATTGAGATAGGAAAGTAGAGGCGCTATATTCTTCTATATGAAGCGTGACTTATACAAATATCTGCCATATCGACACGTACATGTCAAACGGCATTTTATCTCTTTTTAACTTACTGACAGCTGCATGAATAGGAGAGACAAAAAGTATTTGTTGGTTACTAAATTTGGCAGCACTCTCTAAGTGACGTCACGAGTTTACGACAGCGTGGCAGGTGCCACCATGTTCCGTGCCAAGTTTCGTGGTAGATGTGCTGTCAAACGGTAGCCGGCTCCGAATATATTTGCTGTTTTTGTGAGGATTACTCTAAGAAACGAGTTATCATGGTGTGCAGGGCTTTGTCTTTAATAGGATAATCATGCCCTAGTGCTGCGTCAGACAGTGTAGTGTTAAAAAAACATTAATCAACCTGAATTGACCCTTCAAAGGTTAGTAACCAGTTACCTTGAATAATTCGAATGTTTTATTGTATTTTGGCATGTATCGTAACATAATGATCTTATAAAATGAGTATGAACGTCTGTTTTAGTACGATTTGTTTTATTTTCCAATGATTGTATTTATTTCAACAGAAATCATTTGCATGATTTTGGCATATTAGCTTTTGCGGTGCTAAGTATCGACATAGGTATCGATGGAATTCTAAACATTGTTTGAATTTTTTTTTTCGTTAGATTTCCTGTGAATGAAACTGCCAAAAAGAAAAGGATTGGAATTGAAAATATAAACCCACTACATAAGACATGGTTTGTCTGCTCGATGCACTTCGACATGTCATAATGCTTCAACAGAACTCTTAATGTGACGAGATTGATGACGTGACCGAGCAATTCAGGTAATTGTTAGATCTAAACATATAAAATAAAACCGTGACTTACTGACTGACACACAACGCACAGCCTGAACAAGATTTGAGATTTGGAAAAAATGTCCCTCGAGTAGGCTAGAGATAAACTTATAGAAACTTAATATTCTTCTTTTTCAGTCTACTCGTGCCTGTCACCTGTGTTACCTTGTACATCAAGTGTGAGGGTAAGGTAATGTCTGTAATCAAAATGATTATAGATTTGAGGTTTCGCTATCACGGAAAAATATGTTGTGAGTGTTGTGACAAAGTATCTTTCAGAAACTATTAAAAATGAATAAAAACTTTGGAGATGCCTAAGACAAATGTTATTTATTTTCACTTTTGTGGGACCTTGTGCGAAGTAGCAGTGCTTGCACTGTTGTGTCCCGGCGTGGAGAGTAAGATAGCCGGTGTAATTACGGGCACAAGGGGAATTCCATCTTAGCTCTCTAGGTTGGCAACGCATCTGCAAACCCATGTACACACATGTCATAACTCCTCTCCTCCTCGTTCAAAAACCGTAGAAAATATGAAATATCTGCAAAAACCAACATAATTTACAATAAAAAATAGTCGAAACGAAACGTCAGCTCGGTATGTTTACTTATCTATGATAAAAACAACAGTCAAATTCGTGACAGGTATGGATATGATAATGCCTTCTGCTTCTGAACGTGTCTTAGAGTACTCATAATATGTGTGTAGATTGAAGTAATGTATGCTACTCTAGATAATTAGGCCTTAAAACACTCGTAACGTGACAGTTGCATAAACTTCTATAGCGTAGATTTTATCGATATTGATATCTGCATACGTTTAACAGTCCCAACCCTAAGAAAAGCAGCCATGTTACGTGCCCAATTTTAGTAGGTCCACTTGCTACTAGGTCTGTGCTACTTTACGGCGAGCTACGGCGAGCAGCAGCCGGCGGATATTTGGGGGTCACAAACAGAGGGAATACGCGTTTTCATTTGAATTCTTCATTTGCTGGGCACTGTCACGTTAATTTGTGGTATAACACACTATCTTTATTATCCACCAAACAACATTAAGCACAGAAACTAAGATTCAATTAACGACACGATCCACTCTCATCGGTTTCCCGCCAAATTCCCAGTAGTAGATAATTGTTATCGATTTATGGATTTTTTTAATGGCTTTAAGTGTAAAAAGTAATAATCTGACAACTGTAATATTTACACTCCAAAAATAATGTACGCATATTAGTTACGTTAAACGTGAAAAATAATATACATTTAGTATAACTTATACTAATTTAGTATAACTTATAATAATTGGCATCATTTTGACAGAGAACGTAATTTATTCACTGAGCTTATTGAGCAAAAATTTTCTCTTCGTTTACCAAGGCCTATTCCTAGAAAAGACCAAATACAAGTAATCAGCATTTTTGAGATTAAACAAAATAAAGGTTAAAAGTGCGTTAAAAGTAAAACGAACTTAATGTTCTAGAAAAACACTTCAGTTTGCTTTCAGTGCACCAAAGAGAATATAATCACTATGTTTTAAGAGAGGGAACTTCATACAACACTTTTTGAGGAGGTTTACAACCTTTCAGTGCCAACATTCGCGTAAAAACAACAATGCTACCAACATGAGATGATGAACTGTCAATTTTTTTTATTCTACTCTGTGATTCTACTATTTAGGGATTGGCAAAGGTTAATAGGAATGTCCTGTATCATATCGATACTTTTTCTTTCATCGATATATCGATAATTTTAGGTATGTATACAGTGGGGTTTGTGGATGAAACGTATAAAAATAAAACAATGAAAGTCAAGAAAATGGTAAATATAATGATTTATTGAGTATTCATCTTAATATGAATAATATTATTACGTGTACGTCATATTCCAGTAATGATGTTACTTTTTTAGTTACCATTTATTTCACACCATAACAGCTAAATACGGACAATGAAAAGACTAAAGGCACATCAAGAAAAAAAAATTAAGATTTTATTCAGCATTATAAAGCAGCTGTGCCCTAAGCACGACTTGTCGAATCCTGCGTCACGTAAAATCGAATAGTAAACTATAACGAGTTTGTATGACGTTTGGAACAGCGCCCGCCCGTGAGCGTATTTGGAACTAAAATTTAGTATGAGATTTCTCGATCTCGATACGATAACCGTAACGTAACGCAGGATTCGACAAGTCGTGCTTAGGGCACAGAATGCTCTTTTACGCATAATTTTTTTTTAGTCTACCAGAGCCGTGTTTTATAAAGCTACAAATTACAATTACAAAGCACGGATTTATCGCCAACATGTCTCTCCTATAAACCGCAAATATCACACATTCTGTGGCCTTTATCCATGGTGAAAAGCACAAAAACACAAATTTAGAGTCACTGTCTTAAAAATATGAAATCGTCAAATATCGCGATAGAAAAATCACACCACACGTGAATAATAAAGTCCCAGTTTTCTTATAAACAAAACGGAGGAGCAATTGCTCTACACGACGTTTTATTCGCAGGAGTCATACTCAGCCATACTTGGAAAAACAAAAACACAGAAAAACTTTCAAAATTCTCACAAACAAACATGAATACGTCACGGCAGACATTTTTTTACACTATGGTTGGGATGCCATAAAAAATTACAGAAATAGTACCACATTTTTAATATAGAATAGAATTATAGAATAGAATAGAATTTTTAAGGTAGAATTTTTGCAAGTGCGTCTGTTGATGCAGTGACCCTCTAAAAATAACATAAATGTTATCAAAATTTGCATACTTAATGTTTCCCTGCGTTCGCATCCCAAAATAAAATAATTAGCTCATAAAATTTCTACCAATATTACAATTAGTGTGTAGTAATATTATTTATGTGGCATTAATTCGCACTCAATGCTGCCAACGGGAACAGATGTTATGTTATGTTGGTAGAGGAGGGTTGTAAATTTCATAGAAAAAATAATTGTTCTAAGTTTCCAGAGACTGCAGTGCACCAACATACGAAAACTTTTTTGACATTAAGCGTTTTTAACCTATTTCTTTCAAAATGGCTCCCACCCGGAGTATCATCGGGTTTTTGACTTCGAAAAACTTTAGCGCGGTGTTCAGTAACAATATAACGAAGACTCCATGTCGGTTTCTTCATAAATGTAATAAATGCCAAAATTTCCTAGGGGGGCCCGCGATCGCTATTGCATCATTAGCCCACAACAAATTAAATTGTAAGTTTGACATGCTTTTATTACATCACCGGCCTTAATTTATTTTATTTATTATTTCTCTTATATGTGTCTTAACGGCTGATGTCTGGATTGACAGTTAAATGATCAGCTATTAACTAAATTGTTTGTTTTTGACACTAAAGATACATAACCTCTAATTCTGTCAGATAACACTGGGTCTCCTGGTCATCGGTACATTCACACGACGAACTGTTTGAGCGCTCGCGTGGACTACTACAAGGTTCTGGGTATCTCTAAGAACGCATCAGCCAAGGATGTTAAGAAGGCATACTATCAACTAGCGAAGAAATATCATCCAGACGCAAATAAATCTGACCCTGAGGCATCTAAGAAATTTCAAGAAGTTTCCGAAGCTTATGAGGTACAATATAACTACTATATTTAAGGAAGTTTTAGGCCTAGCAGTTCGTAATTGGCTCCATTATTTTACTTGCAGAGTATAAAATGTTGAAATTGAAGTAATTTTAGTCAGCATTTACATTACTTGCCTAGTGTAAATTTTGTATTTACCTTACCTTAAGGTGCACATTTTCAGTGCTACTATTTGCATTGATATTATGAAGAGTTGGGATGCATTTAGCTGTAGTCTATGGTTTTTTTTTTCTATATTTTAACAAGGCTTGAGTACACCAATTGCGACTAACTATGTCAGACTCATGGAAAACCATGGTGTTTCTAGATACAAAAGCATGTCTAAAAAATTGGGAAATCTGTATTGCATCATCACAATGGTCCACTCTGAAGCATATCACCTTCATTTTATTTTATTTATTTGTTTTGATTTATATCTCCATTATACACAAACACACCATTCAAGTACTTTTCCTTCATTTCCTTATTCTGGTAGAGCTGTATATATTCACCATTGATAATTTTGGGTAACTTCTCTTTATTGCTAAGTAATGAATGATGTTTTTTGTTTCAGATTCTCTCTGATGATAACAAGCGTAAACAATATGATACATTTGGCACAACTTCTGAGCAGATGGGCATGGGTGGGGGACCAGGTGGCACCGACGGCTTCACACACCAGTGGCAGTATAAAGCCACCATAGATCCTGAGGAACTGTTCAGGAAAATCTTTGGAGACGCTGGATTTAAGAGTGAAGCATTTAGTGACTTTGCTGAGAGCCAGTTTGGTTTTGGTGCCTCTCAAGAAGTAAGTATTAAGAATAGTTCTATGATGGATATGATGGTCTTGTACCTATTATTTGATGGGCAAGTGACAGTTTTAATGCAAATGTTATTCCAAAGTCTATTTAAAAAAAGTGTTCACTGAAGGCGCACTTATCACAAGTTCGGGTAGTTCATTCCAAGAGTTCACAGCACGGTTAGGTAAGAAGTGTTTTCTAGGGTTGCTCGCACTCAGTTGTTTGATCAGTTCCATAGAATGCCCTCTCAAACGCGTATTTGTACTGATCCTAAATAGGTTCCTGATATTTGGGACATTATAGTGATCATGCAATATTTTATATGTCTCAATAAGATCGCCATGTTTCCTTCGCTCCTCCAAAGTTGACAGGTTTAGTTCTGAAAGTCGCTCTTCATAAGGTCTTTTTTTAAGTGAAACCACCATCTTTGTTCCAGCTCTATGAGCTGCTAGTGTATTATTTGAAATAATAATAATAAAGTCGAAAGGATTGTGTGTTGTTGTACTACCCAGTACCCATTCCTCATTATTACCCAGCTACGAACTTTTATGATATTATATGATGTGTGATGTGCATTTGTTATATTTTTACCTTTAACTCATTCTTTACAACCTTATCAGCTTAGCACACTGGCGATTTGCTAGAGAGTTTTGTATTCGAGGCGATCACGCAACGTTTTCGCCGCGAGCGATATTAGTATGAAGCATCACTGGCAAATTGTTAGTGTGATAAGACTAGTAGCTAAAAATTTCCTTGGTTTTTATTTCACATACTTATACTGTCAGACAAATAGGGAATGCTTTGGGTATGAAGTATGAACCAAACATTATTAATTGAGTAATTGAAACAATTAAATTTATTCCAGATAATAGTAAATCTCCGTTTTACGGAAGCAGCACGAGGAGTTAACAAGGACGTAAACATCAATGTTGTGGACACATGCCCAAAGTGCCAGGGCTCCCGCTGCGAACCAGGCACTAAGTCCATAAGATGCACATACTGTAATGGAACTGGAATGGAAACATTTTCCAGAGGTAAGGTTAAGAAAACTTCATAAAATCACTATAATGCCACAAGCAGAGGCTAGTTGTCCTTTTTAACTGCAAATTGCTGCACTCAGTATATTGACTATAATCTGTAACGAATAAAAAAAAATCTATTGTACATTGCTACTTCTATGTATAATATACAGTTAAATGTTACTACTTTACTGACATCATCTCTGAGTGTGACAATGAGTGGTATAGGTTCGTATATAAACCGCTCTTAATAATTTAGCATCATGTCAATTGGTGGCTGTCTGGACAATTTAAAATACAAATGAACCAGAAATAGTCATGTTTATCTTTTTATTTTAGCCAGTAGATTGTTATCATTAAGTGTCATTACTGATATAGGAATTCAATGTTTGTTGATGATTGCTGATCTATATCTGATATTACTGTACTATATTTTTATATTTTTGCAGTATTTAGTAAACTAGCATCTTATAGACTAAGATAGACTCGACTCTAGTATTGACCTAACTAATTAAATATATGATATTGCGACGTTTTGTTCGCAACTATTTACGGAAAAACAGTCGGGCAGGTGTTCCCTAGATGATGCAATAGCAGGCAAAAAACCTTGTCAACATTGAATCAACTGGCAACATTCGTAATAATTGATATAATTACCTATCTGCGCATGGAAACAATAAGCTTTTCGCTATGGCCTGAGAAATATCCTATCCATCGAGAATTCACCTTGCGACCATTGAACCACTGAATATTTAACAATTTCTCCTTTTAGGACCTTTCGTTATGCGATCAACTTGTCGGCACTGTCACGGAACCCGAATGCTGATCAAATTCCCCTGCATTGAATGTGAAGGGAAGGGACAATCGGTAAGTCTACTGGTATTCTAATCGCTTTCGTTAAAGTAGTCTTAGGAGAGGACGCAAATTGTGCGGTTTATGTGACCATAAAAAAAAACCGGCCAGGTGCGAGTCGGACTCGCGCACGAGGGTTCCGTAGAAATATTTTAACGGTTTTACGCAGTGTTTTAAGAAGTCCAGTGTTAGCAGAGCCCTGCTCTTAAGCAAAATGTACGCAGTGTGGGGTCAACTTATATTGGTCTCCGAAATCTACAGACAGACATAAAAATTTAAGATTTTGAGACTTTTCGCAATGGTTGTGCTATAAGAGCTACCTTCATACCAAATTTCAAGTTTCTAGGACATCTGGAAGTATCCTTTAGGTTTTTGGAAATCGGCAATTTGTAAGATTTAGATTTGTAGATTTTTTAATGCCTGTATCTTTTGATTGCGTTGACTTAGAAGGTTGATTTTTTCACGGCTTCAACGGACCGCAGGCTTGAGTATTTGATATTAATTTCAGCATACTACCTCCACGCGTTCCAGAGAAAAAGGGTCTTGACAGACAGACAGACAGACAGACAGACAGACAGACGGACAACAAAGTGATCCTATAAGGGTTCCGTTTTTTCCTTTCGAGGCACGGAACCCTAAAAAAACAAAAAAAAGAGAGTCTTTCAAACAATGACGACAAACGTCACTACATATCTACAGCTTTAGCACTCAATCCGCTAGGATCGCTAGTGTCGAGTGAGGTCTATCTGTCATTCTTCACCAATGAGAGACAAGACTGGACTATGATTGGTTGATATAGCGGATTTTTGACTCGCGATTGCCCCCATTGGGTTGATGTAGTGTGCACGCACAAACCTCCACTCCATTTCTATATTTAGAATGTATCCTTAGCATAAGAGAGCATTAATAAACTACTCTTTAACCGAGCCTGACGTTTCCCTCAACACCGAACACCACAACTGTGTGATCACTTAATCAACCTTTTGAAAATACGCGTAAAATTTACTTATTACTGCAATTTGGTAATTTTACAACAAATTTTTTAGGACACAATTTTGATCACTGGAAATTATGATGTCACTTTGACATTATGATGTCATTTTGACATTTCAAAAAAGTTGCTGATTTTAACAACTGTTCATCCCAATCCATAGGTGCAACGCAAGAAGGTGACCGTGCCCGTGCCAGCAGGCGTAGAGGACGGTCAGACGGTGCGCATGTCCGTGGGGAACTCTGAGATCTTCGTCACTTTCAAAGTGGAGCGTTCCGAATACTTCCGCAGGGACGGCCCTGATGTGCATACTGATTGCACGGTGAGTTTTTATTGTGAAGCCATATTTTGATTGCTGAGTATGAATTGTATGGTCGAGGAAATTAATTCCTGACCCAATTTGGGGAGGACTCCAATAGAGAGATCTCTCTTAAGGCAGGTGTTATGCCTGGGGACCGAAGTCCGAAGGAAGAGAGTTGGAAGTTGTATTTATGCAACCGACTTGAGAAACTTCGTTAGCGCTCGGTCGCTACACCACCATGGAACCTTTTCACAGTATGCCTCATAGAGGCATCGCATTGCTTGACAAGGAAAACCGTTATGACGTTTACTATGAAAATGTTCTATGGTGGATCAGGAATTAATTTCCTCGGCTGTATAGTCGAGTTCTTCAACATCTATACAGTCAACAGTTCAAAAATATCTGTACACAGACCTTATTGCCAGTTACATAAGGTCTGTGTTTAGATATTTATAAACCGTTGGCTGTACAGATATTGGAGAACTCGACTGTACTATGAATTACTTGATCGGATTAAGAGAGCCATAATGGGCTTGATACCCAACCGAATCGAGCAACTGTTCCTCCACCTCCTATAGATCATCAATATAGAGTTGGAGCTACATAATCCAAACCCAACTTTTTGTATTTTTGTTTTTTCGGTCATACCGTTCCAAATTATTTACCACCATTTTGCTGGTAGCAATGATTGCTCGGATGGTGCAGTTGGTAGCGCGACGCGACGGCATGGCCGAAGTCGTGGGTCATGGGTTCCCAATTTCCCCAATCCCATTTCGAGAATTTATTTTTCTGGTCTTTATGTTTGAAATTCAAACGTTTCAGTTTCGTAATCCATCTCCCATTTAATTTTGCCCACAATTTATTCCCATATTTATACATGACTTTGTTTTCATTTCAGATATCAGTGTCCCAAGCCTTACTGGGTGGTACCGTGAGGATACAGGGCTTGTACGAAGATCACACGCTCCAGGTTTGTTGATAACATTTGGATTCTATTAATATAGCTTTTAAGCTAATCTTGGGTGTCAATTTGAAAACAATGCAAATAATGTATAATACAAGATTAATAAACTCCACATAACAAACAAAACAGAAAAAAAGTGCAAAGAAAGCACAATGTAGTAATGAGCGGGGCCTTCTCGCTACAGTGCGATCAGGCCCCAATACCACAAAAATTACTAGTGCTACAATTTAACATATTTGTAAAGTTTTTCGTACTAAAATGTGACAAATATGTCAAATGATAAGACTTGTAACTTTTGTGGGATAGGGGGCTGGACTAGGCAACCAGTAGTTCAGTAATTCGCCCCAAAGGCTCACTTTCAATTCATTTATTCTAGTAATTCTTTGAAAGCTTGTTCGAATTAACACGTTCCCTGTCCGAGTGCCCCCAAGCGCACTGAATGTACAGTTGGACTTGTGATGTGACATTATCAGAACGTTTTGTATGGGGACATTGAACGTGTTACCCCAACTTGGCCCGGTCGTTAAGCAGAGGAAATTTTTATTGTTATGTATTTTATGGTGTTATGTATTTTTTGTTGAGATCGGAATAAAATAGGAATCCATACATAGCTCAAAGTAATTCCTGGATTTTTTTAATGAATGAAAAAAAAAATTTTTGACACGCATGGCGTCAACGGGAGAGGGGACAGGTAGTAATTGTATTTGTCTCAGACTAATCCATCAAATTTCATATCCTTCAGATCGATGAAAAAATTAACCACAAATCTTGCTGCGTTAATTCATAATCATCATCACCAGCCTTTTTTAAGACCCACTGCTGGGCAAAGGCCTCCTCTCAGAATGAGAGGGCTTGGGCTTCCCACACGCTGGCCTAGTGTGGATTGGGTACATCACACAGGTCATTGAATTGCTTCGCAGGAGTGTGCAGGTTTCCTCACGATGTTGTCCTTCACCGAAAAGCTCATGATAAATTACAAATGTAATTCAGCTTACAAATTCCCAAAAACTCAGAGGTGCGAGCCGCTACGCTAATTACTAATAGAAAACGTGTTTAAGACCGGCCATTGCTACCTTGTATTTACTATGTACTTTTTTCTGTTTTGTTGCTACGTGGTGTTCAATAAAGAGTTATTGTATTGTATTGTGTTTATGTTTTCCCTAGATACTGCCAGGCACTTCGTCGCACAGACTCATCAGGCTTTCCGGCAAAGGTATGAAGCTCGTCAGTAAACATGGCTACGGCGATCACTACGTCCACATCAAAATACAGGTTAGTTACACTTACAGTTGAAATTTACAATAGTATGTAGTGATTCAACAGAATTAAATTTCCTACTTATAAATCACTGCTTACAAAAAAAGTTATGTGGACGGATGATGGGTCACCCTGCCTTAGCTTCCAGCGCGCGTATCTCGCTTGCGATCGCCAGTTTTTGTATGGGCTGACAATTGATATTGGAAAGAGCTAGCTGTCACAGTCATTTCAATCCGATGACGAGCGCGAGTGTCAAAATAGTGATGCAATTACCCTTTTGAAATTGAAACAAAAATAATTCTTTAAAACTATTGAGTCTTAGAACATGGTGCGATTGATGCGGGTTGCAAAGAAAATAATTTTTTGAAAATAATGTTTATTTTTCTTTCTCAATTTGTAGGTTCCCAAAGCTCTAACAGATAAGCAGAAGGCGCTTGTTTATGCCTACGCGGAGCTCGAGGAAGACACGCCCGGCCAAATCCTAGGCGTCTCGTTTGACAGAGATGGTAAGAAAAGGCAAAAATAATTATAAAACCCAACCGCTTCTCAAGTTCAAATTCACCTTAGGTGGCACGTAGCTCGAAACGCGTATGATCAGACCAAATTTGTTTTCCAGAAAAGTCTAAATCTAGCGGTAAAACGGCAGGTTCGCAAATACACGAAGCTAACCGCGATTCGGAGGACACGCAGCGTGAAAAGACCAAAACGTGGTCGTTTTTAGAGAACCTCGTTGATACGTATCAGAGGAACAAAGTTTATTTCATTGTAGGCTTTGCGATGTCTGCTATTATGTGCACTCTTACTATGCTCAGTGATTCGAAGGTCAGCATTGAAGTTGACGAGTATTTGCGTCAGAGAGAGTCAGAGCAACAGAAAGAGGATAGGACTTACAAGGGACCGTTGGGTTACCAGAATACTATTAGGAAAAAGAGAGAACAGAACCCCGAGTTGTATGACGCGTGAAAGATTCCTTCATGTAGTGATATTAGTATAAATGTCGTATGCTTTTTATTGTTTTTAAACAGCTGTCTTTGATAGTTTTTTTTTCAATTCTTAGGCGTATTTTCAAAGAAATAGACAAATACAATACAACATATAAATGAATTCTTATGAAAATAGTTAAGAATTCGATTCTGTTTTTCCCAATTTACCACTAGGTGGTAGATGTAATGTTCGGGATTAAAAGTTTGTTCCAAAATATAAATAATATTTATATGAATTTAGAGTATTTATAAGTGTTTATGTAATAAAAGGTCAGAATAACTATAGTTAACCAAAGGGATATAGTATGATGGTCATACGATAATGTAAAACAGTATTTCGAATACATGAAATTTGTGATTGAAATTGTTGTTTCATTTTGTATCCTAATTGGCGACCCTTGCACCATCATGCTATAGTCTTGGGCTCATTTTTTTGTTAATACAATACAATTTATTGACTCCTGAACACCACAGAATTGAATGAGTACCTAATAGCCTAGTGGCTTAAAACACTAATTTGTCTATCAGAGTCAAGCCCGTCAGGACTAATTAAAATTCTTTAAGAGCAAAGTTTTTCCGTTAAAATTTACTCATCAGGCTCGTCAGTCTTCTTTTTATTGCAAGAAAATATAGCCGAAGTTAAATTTTTCCCAGAAATATTATTCATAATAAAATTTTATTGCTTCTTTTAGGTGGCACAATGTAAAGAAATAGATATCTTCCTAGATAGTCACCGTGTAAGTTGCAGTTTTGATTAAAGTAGGCAGAAAAAGGAGTTACCATAATAGTCTTTGTGGCCATTTATTGGAAAAACAAAAATATTAAATAGTTCATTATTAGATGTAGTATTCAGTCGTAGCGTTTCTTACGTAACGTATTATTGGCAATTACAGTAATGATTTTCTGTATATTTTGACAATTGTCATCTCAGTACTATATTGTTTTCTGGAATTTCCTCATTCTTTTGATCCCTAGACTGACATGACCTTACTTATTTCATAAGCATAATCATTTTGCGCATTCACAGGTAAGAAAGTATCAGTATCAGAACACCAGAACCTCGTAGACGCAGTGAATGAGGCTCTGAGAGACAAGAAATCGCTCCGAGAGACTACCAAAGCCAGCAACGAAGCACCTAGTAGCGAAGCACCAGCCGGTAGCGAAGCGGCTACTGATGGCAGCGAAGCGTCTGATGACCTTAAACAATCTAAGAGAAGCAAAGCGTAGGCTCGTTGCTAGCTAGACATGTATCTCTTGCTACGATACTGCAGAAGAATGTTCATAATTTAGAAATGGTTTTCAAAAAGCATACGGAAAATCGTTTCTAGATCTACTTTTTTTCAATAAAAGTGAAATAGGTCGAGCTTTAATTAAAAGGACTAAATTCAGCATCCAAGCCTAAGTAATTTAGATATTTGCACCTAAAATCGTAAAATTAGCTGTGGAAAGGAACACACGATTGGTTGTTCATTAGTTTTTCGCTGCTCTGTGATTGACTGAAAGTGTGGCATGATGAGAAAAATGAGTTAAAACCAAAGGTCGTCTGGCAGTGTCTTATCCAACGTTGACACTGCGCATTGGGGGAATCGTCGCACCGATCAATGGGGCCATTATTATCTCGAAAATTTTATTGAATTGAACTTAAATAAGAGTACCTATGTCCGCAGTTAGGTGCAAAATTGCTTGTGAAATTATTAGAATATCGTGGATCTTATCGTAGCAAGGAAAAAGGTTTTATTCCAATGATAGTTTTTATAATTCCTCTAGACGACTGACGTGCAGGTATTCATAATAGATGAAGTTTATTTTTGGGTTTATAATTAATTTTGTACCAAAAAATATTTTGTTATCATTTCATTGTATTACAGTTTTATTTACAGTTCTGTGATACGAATATAAATGGCAATAATTAAATTACTCCTGTATTTTTTACTTCATAGAGTAATGTTCGTATTTTTCAAAATTACTGTATATGAATGTCTCAAATATCTAACTCTATGGAGTGTTTGTAGCGAAGAGCTATAGTTAGTAATCAATGAAAGCTGTAAATATTTAGCCGTTGACTAGTTTGTAGGTTGGTAAATAAATTAACAACATGATTTTGGAATTTTATTTCCTACAGACAAACCGCAGACTACATACAATTATGTATAGGTAACTAATGCCGGTAGGTACTTGGCCGTATGTGCCAGATGTTTGTCATTCCCTCTCTGCCTTGCAGGTGGGAAACGAAAGAGGCGACACGAATATTTGTCAAATACGGCCAGTTTGAGCGCAGTTATTTTTCAATCATTCCCCGCACTTGTCTCTGGCAAACAGGCGGTACTTTACGGTCATGTCGTTAACAGAGTTGCCACTATAGCGCCGTAGTGTAGATACTGCACAAGAGAGCACCATCATGGCGCCTTCCACGTAGAAGCCGTATAGTATACGGAAGTACCACTCCACCTAAAATTAGAAGAATGTTTAACTTTCCACAAAATGTATATATTTTAGTGTTTTAGTGGTTCTTTCCCATTTTTGCCCGTGGTACTACCAGTGGCACTACCACCAGTAGTACTACAGGCAACATTTTCTTCCCATAGTACAAGGAGGATAGTATACGGAGTGTCAAAGCCCATACTTCGAATCGTTCCCCGCAGTTATATTAAAATTCAGGCAATTTCTAGATCCAGCGGGTCAAATAATGACAAAACAGCGGTACGATATGGGAAGAAAATTCTACCCGTGGTACTACTAACATTGTAGTAAAATATTTTTAGGCTTTTCTCGTAGTCACTCTCGTCATCTTAGAAAACAGCGGTGGGCGTGGTAAACTACCAATATGGCTGTTGGGCTGTCCGAAGCGAAGCCTCCCGGCGTGCTCCCCTCGATGTTACCATTACCAACTTGTACAGGGGGTAACAAAAAGGCTGTACGATCCGAAACAAAAAAAAATGGACTTTCCATACAAAATTTCCGATCAGCTGACATACCAATCTAGGGCTCTTCAAGGCTAGATTGAATAGGCTGTTAGTGAACCAATGAGTTACACTTTGGCCTCATCTGCACCTTCCATCAAGTGAGATAGATAGGTCAATCATTGGTCAGTTTATAATAAAAAATAATTAAATATGGAAGATGAACAGACTGATTTTTTTTCCTATTTCGGCCCATGTTCCTTGGGAAAAGTTCAGTTTCATGAGTACTATCACTGGGTTTCGAATCGTATACACCCTTTTTGTTACACTCTATGGTAATACTTACCGAAGCCAGCCCTCCTCCTGTGGTGAACTGCAGTGGAAACAGCAATATATCCACGGGCTCCTTCTGGCGCACCAGGCCAAAGATAAGTACTCCGGCCGCGTAGTACAGCGCTGATGTTAGCGGCACGCAGTGGCCCCATTTCAACACGGCCACCAGGCGCTACAGGTCGATGAAGAAAGAGATCGGTGATTAGTTTTCCCGTGATCATCAGAATCGGGGTGCGGGGAGGACCTTGTGCGGGGTCCGTCCGGATCACTACCACCATCTTACTCGCTATACCTGCCGCTAAGCAGCAGTGCTTGCACTGATGTGTGGAGAATAAGACAGTCGGTGTAAAAAAAAACTAAATACACCCGTGGCGTCAAAATACCTACGCAAAATCTTACACGATTGGTTCTCATACAAATATTACAAATCGATGAACTCTTTCCTTCTATCCCGATGTAGGTCTGTCAGAAATCAAACTGCCATTTTTAGATTTTTTTTAATAGTAAAAAGGAACCCTTATAGGTGACTCGGTCTGTTTGTCTGTCCGTCACATTTGCTAATCTCAGAAATTATAATGCTATCGTCTTTAAATTTAGAACAGTTTTAAATGATGCTTATCCAAGTAAATAGGTACTTATTTTGCAAATAGAATATAGGTACCTAATTAAAAATATTACATCTATATTTCTTCAGTTGCATAGTGTATAGGTAAAATGAAATCATTTTTATTAATTTATCATATCTTTTAAATAAGTATTTACAACATAACTAGCAATATCAAAGTTATTATCTGTTCATAATGGTGGTTACATTAGGTACTTCTTATAATTAACAATGTTAACCTATAGTGCGAGTGGTAACTCGAAAAACTCATTATAATTATAAAAAACCTTACCTAGAAGCCACTTCTTTAGTCGACCTTTAAAAATTATGATGGAAGCTGCATCCCTGATGTCGCCTGGAAGACGGTTGTACACAGAGGGCCCCACGTAATACACGGATCTGTCTATTTGGCGAGCCTATGCCTATCCGCCGTTAACCTATTTTCGTGTTTGTTGCTGCGCAGTTGGTATCTCGAGTTTGATCCCTTTCGCTTGAACACGTCGAGGTTATCGTGAACGAAAACTGCTATTTGATAAATAAATATGCAGGGTAACGGTAACATTCCGAACTCTGCGAAAAAGCTCCTCGCGGAAAAATCATCTGCTACTCCAGCCATCGCTCGGATCGCCCTTTTCTGCATCGCGAACACACGGTGCCAATCCGCAGCACGCGCCCACAGCTCTGCGCCGTACGTGAGCAGCGAGTGCACCGTCGCGAAGTAGCACTCGCGCACCGCGGCCCTCCGTAAGAATCAAGTCGAGGAGGATTACATTTGAAAAGGCTCTGATTGCTTAAATAGGATCTGAACAACATTGCTCCAACGTCGTACCAGACATTTACGTCCTATTGAGCACGTTCTGCATTCAGTTACCAAATGTTATCGAAGTCTAAGCTATTACATGTACCTATGCCTAACACATGTTACGTTCTAGCTCCCAATAGGTAGGTACATTACCATCTATTCTATCGTTTATATACCTAAAGGTATCATCATCCTCTTATCAGTCGGAAGACGTTCACTACTGGGCATAGGCCTTCCCCAAGGATCTCCACGACGATCAGTCTTGTGCTACCCGCAGCCAATGGCTTCCTGCGATCTTTACGAGATCGTACGTCCATCTTACGGGAGGCCTACCAAAACTTCGCCTTCCGGTATGCGGTTGCCACTTTAGAACCTTAGGGCCCTAACGGCCATCAGTTCTACGAGCAATGTGCCCCGCCCACTGCCACTTAATGTCTTAAGGTGTGGAATTTTGCTGACCTAATCGGTAACTGTAGTTATTCTACGGATCTCCTTATTTCTGATTCGATCGCGCGAGGGTACTCGCAGGGATTGTAAAGTGGGACAGCCATTACTGTAGCTATTTGTCGCCGTACGAATGGGCCGGAAAATGGGCGTGAAGCAACAGCACCCCTGTTGCGTTCCGTTCGGTCCATGAGAGTGCCGGAGGCGCGATTTCCCCACCCCCTTTCCTCTATCCCTTTTCCTCCCTAAAGGTCGGCAACGGACTTTTGGCTCTCGTGGGGTTGCTGGTTTGCATGGTGGCGGTGATCGCTTACCATCAGGTGACGCACTTGCTCGTTTGCCTCCCTCTTTCATTAAAAAAAAAAAAAAAACTCCAAGCATAGCTCATTCCATTGCCCATTGAACGACTTAGATTTATTTATTATCAAAACAATTTTACAGCATTACAGCAAAGCCAATACTCACACAAACCTTTCTCCGCCGCCGTGTCTTTTTGACATCCGAATTGGTGCTGCAACTGGGACTATCTACAAAACAAACAAGGCAATTAAACGTTAAACCTGGATTACGCCTCCTACGAGCAGTTAGTGTCGATGAGAATTCACAGCAGCCCATAAAGGCGGTTGATTGCTTAATGCAGAGTTTAACGTACGTCACAGAGCATTTAAGGGTTATAGGTATGCGGCGTTTAAATGTGGTATTATTATGAAACGTTTGCGCGTGGTAAGTAAAGATCAAGGTTTAAAATCGCGGGCGTATCTCAGAACATGCAGAGGCTCCAGTACGAATATTCGAAACCTGCGTCACGTAAAATCGAATAGTACTTAAACGTTATCGAGTTTGTATTACTTTTGGAACAATTAGGTATATCAGCCGGAAGACGTCCACTGCTGGACATAGGCCTTCCTCAAGTCAAGGTCAAATATAATACAGGTAAGCACAAAGTTGTAAAAGTATCAGTACGCACGTCAACTTATTGCCGTAGCGTTACATGTTTTTCTAGGTAGGTACTTTCAAATGTAAACACGTCTTTGACCCCGATTATACAAAAAATCTGATATCCAAACGTACTAAAATGAAATGGGTGTCCGCAGACTTTATGGTACAAAATGTCTGATAACCGATTACCGAATGGGCGAAAAGATAATGGTCACATTTTATGTGTTCAGGGCCGTTAAGTTCCATGCTTTCCGTTTGCTTTGGTTGGGTTTTAGAAAAATTCGTTGGACCACAATGTAGGAATAGTTAGTATTCAAAAATTCAAAGATATTGTAATAAATACCTAAGAAATTATTTTTTATTGGTACTTCAGTTTGCTTAAAATCAACTTTAAACTGTATTCGACAACATGTAGGAATACCTTTTGAAGTGCCCCGCCCTATGAAGTCAATCTTGACACATTGCACAGCTGTGAAGTTTCTGATTATTGACAATTTAAACCATAGGAGAAAAATGCTAGACTTGCTTGTTGCGTGTGGCAACCAAGAATGTCTAGCATTTTTTTCCTATGGTTAACATTGTCAATAGTCTGAAACTTCATAGCAATGCAATGTGTCAGGATTGACTTCATAGAGGCGGGGTACTATAGGCTAGGCCTGCAACTGCTTTAGGTGGGGACAAATTGTCAAGCTTACAGGGCTACCCTGGTGGGTAGTTGGTACTAGACCTATAGTCACAGCGATCATGTCTCAACTTAAAACTAGCCCCACACAAAAAGCTGATGCGGCGGCAGAAACGGCAGAAAATAGAAAATGTCTAAATATCAGACTCTCGGTCTGAACTACAATTTTGTTGCTGCCGGTTTTGAAATCTTGGGTCCATGGGGTTCCTGACGCTTACAAGCTTATTTCAGAGTGTGCTTGGTCGATGTAACTTGTGATCAAAGGGCTGGCAGTTTTCTCTCTCAAAGAATCAGCATCGCTATTCAGCGAGGCAACGCTGCCAGTATTTTGGGCACCATGCCACAGGGGCCTTATTTAGTTTTAATCAGTTTTAGCTTGGATTTAATGTAATTGTGAATCGCTTTTATTGTGTAAAGAAATACCATTTTATATCATACAAACTAGCCCATAAAATATCGAGCTCAAGTTAAACTGTCAATAGGTAGTTAGTCTGTGTGACCGCGTTTATTGAGCTGCCATAGCCACTAAAGGCGCCATTTTCCACTTCATTAGGACGCCCTTTAACGACGCTATTTGCCATTTGCCATTGCTTTTCATGTTTGTTTAAAGCCGTTGGAATAAACGGTGGTTATAGCTTTGCCGCATTGCTTTCTCTGGCTGTATTATTATTTAATGTGGTCTCAAATTACATATGCGTGAAAATGAAACAAACTACTAACAAACAAGCTAACCCAGTTAGAAAAGTTGAAAAACCCCCGACATTGTCATTTCAAAGTTAAATATTTAACAAACTTATAACATCCCTCTTTTTCGTCGGTGGTTAAAAAACGAGTGAAACGATTTATCAATTTATTAATAATTTCAAATTTCGTCAACTGTACCTACACCATTACGAATGATATTTTCACAAGAGTGAATTGTACAATAAGGCTCCAGCGACTTGAAGTGGGCGAAATTTTACTAACAATATTTTACTCTCACATTTAACCCTTATTTAGCCTTTGTACCTCACTGTATCTCACTGTTTGTAACTTGCCTTCATTTCTGTATTTTCTGTACAATAAAGCGTTTACTTACTTACTTTACTTAACATTACAAGTATGAATGAAGAATGTTTGTTCTCGGGTCTTGGATGTTTAACATGTATATAAGTATGTATTTATCTATATAAGTATGTTTATCCGTTGTCTAGTACCCATAGTACAGGCTTTGTCTAGTTTGGGACTAGGTCAATTGGTGTCATAATTGTCCCATGATATTATTATTATTATTTATTATTATTAAAAGTTAAATGGAAACTTGTAAAACGTAACAGCAAAGATTAACAAGTAGAATTAAGTAACGTAGCAATTAGCCATCTGCTGAGGTAATTTGATTAGTGTTCTCTTAGCTTAACAGCCAGGACTACTGAAGTGCCTTTATAATAATTAAAACGGAGAAATGCAAAAGTGGCTGGGAAAGGTAAGAAGAAATGGTTATTTTAACAGAATTAACGGTGAAATTACCACACACATTTTTCGGTAACTCGAAGACAAGTGGAAAAAAATACATTTAATAACATTTATTAGCGTTGGGCATTATTCTTCTCATACCTACCAGTTTACACAATTTTAAATAATTAGTGTCTTTCTTTTTCTTTTAAAAGACGTTACCCAAAAATTATATTTATGCCGGCCGCAACCGTCGGATATTTATGACATCGAGTGTCGTCATATATTTTTGCCTTCCATCGTAATCAGTTATTTTTGCAGCGCTATCCATAGTCATATTATTGCACTTATTCCTGATGACTACCAACAAGAGCTGACACGAAACAGTTGAACTAGACTAATATCAAGAGACATTACATTACACATAGGAAAATTTTCCAAATGTGTTTGAAGCGTATTCAAATACCTAGATGACAATAGATACTTTCATTCAATCCATCCATGGTAGCTCTAATGAATTAGTTCACCTCTTTGTGAGCCCTCTCCCACTCCCACATTTTGTGTTCCAAATTTAAATTTAAACGATGACAGCTGCTTCCTTATTTATAAGTTAAACACTTGCACGTGAAAGGGCGCCCCGGTCGCAGCTTAATGGCGCTTACGTTACGTTTGATGCGAGACAATTTACCCCCAAAAACAACTTTGATAATGGCTGTTTTGGCGGAAAGTTGCAAAGCGTGTCAATATTTGAAGTGTGTTCCAATTTGTTGGAAGATGTGTGTCAGATGATTTCCGTTTTTATCACGTACGTTATTTTCGTTACGCTAGTGTGCTTATGGCCTATCCAACACTGGCAGTTTTAAACACGAGCGAAACAAAAAATACCTAACTTCTTATTGCTATACTCACCGGTACAAATTTTATCAATCGCTCGTTTTCACAATAATCAGGGAAAACAGGTGGGGCGATTAATGGTGCCGGCGACTCTACATTATAATATATTCCCATTTATCTCTTAAAAATAAACAAACCTTTATTGTCGATGGTCCTCCCGCTGTGTGTGTCGATAAGTACTGGCTGTCTCTTAATTTTTTTCTTACAAAATAAGCAATATTCGATATGGGCCACTGCGCACCTGCTGGCATTCATCACTGAAACAAATAAATAATAATAAAAAAACTTTTCAGCGTAGGTATACTCTGTGTTAAAGCTTGTATGGATCTATCAGGCATCTACGTATAGTTAAGAACGGAAGGAAGCCTTCCTCAAAATTTTTTCTTAGACACGTATCTCCATTTATCGCCCGCGTTCCATTTTAATTCTGTTAGGTACTGGACGAACAAGATAATACCTACTAATTGTAGTCCCTGACTATGGCAGGTACTTTACTCTCTCCCGTACACAAAATTTGCCTCCTCTCTAAAGGAGGCGTCTACTCAATAGCCAAAACTCAGAAACAGACCGAGTGAGTTTGTTCGAGCCACTCTTAATCCGGAATCGCGTCGTTAAAGTTACACGTCTCGAACAGACGAGGAGTTTACTTATTCAGATACTTTACACACACTTGATTTAGCATTCTTAAGGAGCCTCGGGAGCGGAATAACAGCCACTCTGTGATTTTATATTGACGACGAAAGTAAAGTCGAAGATTGGTTTAAGAAATGACAGAGTTACGAAGGTATTTTATGAATTGCCTGGGTATTTAAAAAAACTAGCTCCGACCATTAGGTCAACCAGAAATCTGTAAAATGTAGGATAATCATTTCCCTACGAACGGCTAAAGTTTTTTTTATAGGTAAGTACCTATTATGTTGGTGGCAATTGAATCACTGTATGAAAGCAAACCCTAACCCTATATTTTTACTGGGTATTTTGTAACACGTTGTACTTATCGAAACAATCACAAAAAGTAAGCAAAGACAAGACGTGTTTTTTTTCTAATATTGAATTGAACCTAAAAAATACATTTGAACGACGAAACTTTAACAGAAGATAGCGTAACGATTAAATTCGAACGATTAATTCCACCCTAAGGCCTCTTAAGACTGAATGAATGATGTTAGTTCATAAATGATTCATTCATTCATTACCGTAAATGGTTTTGGAATAAGTTTATGCATTCGCCGTGTTTTATCAGAGCTCGTACATTTTCAATGTTCTCCGCCTTTCATGGTTTTGATGTCATGCACTTTCAAAATATGCCCGAGTCAGTACGAAGTAAACTAAAAACAATTCATTTGCTCCTGCGCGACCACACGCAGTCGCATTCCTTGAAATCATCGTCATCATCAACCTCAGCCTTGTTTCATGTCCCACAGCTGGGCACAGGTCCATGAAGCTGGGTCTTTCAAATACGCGGTGGGCGTTTGGTGAATGTTTTTGGTGCAAGAGTTTTATGTGCACTGCTTAGGCCACTTTCTGAATTGTTGGTGGGTTTCAATTCACTGAACGCCTAAATACATTTCATTGAACCCTTCCTGACTTGTGCCGTAGGCGGTAAGAAGGCATACCGCGCAAATCAGGAACGTTTCATTGAAATATACGCGCTCAGTAAAGAACCTTTACAGAGCTTATCGAGCTTACCGATACATCACGAAACGACCTAAATATTACACATAAAACTCGCGCACTATGATAGAAACAGTCACCGCGTATTTCAAATAACTTTTACATAGTGGCGAATACCGCACTACCAAGCAAGTCAGAAAGCGCCCTAAATTGAGAACCGGGGTAAGTGAGGTGCGGGGAGAGAGCAAAGGTGACAGGCGATTGACATGTGTGACCTCTCGATACATCACTATCTATAATACCTATATATCTATAGTTGTTTGGATGCTGATGGATTAAGTTTTGTGCAACTTTAGAAGGCCATTGACCTCGCTATTCGGACCCTCGTTCGTCAGCATTCCACTAAAGAGACTTATGAATTTTAAATGTGACAGCACTTACTAAGATAAACATGGGTGGGGACCGCAAACACGGCGTACAAAAGCGACAGACATCTCCCGTAGACTGTCTGCGGCACGGGTGCCCCAAAACCTTGAGAAAGAGACAAGCGAATTAATGAATTAACCTACCTAATTGACTGTAGGTACTGGCTAAACGCGACCACACATGCAAACCAGAAATAAATGAAAGTCAATTAAATAAGGCACAGTCAGCCTAGAGTAGGCTGTAGGTAGCGTAGGACAGGACAATCCAGTTAACTGTCTCACCTAGTGCAGTCATGACGTAGACAGTGAACAAGAAGGTCCCGCTAAGGCTCCAGTACTGCCCAGGGTCCAGTTTGGCCCCTCTGCCCGCTGCTATCATGGCATGCTGCCGCCCCTGTTCAATCCGCTTCACTATGGCCTCTCGCCACTTGGGAGAGATTGGAGTTATCTGTAACAGGTTCAAAAACATCTCCCTCACAAAAATGCTGCGTTCTTCAGGGTTTTATTTATGATGGTGTATACTTCTTATGATATTAGCTTTCACTCGCGGCTTCGCTTCCGTTGTGTATAGAGCAGGAACAAATTTTGCTTAAGGCTTGTATAGACAAACCGTTGCCGTTGTCCTCTGCGTACTAATACTAATTGTAATACAATTGACATAAATAATGTTTTATTTATTTGACATGATGACATGAAATGTATATTTCATCATTTTTTGTTATTTGACATTTGGAGACCATATACATCTCCAGTTTATGTATATGTATTATTATACTTATTATTTGACCGTGGAGGCGTTTTACACCTCTGCTGATTTGAAATTTAGTTTAAATTGACCCTAGAGACTATACATCTCTAAGCCATTTAGATTAAGTATTATATTATAGTATTAATTCTGGGACCCTATACATACCTTTGTAATTTAAATTTTCACAGATATTTGACCTGGAGACCCTATAAATCTCCTGCTCAATTAAAACGTGCCAGTAAAGTAAAGTGTTCTGGTTTTGCTGTACTAATAATTACTATTTACACTTGTTTCTAAAATACGGTTTTTTTTCTCTCTCTTAATTTTTTAATGACAGAATGAGGTTTCTTTGTGTAATTTATCTGTGGTTACGTATTGTAAGAGCTAATGTAACTTGTTTTTAGAAAAAATGACTTTGTGCCAAGTTTCTTGCGGCGCATTCTTCTTGGCAATCATGGTCTTTCCGAAAGCGCTGGTAGACTCAACAAAAATGACGTGTAAAAGAGCATCCAACTGCCTATTGGCTGAATAAAATTTTGAATTTTGAATTTTTGAATTTTGAAACCGTCTAGGCTTTCACATGTTTATTTAATCTATTCTAAATCCTCCATCATAAAAAACAGTTGTAAGTAACGGTAAATATTATTAGGTACCTTTCTATTTTCTCTTACAAGGTCTCCACAAACAATCAGCGTCGCTTCAAGATGAATTCTCGCATTACTCCGGACCTAAATACCCTAACGACCCATATGTCAATTCTAGACAGTTTCACTTGCTATAATGAATCATTAATAACAGCCTTATCGTGTACAACGCAGGAACCAAATTGGTCTGTTCCATTTACCACCATTTAATTAGGGAATGGGTCGTTAGGGCCATTATTGTATTAAGTGCTGGTGATTTTCTAGACCAGTAGCCGATCTCGCATCGTTGACTAAATATGTTTACGTCTCGCCACCGGCGTGACGTGTGCTCCCAGAGGAAGGACTACGGATTAGTCCGAAACATGATGGGCTATACTCGACTGACATACGTGAGTGATCCGTTTATTTCACTGTGATTGAATCTCACGGTAGTTTAATGTTAAAAGTTTCAAAATTCGTTTAGCTTTTAGGCAATTTAAAATTCTGTCCGTACTCGTGAAATTAATAATTGGCATCAAGAAGGATAGTATACGGAGTGTCGAAGCCCATACTTCGAATCGTTCCCCGCAGTTATCTTAAAATTCAGGCAATTTCTAGATGGCGCCAAGGTCGTAGCCAGCGGGTCAAATAATAACAAAACAGCGGTTGTAATGTGTCACTCAAGCAAGGTAGATGGCGCTGAATGTAAATAAGAACGATTCAAAGTATGGGCTTTGTCAATCCGTTTACTTTCCATGATCCTCGATTGTCATTAACCTTTTAAGGTAAACGTCCCAAACCTTAATTCCAATAATTGATGCTTTACTTATCTACTTTGTTAATTAACATTGCAGGGGCCAACTATTGGGGCAATGTCGAACACTGGGACCATTGTCCCCGTTGTCCCGAGTCATCGCACCGAGTACCCGAGCGTTGTAGAGTAATCTCTACAATGTAGAGTTTACATTGTTACTCGGTGCGATGTATTCAGTAAAGGAGTAACGAGATGGCTATTATTTTAACTTTATTGATCTAGTAACAGATAGACGCTACACATTTGGAAGGAATGGATAATAAGGAAATAATAAGGAAGCTCGCTGCAAACTGCCAGTCTGTCATGGACAGTGATATCTATTATGCCCATGTTTGCTTGGAGCAAAAAGCTAATATGCGTGCAGTCTTTTGTTATATTTACTACCCACGTAGGTGTATCTATTTATCTTTTTCTCCAGTCTCAACCGAATGGTGGAACACAATATTATTTGACACAAATGCTAATTACTACGCACTTTCTAAAAACGCTTCGTTCGAGAAATTGGCGTGCGAGCATCTGATAAGTATGTATTGTAATCCATGTAAACAATTCTTTTTTAAAAGACTTTGCTTTGAATTATATACTCGTCACATTTCGGTAGCAGGGTGAAATACCTAAGTACTCATTTTCTGTGGCCATCTTGCAAGACTTCTCTAAGGCGAAGTTTGCCAGACTTGCATCTGCTGTAAACCGCTCTTTACAAACCTTTACCAAACCTATTAACCATTTTCAAATGGTTGCTACTCGTATGCTACCTTAATTAAGATTCTCTTGAATCCCGTTCTGATTGCAGGCCAGTCTGGTAATATGCATATTAAATTTATTTCAATGATTGATGATTGATCAGCCGCAATTTGCGAGTGATTGAACCGCGCGATCGCGACTTTGATTGAATCAGACTCCCAGCGAATTCAGTATTCGTGTTTTTGCATTTAATGAGTATTTTTACGAGGAATTCTTCGTCGATTTTGTATTCGTGTCAAACGCTTGCCTGAGGAGAAAAATGTTTCAACTGCATTGAAAATCTAGAAAGGATTATCAAGTTTCTAGTACTATTAAACATGTTGAGTTCCAATTTATAAGTAGCATAAGATAGAACTTCTCAAGTCGCTCTTTTTACCTTGAATTAAATAAAGCAGCTGTTAAAAGTTGAAACCCAAAACTCTTTTCTACCTTACCCTCTAAGAAAATGGCGGGGGTTTTCTACTTTTTGAAGTTGTACTTGTTAGGTAGGTATTCTAGCTAGACCTTGTTAACGTTTGAGCGCGCCCGAGTACTATAAGTTTGGTAAATTGCATATAGTAGGTAGCTCTACATCTTTCTTTAAATATTTAAAAGAGGAATGTGACTGACTGATTCACCCAAAGATCTAACTACAGCCCAAACCGCTATAGCTAGAAACTTGAAATTTGGGAGACGTGTTCGATAATCATAGAGGTTGTATTAAAGAGAAATTTTTCAACTCTTTCTATTTTTTTAAATTTTTTCACGGTGGCAAGAAGCAATTGCATAAGCTAGTAGAATTATATGTGTAATACTGGCGTGCATTTACCTATATTAATGGCCGCTTTAGGATTATTAGATCAAAGCGTGGCCGCAAGTGTATACGGGCCCATTAGGCAGGTGTTGTCAAGTGCAGCGCGTGGGCCGCAGTTGACCTCCCCTGTTAACGTCACGTTCACGTATGTTAAACAAAGGAATTCCGACCCGCTTGCGGTTACATTGGCAAGCCCTGGCTTACTGACAAAGAGCACTATAAAACTACTACTACAAATAAATATGAGACTCTACATGCTTACTACATGGTCCTATGTTGGCTGTAAGAAAATGTTACATAGGACTTTGGAATACTCATCTGGATTTGATGGAATTATTACAGAATTAATTACGATTCGTGTCGTAAAATGGTTTTTGGATACGGTATAAAAATAAATTACATAAGTTTAGAAGATTTCATTCAATTTAGTATTTAATTTACGAAGCCGTACGTAAGTGAGCAATTTATTACTAACTTTAGTGTAAGGCTTTGGTACGTGACATGGAATGTCAACGATCCGAGGATCGAACCCCGGGGGGAAATCACATATTCCGGATTTCTGGAAAACTTATTCAATTTAACAAAAAATAAGAGGACAACCCTAACGCTCAATTGGCGCTTACGTCATCATCTCAACAAAAAGGCCTAGTTTCTGCACTGCTTTAGCTTAAGCATATATATATATACTGTGTCATAAATGTACAAAGGTACATTGCGGTAATGTGTGTGTTTGACGTAGCAGTCAGTTCACTAGTATAGGTCAAGTGAAAAAAGTTTTCACACAGATCGGGCAAAAATCAATCTTATGTCAATGTCATGTCAAAATATTTCACAATTCAAGTAGGTATTCTTGATGTTTCCGCGATACTCGCCGCTCTCACGTACACATCGACTCGTTTTCACTACAAGCAAAGCCCGCTCACCGTCGCGTTTTGCGGGAACTATAACCTTATTTGTTCAGCGGGTTAACATTAAAACTTCAGTGCAACAATGGGCCCGATGTTTCGAACCGTGTTGAAAGTTTTAGCTCCTTCCTAGATTGTGAACTAAGTTAGTAGGTAACAGCCAAGATAACAACCAGGACGGGAAGTTAGTAATTAACTATACTGTACTGAGCGTCTAGTGTGCTCAACGGCCAAAAAAATGTTTCGGTCGCTTCCGCGTTTTTACGTCTGAATTGCTATGGGCACATTGCCGCCGCCACAAGCGGCACGTAATCGACAGCAAACAATTCACATACTATTTGACACTCGCCAACCAAAAATACCTCTCGATCGCGTTTGCGTTACGGGTGTCAAACAGTATGAGAATTGTTAGTTGTCGATACGTGCCACTAGTGGCGCTGCTAATGTGCCCGTGCCCGTAGTAATTCAGACGTAAACGCGAACGCGATCGAGACGTATTTAGGTCAACAATTACACTAGACTGTGGACTAGACTATGTCCGTGGCTTCGCTTGCATTAGGCCACTTTTCTACGTTACGGTACGAAAATAAACGAGTCTACAGTTCTTGTCAAATTTAAATGCGTCAGGAGTGAAGTTAGTCACTTGTAGGGGAAGTGTGACGCACAGAGACTAACGGGAAAGTGGGAGTGGGACCGTGATACCCCTCGAAATAAGTTCAGAGGCGCATTTAAGTTTGAAGCATACAATTGATGGATAATATGTACATAACATCAAAAGTGCAAAAGCAGCTTTAAGTATGAAGTGTACGAACGAACGTGCAAAAAGCAAAACGAGCAAGTGAGCAAACATAATGCAAGTATTTACATGCAACTAAGCAAATAAGTTTGCTCGCAAGCACTAGGCAGTTACAAGCTTTTCTTTAGTTTAACTTCGTATAAAAATGTTTCAGTCAGCAAAATTTATTAAGCAAGTTTAACTTAATGTAATAAATAACAAAAACTTACTGCTAATTGACTTTTACTAGTAGTTCATAGATTTAAAAGCATTAACAGCAGAGTATTTGCTAAAGTAAATGAGAACGAGTTCGGCATGTAATCAGTGTTTTAACCAATCCGCGCCGTATTTAAAATTTCTATTCCACTTTTGAAAAATAATTACGAAACAAAGAGGATTCGTTTGAAATGCAGAATAGTTTCGGCCAGTACCACAGAGCCTGTACATTTTGCGGAAGTTTTTAATTATGGCTGCATGTCGTGAAACTAAAGCGTTCATTTTTTATATCGCAATGTCCAGATCAGCGGTTCAATTTTTAGAAAACTAAGTTGTTAAATGAATCGCCATTTTTAAATAAATTAGTTTATCGAGTCAACTTTTATGAAAAGTGCTTGATTTTGACAAAACTTGTGAACGTATGACTCTGTCTCAACTTCAATAAAACTCTACTGTGGTACGGATATGAATTTCGATAAACGCGTTGTAAAAGAATTGGTTTTAAAATTATTCTGTACGTGATATAACTGAATTTGCATTGATGATGATGAAATTATAATTTTGTCGCCGCGTAAACAATTTAAGTGTCAATTTTACATTATGTAGGTATGTTATTTTTTAAATATAATGGGTAAAGTATTCATCATAATTAAAAAGTAATAGACATCCCTAAGTACAGTATAGTCCGGTACAGAGGGTCGAGCACGACTTTACGAATGCTGCGTAACGTAAAATTGAATAGTAAACGTTGTCGAGTTTGTATGACGTTTGGAACAGCGCCCGCCCGTGAGCGTATTTGGAAGTAAAATTTAGTATGAGGTTTCTCGATCTCGATACGATAACCGTAACTTTACGCAGCATTCGTAAAATCGTGCTCGACCCTCTGTACCGGACTATACTGTACTTAGGGATGTCTATTACTTTTTAATTAGTCTTTGACATGGCGTAGACAATGCTACGAACACAGCCGATCGCAGCGCTGCGTAGCGTTGCTACGGGTTTCGTTGGCCTGATACGCTCCATTTATATCTGAAGGTAAGTTATAGGAAGTGAGTTAGTGTTTCTGTGGGTGTACAGTCAGCATGAAAAGTAGCTTTTTTAATAATTTTAAGAAAGTATGAGCTAAAATTAAATTTTGTCCGAATTTTTTCCTCCTATTTCTTTTTTGCTGACGTCAATTTTGTTTATATAAGATCGCAACTCCTTGATAAAAGAAAATGTTCGTCTTTTTTCATCATCGTAGGGATGTATTTATTAGATTAGAGCTTCAGCAAGCCGCCATTTTCCCATTTGCGGACTAAAAATAAATTCCGTGACAAAAATATTCCATCCGCTACAAAAGAACAACCTCCTAGAAATTACCAAAAACTTTCCCTTTCGTACACAAATTGTCCCCGAATGCTTCACCTAAAATCACAGCACGCCTCGGGAATTCCTTGCATGCCGAGGCCCCGAGCCATCCCGTCCAATATAGCTCAGTCACAACCACAAAGTTCCAAGTAAGAAAACTAAAGTACCCAAAATGGAACTTTGTCTTTCAACGCGCAGGTTTGACTTAAGAGTTGGGTCCAAGTTGGATTTGAGATGTTCGTAGATTAGTAGGTAAAGACGCTGCGTTAGCGTTGTGATAAAACTTGCTCTATTACATTTTTGCTCCAGAACTAAAAGATAACTCAGAAGGCAGTCCCTTGTGTCATTATTACTATCTAATATTTGGAGGTTTTTTTTAAAGTAAGCCAAATTTCATGCCCGTATAAAGTAGCTGATGGCTAAAAATTTGTCATGTAGGTACTGTGTAATTTGGATTGTTAAATACACAGCGAAGAACAAAACTAAGTTTCCAATTTTTCATCTTATTTCACTGTAGTGCCTGTAGATATGTTTAGTAAATTAAATTTGCTGCTTCTATGTTCTATGTTACTGCGATAAGATACAAAGGTGACAAGCTTCTTTTCATGCTAACTATACACGCTTATAGTAAAAAATATTCATTATATTCATTCATTCATTCAAATATTCATTCGCAATCTAGTTTAGATGTAGCTGTGTTTCTAGTCTAACCTAATCAGCCCCATTTATACTTGACGTAAGAATATCGACAGCAAAAGAAAGCATGATTATTATATCTTTTTATTTTCAAAAAATCCAATTCAACCCACCGCAAATAATGAAAAACAGTGGAACGTCAAACTCCGTTGCGTTGAAAAAAAGCGAATTACGAAAACGTCACTTTAAATGGAATAAACGGATATCTGTTATTATATTTGCTATTCGCAATAACTCAGTGTGGCCGGTTAATAAATCATCACGCTAGTCATTTATTTTACGGGCCTTGCAACATTGTCGGTGATTAAATTTGTTATATTAATACTGGGTTGTTTTGGATGAAACATGGAACAAAAACACATTTTTTAAATATGCTTCTTTATGTTACAGAGGAGAAAAACGATTAAGCGTAACCTGGCAACAAAAGAGAGATCGTAGATGCGTCGACTAAAGAACTTTATATGTTATGAAATAAATTTAAAAATAAATGAAACGTAGAGATGCGTTGCTAACAGTCCCAAGAATTTTTTTCTATGTTATTTGCCCCAGTTATCTGACACTACGTGATATAAGATAGTGGCAGCGTTCCAAACGCCACATGCGCAACCGCGAAAAAGGAACTTTATAAATTGAAGTACCTATTTATAACGTCATTGATACTCTATAAGAGTTTTCGCTACCAAGATACGTAAGAAGTGACAACCGAAAACAACAAACTTTTACTGAAATAAATCACAGACAGACAATGATATTATAAGTAAAGATACGTTATACTCGTATGCTCACAAAATAACCGAACAACATGTTCCGAACAGAGCGATGGCACGCACACATACACGTTTTATGGTACTTACATTTAACTACATTGCCAAATGATGTAAAAGTAATGGCGTAACTAAGATGAAAATAACAAAAAGACTGCTATTGTTTGTCATTTGCGTTGCGCGTACGTTTATAGTACATACTCGAGAGCGACTGAGGCCAAAGAGGCAACAATTGTTGTTGCCTTTTTGTGCATCATTTTGGACGCGCTAATAACCTATCTACCTCTTTTATATGTAATGTCATTGCAGATAAATGAACAAAGGCGAACTAATCCCTCTGAAGGACAGATATCCTATTGTAACAAAACTGTAAATCGTGATTTTGCATGCCACCACTTCCCGACATTCTAGAAGTTTCTCAGAATGTATTACACTGTACGGCTGCGACCCGCTCTGTCGAGGGCTTCCGATACATTAGACTGACGGGTACCCCTATCCTATAACATACGGGGGCAATGTAACACATTTGCCGTAGTGTTGTTGGAAATACTAGGGAAAAATACTTGGACGATATTGTCGACCTGTTCCTGTTTCTGTTCAAGTTGCATATGTGTTAATCTAACTCTACGATATAATTAAGCTTTCAAAAATACTCGTAAAAACCCTCCCTTATTACTGCAGTTTAGACGATAGAAATTTAAGAAAAACGAAAGGTAGTTCGATCACTGAAAAAATAATTGCGACATAATTGAGTAATTCGATACAAACTTCATACCAAGTTAAGCGAAAGTCCTGACATTTCAAAAGAAGTTGCTGATTTGACCAGCACGTAGTTTTGAAAGTTTTGCGTGACCAAATAAACAATTTACGCATTCAAACTTGAGTTTTGGCGCATTGTATTTAAAGTTAGTTATGGTTTGTTGCGAAGTTCAGGCGTGGCGTTAATTTAAACATTAGTTTGGGGATTTGCTCGTTTATTGTGTTTGGGTCAAAAGGGGTTTTCCCATGGAATGTAGCATGTATTATGGAATAGGAGATAAACGATGAGAGATAAATTGTAGCTTGTTCATTTATCCTGGGGACTGTATCGGCGATATAATATTTGGACCTATGAATAGTTTGAGGATATTATAATCACTTAAAATTGTATTTATAATTCATGTCAGGTGATTAGTTTCAACGTTTCTCGATAGGTTTCTACTAATAGATATTAATACACCTAATTGTACGATGCATGTTCTTGTGGCTCAAATCTTGCATGTTAAATTTTGACCCGTTCACTGCTCGAATTGACTTGAAATTTGGTATGGACATGCATGTAAGTTTGATGTCAACATGATGTTAACACAAGTGCAGTCATAAAAAACTACAAACGGTAAAAAAGCTTATTAAAACTGAAATTGTTAACAGAAAACTTATTCCTAGTTTAATGACCCTCCTCGAACAATCTAGTTCTAACGCAGAACGGCGCAAGTCGGCCTAAGAAAAATGATCATTTAGGTTAATTTATATGTGTTAGAATGTATGATCTAGGGTCTTTAAATGTAAGCATCGACTGTACTGTCCTAATGGAGCTAATGGAGCTTATTTTGTTTACTACTTTAATTTTTTTTTAATTCTATTTCCACCCAGTTTGTCATCGGGGTGTACATTAAATAAATCAATTGTTTATCATGCATGACAATGTCAAATCTCACCGATTATCGCCTCCTGATCAAAACATGCGCTCAGAAAAAGTATATAAATCAGATCAAATAAATAAATTAAATAATAATTTGACGTATTTGTACCGCTTTTCGTTACGTTAACTCCGGGTTAGTGCCTAACTAAGGTCAGTGCAAGTTGGCCTTAGTAATTTACTTGCAGGGCAAGTAACTACAGGCTACGGGTGGTAGCAGCTGTCAAAATTAAATTCTAATGCTTCTTACTCCGGGAAAACGCTGGATTGTGTTAGTCAGTGCTCGAAATAGGCATTCTCAAGGCAACTCAGAAATACCTTCGTCGTGGTTAAATAAAAGTGGTCCGCGCAAATCAAGGTAATCTTTCATCAAACCCCTGAACATATCTGTGATATCTTCGATCCAGGGCCTCCAGGGTTTTCCTATCGGGATACGGTAACGAAAACACGGCTATACCGAACAAGGTGTATTCGAAGAAGAAAGACAGTCATTGCGTTTGACAGTTGGTAGATTTGGAACTACCCGCCATCATACATACATCACACCCTTACACTTATTTAAGACCCCACAACCCTTAACTACAATTACAAGACCTAAATCATGTTCATTAGGGATTAACAATAAACACATCCTACAGTCAGCGCTTCCTAATTAACAATAAGAGATACAGAAACTTAACGCTAGTAATTTAATATTAGATTACCACTCAGGTTGTGGATAGTATCTAACCGGCCTAATTGGACGACCAAAACGACTAACGGGCTGCGTTGTCGCGGCTGCCACCGGCGCAGCCCCCGGTCCATGCGCGGCCTCGCCCCTCGGCCTGGTGCCCGTCACGTCGCTCGACCTCGACGGCGCATGATCACTCAGATCCGTGCCCCAACGGGACCACACCAGTTGATCGTCATGACCTACCCTGTGCTTTAACTGATCTATATGTTTTTTCACTACAGTACCATCGGGCCTCTCGATGATGTAATTCCTAGAACCTACGCTTTCCTTTATCCTACCCGGCACCCATCTATCTGGATTGGCATGCTCCCTCATATTAACTTCATCCCCAATCTCGAGGACGCGGTCACGACCCCCGGCTGCGTGAACCTGCCGCTCCTGCACACGCTGCACCCTGCTTTCGAGTGCTTGCGCGCCGTGCAACAAGTCAAGTCGACAGCGCAGTCGCCGCCTTTGCAGCAATGACGCGGGCGACTCGCCTGTTGTTGAATGCGCGGCGTTCCTATATGCCATTAAATATTCCTGTAATGCTACATCAATATCAACGTTCTCTCTACGAGCCTTCTTTATTGCTTTTTTGCATAATTTCACCGCATTTTCTGCGGCACCATTCGACGACGGATGATAGGTTGGGGTGAGCATTTTCTCTATGCCATTAGCTTGCAGGAAGCTGTTATAATCTGCACTACAGAACTGGGGAGCGTTATCAGAAACTATGATCTTTGGTAATCCAAATCTGGCAAACGTTTCCCTCAGGACGGTAATCATCGCCGCAGTAGTGATTTTAGTTATGCGGAAAACTTCAATCCACTTTGTGGAGGAATCGACCACTACAAAAAAAACTTCCCTGTCTATTGGGCCCAAAAAATCAACGTGAAGCCTCGTCCAAGGCTCCGACACGTACGGCCACGGGTGCGGGGGCGCACGCGGCGGCGCACTGCTCTCGGCGACGCATGCGGCGCACGCCCGGCACGCGCTCTCAATGTCGGCGTCGAGGCCTGGCCACCACACGTAGCTGCGGGCTGTACTTTTCATCTTCACCATACCGACATGCCCTATGTGAAGTTCCCTGAGGATTTCCTTGTGAAAATTAGTTGGTATTATTAACCTGTACCCCCACAGAACACAGCCAGCTTCAATATACAACTCGTTCCTTCGAACAAAGTATGGCTTTAGATTGTCGTCCTCACAATGTGCCGGCCATCCGGAAGTAACATACCTTACAACTTTTACTAATATCGGATCCTTGCTCGTGGCTTCCCTTATATGTTCGCTTTTAAGCGGTATGGCATCATGTACATAATTGAGATAAGTTACTTCCGATTTCCCTGGTTTCTCTGGGCCCGTTATTAGTCTTGACAGAGCGTCCGCGCTATTCTCTTCACTTCGAACGTATTGTATATCATAAGTATAGCCGGACATGATCACCGCCCACCTCTGCAACCTACTCGCAGCCATAGTCGGTATTCCTGTTTTATCGCCAAATATGGTAACAAGCGGTTTGTGGTCTGTTTTCAATAAAAAATGCCTACCATACAGATATTGATGGAACTTCTGGACGCCATAAATTATCGCCAACCCCTCCTTCTCAATCTGCGAGTAAGCTCTCTCTGCTGAATTGAGCACTCGAGACGCATACGCGATAGGCCGTTCAGTGCCGTCTGCCGTGCGGTGCGCGATGACAGCGCCTACGCCCACGCTGCTCGCGTCCGTCGTCAGCACCAACGGCGCTTCGCTCGAGTAGTGTGCCAGCACCTCGCTAGACTGTAATACTGCTTTAACAGTTTCAAATGACTTTTGACATTCATTATCCCAGGCAAATTTTACTTCTTTCCTTAAGAGCCTATATAAGGGCGATAATATCGTGCTTATTTTTTGTACAAATTTTGCATAATACATTATCATCCCTAAAAATGATCTTAACTCCGTAATATTCTGTGGCCTTGGCATCCTACTAATGACATCAATTTTACTCGGGCACGGTGACACTCCTTCCCTTGAAATTACAAATCCTAAGTAAGTGACAGATTCGGCGAGAAATGCACACTTCTCCTTTTTTATTTTTAAGCCGTATTTCTGTAACCTGTCAAACACCTGACATAATATTTGCAAATGTTCTTCATCGTCTTTCCCTGTGATGATGACGTCATCCAGGTATACCCCCACCGTTGGCAAATCGGCAAACATTTGCTCTAATTTACGTTGGAAAATTCCCGGGCTCGAGGCTAGGCCATAAACTAAGCGATTGTATTGAAATAACCCTTTGTGCGTATTAATAGTAGTAACTTTTCTAGAATCATCCAGTGGGAACTGAGCGTAAGCCTGACTTAAGTCAATTTTTGTGTATTTGTTTCCCCCATTCAATTTCACTAACAAATCATCGATTCGAGGCACCGGATATCTATCTATCTCTAAACATTTATTCAGTGTTAGTTTATAATCAGCACAGATCCTAATAGTGCCGTCCGTTTTAATTACGGGCACGATTGGTGTGGCCCAGTCCGAGCACTCGACCGGAGTAATAATACCGTCACTCACCATCTGGTCGAGCGCGCGCTCCACTGGTTCCCGCATCGCGAACGCCAGAGGGCGCGCGCGCATGAACACTGGTACCGCGCCGGCGCGCAGCCGCAACCCAACCGGCGAGCCCGTGAACCGTCCTAGTCCGTCTTCAAAGACCTGCGCGTATCTGGAACTGAAAGTAACTAAGTTGAATTCTCGTGGGGTCCCAGTATAATTGCAGAAGGTTTCTGGCACAATAATACCTAATTTTTCAAGCCATTCCCGTCCCATCAGCGATGTTCTGGCATTATTAACGATATATAAATTTAATTTCTGTACCCTATTTTTATATTTTACCATAGGTTGAATTTTCCCAACTACTTTTACACTCTCGCCTGTATAGTATCGCATGAAAAGGTTACTATATATCAGTTTGTAACGTTTAAAAATTTTGTTGTAACAATCATAGCTAATACACGATATAGTACTACCAGTATCTATTTCCATCGTTAACACTGTGTTATCTAGTAATACATTTATTTTATACGGTTCGTATCGCTCTAAACAAGTCACATTATTAACGTGAAATATTACCTCTTCACTTCCATCGCTGTCACCATCTACTTCCTCTAGGTAGTTGCCCTCTACATAACTCGCACCAGCCGTGCCGAGTTTAGGACACATCCTTTTAAGATGTCCTTCACGGTTGCACACTCTGCAAACGTAAACACTGAATTTGCAACCCGCCGAGCTGTGTGGTCCACCGCACACCTGGCACAGTATCCCGCCTACACCAGCGCTCCTTCCGCGGGCTGGTAGCGGGGCACTGGCACCACGTGGATGCCGCGCGCCCGCCTGCCGCGGTCCCGCTGTTCGCAGCGCGCCGCCGCTGCCACCGCCAACGCTGGCGCCGCCACCACCATCGCGGTCGCGCGAGCCGCCGCTCGCTGGCGCGCGCCCGCGTTGCCAGGGTCCCGCGCTCTGCCGCCCGTGGGTGATCGCCTGGCACACCGCCGCTGCCGCGCTCCCATCGCTTCTTCGATTACCGTTGACCTCAGCCGCGTCTTTCTCCGCCGCCTCCAACCCCTGAGCTAATGTAGTCGCCTTAGCAAAAGTTGGATTGACCTCCGCAAAAAGTCTCTGTCTAATACCATCACTAAACAATCCACAAATAAATTGGTCTCTCAAATTGTCGTCTAACACGGTTGCGAACTTGCATGTACTGGCCATTTTCCTTAATACCGCCACGTACTCTTTAATAGTTTCACCTTTGATTTGTGTCCTTTGCCGAAATTTATACCTTTCTGCTAATATACTCGGAGCCGGTTGTAGATGGTTTTTCATTACTCTATTTATTTCATCGAACTTCATTCCTGCTGGTTTTGTTGGTGAACACAGTGTCACTAAAAGTTCATACGTGGAGCTCCCCATTACAGTAATTAGTGTAGGCACTTGTAAAGTCTCGTCCACTTCATTTATTACAAAATATTGTTGAAGTCTGTCGATATATAACGCCCAATTATCATTATTTAAATCAAAAGGTTCAATTTTGCCGACCGTCATTACGTAACACCAGTGAATAGGTTCACTCGCACTGCACTCCGTCCCGTTGATCGCCGCGCCGAACACTAATCACCGCCGTTACACGTCTACTACACGACGCGAGTCCAGAATCGTCGCCAATGTGATATCTTCGATCCAGGGCCTCCAGGGTTTTCCTATCGGGATACGGTAACGAAAACACGGCTATACCGAACAAGGTGTATTCGAAGAAGAAAGACAGTCATTGCGTTTGACAGTTGGTAGATTTGGAACTACCCGCCATCATACATACATCACAGATTTCGCACACGTTCTAACTTAAGCATTGTATTTATATGTCCATTACTAGCGTACAAAATTTTATGAAGTTTAGATAAGTGATAGGTACTCAAACAAGTTATCGTCGAACAAACATTTTGACGGCCACATAACATAAATACGAACGCTAATTCGCTTCCTTTCTCGATACTGAGAACTCACTCGCTTCGCTCTTTCGCTCAATTAGGTAGTCATGTTCATTACGTTTTATCTTGTTCATTGTGTTTTATCGTCCCATCATGCGCGAAATCATTGCGCGGAACAACAATACAATCAACAATACATCGCACGTCCGCGAATGAGGACACCTGTTCGAGATCCAAATGTTTAATACATGAAAAGTTCGCGCGAACTGGGAATGGCATACAACGATGCCTCCATAGGCGTTAGGCATCCCATGCTCCATAGGCATCCCCAGTTAGCTAAGCCTATAAAGGCTACTCATCCATATGAGTTAACTTTTTCAATGATAACCGATCGTCGCGGAGATCTTTGGGGAAGGCCTATGTATGGCAATGGACGTCTTCCGACTGATATGATGATGATGGATATTCGACCTATTTTCTGCTACGTATGCGTATTTGCACAGGCCAGTTTTAATGCCCCGTGACTTTTATTTCGTTCATTTGGCTGTCACTCTACTATTCCAGTTGACCCAGCAGTACTGCACCTGGGACCTTCTAATTTTTAAAACTATCTAATATGGAACTTTCTCTAGTATACATAGAGTTGCAATTACAACAATGCACTTCACACGCTTGTGTTTGTTAAGCTAATTTAGACTTAGACAAGGGTGAGGAGGGTTGGATTTTGATTGTATTGAGTTAGAGTTTCATTTGAAGATGGACATTTTGTTATTCCAAGCAGCGTTTCTAGAACGTTTTGACAGCTAACGCGTCTCTTTGACCACCAGCCAGTTGTTTCTTAAGCCGTGTTTACGCAGAGCAGAAAAATTCATTCGGGCTTTACTTAAATAAACCCACATCCATTTTGAAACTGTTTTGAACATAGCACATAACATAACATTACACAGAACCCATAACAAATTGCAAAGTAAACCTAATCATTCACCCGTATGTTATACATAAATACGAGTACATACACTCCCCTTCCAGGGAACGACGGATGTGTTAATGTAATCCAATTCTTCACTTATATTTAGGCCAACACGACAGGCAGTTAGCTTATAGCATCGAACCAACCAGAGAGGAGAAAGAGCCTAGAGTCTGACAAATTTGACAATATAAAAGTAAACGTTTATTGGATGAATGAGAAAAAAAAAACATACATGACCGTTGTCAGATATCATCAACATCATCATCATGTCAGCCGAAAGACGTCCACTGCTGGACATAGGCCTCCCCCAAGGCTCTCCACTCTGACCGGTCTTGTGCTTTCCGCATCCACCGCGATCCCGCGATCCTCACCAGGTTCGTCGCTCCGTCTTGTTGGAAGCCTACCTACAGCTCGTCTCCCGGTCCGCGGACGGCATTCGAGATCCTTCTGGCCCCATCGGCCATCAGTCCTGCGAGCAATATTCAAGCATTTCGGCCGTTGTCATATTCAATCATTTTTTACTTCAGAAATGTGACAGTTACTTAGAAAATGGCTAATAAAACAGATTTTGCCATTTTCTACCTACGTTTGCAGGAACTCTGCCAAAAATAGATGGCAGCTGGTATTCGATATACAAGGTTTACAAAATGAACCGGAAATATTTCGAAAAAATATTATTCATTCTCTTGTTCATTAATCCTCTGATTGACAATAAAATAAAGTCGAGTTGTTTTTTTTTGGCAAAACTGCACTTAGGTAGAGTAGGTATTCACTAAACTAAATTCTTAACTTGCTGAAATATTTTTGTGTCATTTTGTGACACTATGTTTGATGTGAACGTGCGTGAAGCTCAAGCTAATATGTTTGGATCGGCGAAAGAATAGTGGCGTAAATCGAAAAATGCAACAAGTACTATTGTAATTTCAATTACATATGCTGCCTCGCCTCCCGTCGAAAGCGACAGACGGCTCCGGTTGATTTATTACTCTAAGCCATGTTACATACGAACGTTTATATTTCAACAGCTTTGCGAGGAGATTGCCTTAAATAAAACATGAAAGATTTCTCATATACTGCAAATTAGATGAATTTAACGGGCAATCTTACGAAGCACCGGTAGCTTTAGTTATAAAGACTAGATAGATTTTATTCTATAAAATTATGCTCTTCTGTGTTGTTTCCGTGATCTCGTAGCAAACGGTTTAGGTGGGTTTACAGGTGGTAGGACCTTGTGCGAGGTCCGTCCGGATCGCTACCACCATCTCACTCGCTAATCCTACCGCTAAGCAGCAGTGCTTGAACTGTTGTGTTCCGGTGTGGAGAGTAAGACAGCCGGTGTAATTACGGGCGCAAGAGGCACTTCATCTTAGCTCTCTAGTTGGCAACGCATCTGCTGGGCAGTGGTGATCGCTTACCACCAGGCCCCTATTTTACCAACTTTACAATTGTCAGTTTTCAATGACAATTCGGTGTCAACTGCTGACTTGAAGAGCTTTTGTTTTAGCGCGCTTCATATTGTCAAGGAAATGTAGTTCGAATTGTCATATAAAACTGACTTGCTCGTTTGCCTTCCCTGTCGTATAAAACAAAGACGAAGTAAGTAACCGTAAAAGCGTTGAATTGTAGTCCAATGCAACAACTACGCCGCTTACCTGTATGCTTTTCGACAATTTAGTCCAGCGTGACAATTACAATACAACAGTGCTTTATTGTCAAAGTAACTAACAGTACTGTGTCAGTTTTTTTTTATATGACGAGGAAGGCAAATGAGCAAGTGGGTCACCTGATGGTAATAAGTGATCACCCGTAACCCCAAAGGGTTTGCAGATGCGCTGCCAACCTAGAGAACTAAGATGAAATGCCTCTTGTGCCCGTAATTACACCGGCTGTCTTACTCTCCACACCGGAACACAACAGTGCAAGCACTGCTGCTTAGCGGCAGGATTGGCGAGTAAGTTTCAATGTATAGTGTACAATGATATTATACAGAGTAAAGATCTCACAAATTGCGAAATATCAGGAACTGTCCCAAACCTAGTAAGGTATAATTATGGTAATATGTCTAATGTATCTCTCATCTGCAGTCAGTACTGTCAGGGTGAAATTAAAACTGAAGTTCATAACATTAATTCTACACCCTGATAACCCACGTGCTTGCAACTGCATGCTTTCTTGAAACGCTTGTTCACGCGATACCAGCGGTAAAAGCCAGTAAAAAATAGTCTATGAATCTTAACATAATGTCGTAACAAACAACCCCACCTGATACTGTCAGTGTGAAAACCAAAGTTCATAACATCGATCTTGCACCCGATAACCCTAACGCGATCAGCGCGACGTTGACGGATCGTGGCGACAAACCGTGTACATTTTATTACCCTATTTGCATCAGTGTTAAGATTAAGGGTGCAATGAGTCGTCGTCGCTCGTCGGGAATTGGGGGTAAAAAAGTGTGTAAAATTTTCGCAATTTTGTTAAAAGGCTATAGTGAGTGTTGTTAGCATCATTTTGTAAAAGGCTTTAAAGTTTTCTGAAAAACTCTGCATTTAAATGGTTTATCCGTTTGGGAACTATCATCACCAGCCTTTTTACGTCCCACTGCTGGGCACAGGCCTCCTCTCAGAATGAGAGGGCTTGGGCTATAGTTCCCACGCGGGCCCAGTGCGGATTGGGAACTTCACACACATCATTGAATTGCTTCACAGGTGTGTGCAGGTTTCCTCACGATGTTTTCCTTCACCGAAAAGCTCATGATAAATTACAAATGTAATTCCGCACATAAATTCCGAAAAACTCAGAGGTGCAAGCCGGGATTTGAACCCACGACACTCTGCTTGAGAGACCATAGGTTGGGAACTATAATGTCACTAATTTTATTAAATTCACCCAGTTGGTGCTTAGCAATATAACCATGATTATATCACCTTCAACCAATTACAAATAGGTACTTAAGTGACATTTCTGAGTTCGGCATTAATTCTATGCATTCTTAAGACCCAAGCCCGTTCAACCCGAAACCTAATACCAGTTATTTAATTAAATCCGAATCCCGAATCTCGATCATAAATCCCCGCATATTTCGCCGCAGTGCCATCGCTTTGAAATCGCTCACAATCCCAGCTATGTTGCGGTAAATATCCCCACAGATATTTGTATCAAAATGCTTAAGCGATTGCGTCGAGGCATAGCCAGGATGGCTGCGGTTCCGGGATACTGAACTGTGATTGTCAAACTAAACAGTTACTTGCTACTCCGAGACCGCGCGTGGCGTGCGTATGCCTGAGTGCAAAAAACCACCCATCCACCGCAATTTCAAATTTTAGGATATAGGGATATAGTAAACATACATTAAAAATACCATTTTCCGGTCATGAACTCCCGTAAAGTATAAAAATGATGCTTTAATCAAGAATTGTCATAATTGGTCTGTTAATACCTTGTATTATGTACCAGTATATCTTGCATAGACATAGGGGATCTTGGTATCCTAACTTCCTAACTAATATTATAAACGCAAAAGTAACTCTGTCTCTCTGTCTGTCTGTTTGTTACCTCTTCACAGGAAAACCGCTACCAATCTAGATGAAATTTGGTAAGAAGATAGTTTGAATATTGAGGAATAACATAGGCTACATTTTATTCGGGAAAATTGTATAGTTCCCGCGGGATAGCGATAACCGAAATCTGAGCGGACGAATCTGAATCTGTGTATACTAGCTGTTGCCGTAGCATTGCTGTAGCATTCGTTTATATATATTTACCAACATTTTGTAAAGGAACGCTTTTAATGAAAGTGACGTTACGTAATTAACTTTTAAAGCAAGCATAAATTCAGCAAGCTTGTATATTTTTTTAATAACGGCCAGAAGTTACTGAATGTCATGTTCTTGTACTTGGTATAAATATCTAATGGTAAGTAATGGTGTTTCTTTATAGACGACCAATTATACACTGTATTTTCTTTTACTTTTTTTGTAATCCATTAATTTAATGCGTCGCCCAGAACATCAATTTTGTGCTAAAAACGCTTAAATTAATTATGATCCAAAAATGAGTACCCTCTAGGGTACTCACTGAAAACGGCTTTTATATTACTTTTCTTACGTTATTTATTTAAGTATTACCCACGCAGAACTGTTTTTTCGATGGTGTCTAAAAATAGAAAGGTATGTGATATCGGAATACCCATAATACAATACTTTTCTGGGAATTGACGAGAGCGTCGGGTTTTCCCGAGGGTCACTGTTCCACTGCTTCCAATATTAAGGGCTGTATGTAGGAACATACAAAGCTATGTAATGTAAATATATAACACCTCGCAACTGGCATTTTCACGCGACTCCGTTCACTTTGATTTAAAGGCATACTTACGTTAGTACTAGTACTATAGTACTATCAGTTATTCGGCGACTTTACGCAGCATTAACCCTAAGGATACAATTATTTATAATAAAGGAATACTCAAAGACATAAAAATCATTATTGATATAGGTAATATCAAGCGCGGAACCGACTAAATCTTAGAACTGTCACTATTCACCTAAAAATCATTTTTCACCCGCTTTGATTTCAATATACCTATTGTGTTGTCTGTAATCCATACCTCGCTCTGCCAACTGAGTCGCACGCGATTACATCGGTCTGACTAACCATCTAACGAAGTTTTTTAAACTGTCGTTTCTTTGGTGTCATAAGCGTTTAAAGGTTTGAAATCCTAACTAGCTATAGGAGGATTAAGACCAGTCAAAACAGAAATCTGTCGTCTAAAATATGGCTGAAAGTAAAAGTGCTCTTTGTAAAAGAATCTTGTAAGTATACGAAACATTTTTTTTGCTTTATTATAACGCCTGTAAGAATGTAAGAATATATTTTATCCCCAGCCACTTGAGAGATCTGCCCAGATTTCTTACGTATATTCAAATTTCATTTTCGCGCTACCTGAAAATTGGTGCGTAACGTATTTTCCCCGCCGTGTATTAGAGTGAATATAATAAGAATATTTTATAGGGACGGAAATCCCCGGATTTTAATTTGACTTCAATATTTGGTGCCACAAAATATTCTGGGAATATACAGCGGCTATTGAAATGCTTTTTCCATTACATAATTTCTGCTTGACTAAATAGGGATCATTCTTATTTGGGCTGAAGCTACGGTTTAGAATACAACTCTTGGATACTGCAAAAGCACATGACATTTGGCGTTCATCATCTACGTTTAAGCTTGACATTTAAAAGCGAGAAAGATTTCTAAGTTGTGCTAATGGGGATCTTAACTCGCATCTCATGTCTGCCGAGCGATATACAAAATAAACCATCATCAAAAAGAAGAATTCAAACTGTCAGATTATTATTAGCAAATTCTGGTCTTCAAAATAAAAAAAATAGAAATATTTACACTTTTATTCAAATCCTTGACATGAATCATTTTACAAAAGAGCCAATTTCTCGAAAACTATAACAGTATAGAGTTTTAATCTTACAGATCTTATAATAGTTATAATTGTGAGCTTGAGGTCTTTGTTTTGGCGTTAGTTTTCATAGTTAATGCCGATGGTTAGTGCTATAATTGCGCCAACTGGCTAACCATAGCCTACGCGTAATGTGGAAGTTATTTAATTAACAATAAATCATATTGAATGTTCGATCCGATAGTTTTATAATATACTCAAAAACGATACTAAACTACATAACATTAGGTTATCTACTGTAGTTACAATACAATAGGTAAATACAATACAAGGATTCTTTATTGAACACCACAATAACAAAGAAAACAATGGGTATTTAAGAAATTTAATCACATCTAATAAAAGTCTAGTCCCCTCTATAACTTAGATAAAACGTTACTGGCATGCAGCCAAAATTTGATAATATCTTGACGTAGCCTATAGCAATGTTTCATCTTGGCTTTTAATAAAATTGTCATAAATGCATACCTTCCTTTGTTTCAAAGAGCGCCAATATTTGCACGCGACTTGTTTCCCTTTGAGATACTGTTGTTAGCTAAGAAGCTGCAGATTTAAGGCTATTGCTCTCTTTGATAATATGTATAGACTTTAATTGTTTTCCAGAATGTGCCTATTATGGGGCTTGGATATAAATATAACAGGAACAGCGCTACGGCGACACACGTTACTATAATTTAAGCGGGGGCAGCGTCGCAGCGTTCAACGCTACTTTTATTAAAGTAGAGGCAGCGTCGCAGCGTTTCACGCTACTGTTATTAAAGCGGGGGCAGCGCACAGTATGATTTTCGACCCAAAAATCGGACATCGTTGTTTTATGTCCTTATTCGATAGTAAAAATCATTTCAAATTCAAAACTAGAACTCACGTGTGCCTATTTTGACTTGAACTACGCGAAAAATTTTTTTTTTCTATTTTCAGGATTTTTTAAAATTTAATTATAACTCTAAAACTTTCGTGTAGTAATTGAATCCAGATATGTTTGAATAAGTTCATAAAAAAATAAAACTGAAAATATCTAATATTCAACGTAACTCACTTCCAATTGACGATAAATTTTGGGCGTTTGAACGTTTACGTAGTTTAAAGTATCAAGTACGTATAATCAGACAATAGATTAACCAAACATGTCTAAGGTTTTATGATTACTAAGGTTTTTTTGGAAACCGTAGAAATAGTAAAAAAAAAATATATCTCCAAATTGGAACATCTCCTGCTCAATTAAAACGTGCCAGTAAAGTAGTGTTCTGGTTTTGCTGTTCTAATAATTACTTTTTACACTTGTTTCTAAAATGCGGTTTTTTTTCTCTCTCTTAATCTTTTAATGACAGAGTGAGGTTTCTTTGTGTAATTTGTCTGTGGTTACGTATTGTAAGAGCTAATGTAACTTGTTTTTAGAAAAAATGACTTTGTGCCAAGTTTCTTGCGGCGCATTCTTCTTGGCAATCATGGTCTTTCCGAAAGCGCTGGTAGACTCAAAAAAATGACGTGTAAAAGAGCATTCAACTGCCTATTTCCTGAATAAAATTTTGATTTTGATTTTGATTTTTTGATTTTGGAACAAAATAGGCACTCAGGAGTTCTAATCTTGAATTTGAAATGATTTTTACTATCGAATAAGGACATTAAACAACGATATGCGATTTTTGGGTCGAAAATCATACTGTGCAGCATTAAACGTTACAGTAAATAAATTAGGGACAGCGTCGTAGCATTGAATGTTACTGTAATAAAATTCTTCATGGCCATTTATATAAATCTCCGCTAAATAACATCTGAATACGTACATAAGAGTGTTAATTTTTATCAAAACAAATTTGTTTATTAACAGACCGTAGAGTAGACGAGCAGTGTTAAGTATAGTTAATTTCTGTTGTAATTATTTCATAATTTAAGGTAAATGTACCTGTCCCACTGTCCCAATAGTTGGGACCTTCAATTTAGTGTAGTCGTTTAGTGTAAGTACAATTTTTCAAATACAATTTTTTAAATACAATTTTTATAAGTACTATTTTAATAAGTACGTAGCAATAAAGGTAACAAGCAGGCTGTCAAGTATTAGAATTAACGTGTCAACCATTGGGACATTTATGTTATGGATATAGGAAGCAATCTATCCAAATTTTTGCTTTGCTTTTCTATGGCCCACTAGACTTTCGTTGAAATTAACGATACATCGCACGTCGCGAGACATTATGTAGCATTAGCCTAACCAAGTATGCACGGAATATTTCGCATAGTTGCTGAGATAGTATGTGCGTAGTTTGCTTAGTAGTCCGAATTCTAACCACTTCCCATATGTCCAAGAATTTGAGGCTGCTTGGCGCTTCTGTTTGATATTATTTTGACAATAATGTGATTTGATGAATACGTTTGAGTAACTAAATTGCTTACAGACGGAACAATTATGACAAATGAGAGTTTTGAACAAACTGTCGCTGCTGCATTCACAGTATTTTTTAAATAACGTACGTCTACACCCGGGCAAACGTGTCTCCATGAGAGCGTGTTATAAGAGACATTAAATTTTAGCCTTTCCTTTTTTTTCTAGGCTAGCAACACAATCGTCATCCCTGTGGTATTGCCAGTTTCTATGGGTGGCGGAGATAATTTACGTTTTCCTTCCTTGGGGGTTTGGTATTCTCTAAGATTATTCACGGCTATTTCAGCATCGAAGTGTTGTGTGTTGAAGTGAACTATACGACGCTAAAAACATAATTTCTACAAGTTTATCATTCATATGCCTATAAAACCAACTTCCATCATTACCACGAGACTGCATTCCATTACGGGTAATCAATCAGCGGGGTAATTTGTAGGCATATTGACAATCTCTGTACCTATCAATCTCCCTAAAATTGGGAATGTTTTACTTCGCAAGTTTGTTTTGGGGATTTGTTCGCGTTGACTTTGTAAAAAGATGCGAAGCGAAATTGAATTCGTTATAAGGATAAATGAGTTAATTAATGTTAAATACGCGCGACGGAGTACAGTAAAGTATTATTTTGTCGAAATTCTGCCTTTAATTATATTTCTTTCTTGTGCAATGGTATCTTTGCAGTACTATTAAGAAAGCACGTACGAATACCTTGCGTTCAACTTCCTATTGTCACCCTTCAAATAGTGTACAAATATATATATAATATAATAATAATAAATTTTATTTAGTAACCATGCATATTACATTAAGTAGTGGCTGGAGCCTCTTTTTAGGTAAAAATATACTTGTAATAAGAACCTCCGCTCTTCCTTAAAAGTAGGTACAGTTACTTAGCTAATTTAGATTAGCGAATTTAATGAATTTAATATGTATTAACAATTTTAATTTATACATTTTTAAATTTTCTTAACATTAAGTTAGTTGAGTGTGTGCGTAAGAAGTGTGTGTTTGTTTGTGTGTGTGTGTGTGTGTGTGTGTGTGTGTGTGTGTGTTTATAAAACACTAAATAATATTTAAGAGCTAGTCTTTAGTAGAGTCTTTCTTCAGAGTTAGGCTAGTAGGTAGAAAGGTTAAACACACCTATTATTCTCCTTTTCAGAATTAGTAAACTTTTTTATACAGAGAAAAAGAAAGAAAAATATATTTATTAGTGACTAATTCGACACATACACATACAATTGAAAAAAGAAAATAATAATCAAACACAAGCAGACACACTATTAATTAACAAAGATAACTAACGATTAAAAATATGTGACGAATAGCACTAAAAGCACTTTATCTAAACACAACACGATTACAGACACTAAGAATTCATTAACCTTTCATAGCGTACTTTGTCTAAAGTGAAGAGTAAGTATATTCGCGTATTTCTAACGAACACGAAGACATTTGCAGGTTTATCTGATGTAAGATATAAATCTTCCCTTTATCTCTAGAACACAAGACTATTGCCTAAAAAAACAACGCGTTACTTTTGCATCATATTTCAGTTAAATTTACGAAAAGATCTATAAAAATATTAAATCAAGTAGATTCTTTATGTACACCGTTCCATCTCACGAAGTCTGTTCTGGCTATAAATGTGTCATTACTCATTAGGCACTTGTTCCAACGTCAACGATGACCGAGAAGCGAGTAAACTTAGTAAAAAAGCGAGTGGGACGAGTAAATATACGTACATCTACTGAACGTTTCTTTTTTTGTGAAAAAATAGTCGACACCTAAAGTGGCTTTGTCGCTGGCAGTGGGAAAACTTCCTTATGCTTATTAGTGTACATGCATAAGTGATCGGTTAGTGTGTTATATGTTCGTCTTACTGGCACAATCTGGCAGAAGCAAGTGTAGTTACTTGTACGTATACTCGTAGTAGTCAAGGTATCTTAATACCTTGTCTCAAGTCCAAGTCCTCAGACTATAATATTGAATGATTACTCATACGGCCATAGAACTTATTGATTTCAAGAAAAGGTAATGAACAAATTAATGAATTGTAAGACTAGATTTTTTACTGCAAATACTATCAACTTTGTTGGTGTAACTTGAAAAATTGTGTTGCTGAAAAAAGTTTAATATAATTTCAAAAGCTTACCTGACGAAGTTCTGTTGCCAAGTCGATGACTAGCTGGTTTTGTTCCCGTATGAAGTCAAGAGTTACAGCGGATTCATGTGGAGCTGAAAAAAAATGTTAATACTAGGCGCAATAAAAAACTTTCTTTACAGAATAAAATTAATATACTCGTAACCCGCCCTGGACCATCCGTCGCCTACCACGAATAAATTTTGATTGTTATATATTTTACTGTGTGTTATATGTATTTTTTTTGGAGACCGGAATAAAATAGAAATCCATAGCATACATAGCGCAAAGCAATTTCTGTTTTTTTATGCATGAAAAAAATATCCCAAAAAACTTTGAAACCTACAGGGGTCAACGGGAGAAGACGACTACTGAACTGAGTATAGTACCAGCGAAAATTTTGGAAAATTCCAAGCTTGTTTTTCGTCTGCATCAAGGTAGCCTTTATTCAAAATTTCAGTGCGTCGATACAAAATGACAGCTAATTTGACACTTCAACGCTCAAAGAGCCACAAATTATCAGAAGTTTTACCCCAGTTTTATAGGTCAAAGAGCTTGGGCTCTGCCTTGACCTGCTGGTCAGAGAGTTGGCCCTTATCTTTATACCTCTATGTACACAATACAGATGGGTGTATTATCCTACCTTCAAAGGAATGTATAACGAAGACACACAACAAGGTCCAGAGAACGAGGAACGTGGTCAATCCGAGCTGACACGTTACGCATCGGAAGGCAATGGAGGCGACGGTCTCCCCAGGGAAGACACGGGCTGGGTACACGCGGAGCCAGGTTTCTGGAGGCTGAAGCAAAAGATGGTTGATTCAAGGCATAATACATAAAAAAAAATAAAAAAAAAATATCATGGGACAATTTGACACCAATTGACTTAGTCTCAAACTAGGCAAAGCCTGTACTATGGGTACTAGACAACGGATAAACATACATATATAGATAAATACATACTTATATACATATTAAACATCTAAGACCCGAGAACAAACATTCGTATTCATCATACAAACATCTGCCCCGACCGGGATTTGAACCAGGGACCTCAAGCTTCATAGTCAGGGTCTCTAACCACATAACACATAACACACACATAACACACACATAACACACACATAACACAGCATTTTATTTCGATTAGCGATGAATTTCGATAGCAATGCAAGTACAGACAGCAAAAAGTACAGTCAAAAAAAAGGTTGTAAGTATTAAAATTGTATTTTTTTTAAGAATGGGTAGGTACGGCGCGTACGTAGGAGAGTGAGATTTATTTTCCCTCGGGATCATGAGTAAGTCCGAAAATTCGGTGAAAATCCGGTACACTATTACACTACATACCTACCTATTTTAATTTGGAACTTTGTACCTCATTCTCGTTAGTATCCCTGATAAACTTTTAATGTACCTAGGTATGGCAATTAATTACGAAGTGCCTTTACCTGTTTCTTGTTTATTTTCGAATATTTATTGTAAGTGCCAGCTTAATCATTCAAAATATTCAATTTCCAAAATAGCACACAAATAGCTATAGTAAGTCATAGTAGTCTACAATGTTCAAAACTCAACGTACGTACAACGTAGTTTAATGTTATTGACGTTGCACAGGACAGAACTCGAAACAACAGTGCCCTAAGCACGACTTGTCGAATCCTGCGTTACGTTACGGTTATCGTATCGAGATCGAGAAATCTCATACAAAATTTTAGTTCCAAATACGCTCACGGGCGGGCGCTGTTCCAAACGTCATACAAACTCGTTATAGTTTACTATTCGATTTTACGTGACGCAGGATTCGACAAGTCGCGCTTAGGGCACAGGAATCTTCCTGAGCTCCCTTTTAAGTAGTTTCCTCGCCAGGGGAGCGATTAGACAGACAAATTGCTCGATCATTTTAAAGATCAGTGGAATGATCGCTCGACTGGTTGTGTTACACTGGATCAGTATATTTTTTATTTTATACCGACATATCTACGAGTAGAGGATTATAAATTATATTTTTAACTAGCTGACCCCGCGAACTTTGTTCCGCCTTAGACGCCATAAATGAGCAGATTTTTGATTTTATTAAGTTTTAAATTTTCTAATTTTCCGCGCAATTTCCTTATTTTTTCTTTCATAAGAACCTTCTCCTAATAATAACGAACAGAACAAAAAAAGGAATTAGCGAAATCGGTCCAGCCGTTCAGGCGTGATGCCGTGACCAAGGGAAATAGGGATTCATTTTTATTTTTATATAATATATATGTCGGAGAATCGATACACTAGTCGGTGTTGATCATAGTCTAAAGTTATAAATTACCCTCATTTGTTATGATTTTAACGAAACGTCAAGCGGTGACAGCTGTCAAATAAATACTGCTTGGGAGTGGTCTGTGCTTGGTTCATTTGTGGGTAGTTTGTATAAGGTCGAAATGACATTTAGTAACTTTGAAAAGAAAAGGGCATTCTTGATCGGGGGGTCGGACTGATCACAAGTTGGTAATGTAATCCGTTTGCATCGGCTTGGTGCTTTGAGTTTTAATGAGAATTGTTAGTGATTTAATGAACTAAGTGCCTGTGCCCCAAGTACAGAATCTTATTTTGAGTCTTAAATGATATCTTGGCAATAGATCACGTGAATGGGCGCAAGCACAGAACTCTCCAACGTTTCCAATATGGTACTTGCATTTCGCGTTAATAGTAACGAGTTAACTGTGATATCAATTGTAACTAATTTAGACCTCGTATGGTGTTATTATTGAAAAGATTATACCTCATTGAGTTTCTTGCCGGTATCTTCTCAATAGAGGTTATTTCCGAACCGTGCGGTAGAGTCATTGATGTAGGCCTTAATCAAATAAAGACTGGCCTAGAAGTGAAACATGATGTGTCTGCAGTTATTTCTACCACCTCAATCGACCTTGAGGATGAGTAAAGCTCATGACCAAGCTCTACTACGTGTAAAACCCATTTCATCCTGACACAGCTAGCTAGCAAACCAGGTCCGCTGGTGTGTGCGATGTCTCGTCCCGGTCCCAGTCTCCGAGTTATATATATAATAATAATATATATAGATAAACTCACCGAAACATGAATACACAGAAAAAAACCAGAAAAATACCAATATATGATACCAATTCTGGTGTAAGGGTGGGCACGCGACCCGGAGTGTCGAGGTTTCGGGTTCGATTCCCGGGGTTGGTATTTTTCTGGTTTTTTTCTGTGTATTCACGTTTCGGTGAGTTTATCAAAAATATAATTGATATTCACGGGAAGACCGTAAAAATAAAAAATGAAAAATGGAAAAATAAAAAAATACAAAAAGATTTTCCAATTGAGATCTTTAGAAGATTATAGCTTTAAAACTACTTATACATAATGATAAATACATATTAAATATCCAAGACCGGAGAATAAACATTCGTATTCATCATACAAAACAAATAACCCGGGACCTCAATCTTGATAGTTTCTCTGAAAACTAAGCTACCAGATCGTCGATTTTTTTTCTCGCATTTGTTCCGCGCGATATCGCGCAGTTGGAATTAAAGGCACTAACCAAACAGTCATGCAACAATATTAATAAAATGCGTACTTAATCAATTAAAGAATAATGTTTTGGACATGCAAATAAAGGTCAGTTTGTAGATAAAAATAAACATTTGATAAAATGAGTCCGCCTTTTGCGCTCCAATTTTATTGCTTATAAATTGTGTATTTCTACTCCTATATTATAATCTGTCAATTAAATGGTAAAAAAGTGTACAATAATAACTGATGTTATAAGTCTGTTTCAAGCTCTATGCTCTGTGGTAAAAAAACTGTAACATAATAACCCATACAAATTTCATTAAGTTACACTTATTGAGTAAAATAATAGCATTTGGAAAAAGAATACTAAGTTCGATTCTGATATCGAGTTTTTTTAAACATGCATGTGCCTCGTGATTGGTTGCTTAAACATGAGTAAGAACAGCTGTAAGCCAATCATAATTAAGGAGTATTTTTTTTAAGCAAAATTCCGTAACCGAGAACACGCTAATATCCTAGCTCTGCTGTGGTCTATGGTACGGATGCAAACTAAAAAAAAAAGGGTCAGCTGGCGAGTTTCTGATAATGCAAAACGTAGTGATTATAGTCTCTTTGATTGATGCAAAAATTGCACCTAATTAGTTATAGGGTTATCGGATTGGTTTCGGTTTAGTAAAAGAAATTCTAAATGAGCGATGAAAATGAGATAGAGGTACTGTGTACTACCAAAGAAATTAAAATAATGGCGCAAACAGTGACGTAAAATGTGCTGCGGGAAAAGTCCAAAATCTTTAAAACAAAAACAGATAAGTAAACAACTTCGTGAAATGGTGAATTGAAAAAAGTGTTACGTCTTTTTCATTATTTATCGTTATTTTTCTCATTGTCAATGAATTAAACAATGTGTTGCTCTGTAAAGTTTTATTTGAATGAGTTAAATTCAATGAGAAAACTTTACACTGAACTTAAGGAAAACTTACCTGATTTAAATGAACAAAGAAACGACATTTACCATTTTTTACTCACATTGTCAATTCCTATATAGATCTTTTTGCAATAATCTAAACAAGTTAAATTAAGTAAATAAGGTTTAGTCATCGCCATTATCATCATCTTTTTATTTACAATCTTTTTATAACCTCTTAAACTATTCCGCTTTACTGACCACTCTGCTTTACCGACCGGGCAGGTAGTCTGCTTTATCGACGGTATAACTTTAAATTTGAAAATGAAGAAATGATTTTTAACTATTTCTTTACAAATATTTCTTATTTCTACAATGAAGTCGTAGAAAAAGTAATGTATGCAACGGTACAATAACTGGTCATTATACACTAGTGTGATTTATTATGAAAACTCGCCCTTCGGGCTCATTTTATAAACATACACACTCATGTATAATGACCTTGGTTATGTTATAGTTGTATAAAGTACTATTTTATCTTGTTTATTATTTTACAATATAGTGTTTACTTACGTTCTTCAATCAAATGTTTATGTATCATCTTAAACCTGTAATAGTTTATTTATTAAAAAAAATTACAAAATTATAATGTAAAACAACACTTGTGTTTTATTCAGAGCACCTTTTGTTGTGCCATACTTTATCTGTGTCAGCAGGCCAAAAGATTTTGCCATTTCCGCTGGAGTGAAACTAATATCCTTCGATTTAGGTCAAGATTTAACTTTATTTTAGTTTATTTATGTTTTGTGATGTTTTATAGATAAGTACCCTGCTAATAAAAATAAGTATATTATACACTAATTTAATTAACTCATAAAATAAGGCCATTAATCCCAGTATTATAGTCAGTAGTTAAATCCTACTTTCTATCCTACTAATATCATAAATGCGAACGTTTGTGAGGATGGATGTACAATTGCATATGCTTTAAGTACTCTTTCACGCAAAAACTATAAAACGGATTTGATGACAGCTCACAGTAATATAGCACCTCAGAAGACACATCTTTCGGCCACTTTTTATGCCGAAAAATTGCGTAGTTCCCGCGGGACAATGATAAAGGAGTAATAATGGGCGTCACAGGGTACGTAAAAGTTCAAGTTCGAGTACTTACGACAATCACTGGATTCGTGGCCCCAGAATTGTTCCCAACAATGTCTTTTTCACCATATTTATTTATCACTGGATCGTTTTTTGAAACAGAATAACTGTCACCATTGCGATCGTCCATAACGGCATTGACAACCATTTGATCCTGCACCATAGTTTTAAATGTGTCACTTATATCGCATTTTTTATCATAATGCTCACAACCACCAGGTAGTATTCTATTCTTTTGTACATCTTTAAACTTAACATTGGAATATGTTTTGACAACATTGACATCAGCGTTGCCTACTAGATTAGTTCTCCCAACATTAGTGAGTGCTTTAGTTTTCTTACCGAATTTTACTTTGTAAAGGGGTCGAACGAAAGTGGTTTTAAAATTTCCCTTGCACAGTGAATTTTTCATATCGGCTTGGTCGGTATCTGAGCTGGGAATGGTATTCCCGAATCGGTTCGCTGGCGTGCTGCAACTTAGACTGCTCGCTTCCTGTTTGAAGTTCGTGGCGGAAGCGATTCCTCATCAACTATGAAAGTTGGGAACCGATTACTGCTAGCTGTTTACTGCATTAGAGACTTTTAAAGTTTTGTGTATGGTAAAATAAAAAAAGCCATGCGAATCGGAGTCGCGCAAAGAGGGGTTTTTCGCTTTTTCTCCTTGACTAGTGTTTAAAGACATTGCTTCGTGACAAATTTCATGATTCTAGGCATAAGATTTATTTTTGCTTGACCTTTGAAAAAACTTTTTTACTACACCTAATGATTTGTCTTCGATCGTTTCACACAGCACGCAGAACGGAACCTTAAGTAGGTACTCTGCTGTTCCGTTAATATGCTATTGAGGGTCGAGCACGACGGGAAAGCTGCGTCACGTTACGGTTATCGTATCGAGATCGAGAAACCTCATACTAAATTTTAGTTCCAAATGTGCTCACGGGTGGGCGCTGTTCCAAACGTCATACAAACTCGACAACGTTTACTATTCGATTTTACGTGACGCAGCATTCGTAAAGTCATGCTCGACCCTCAGGCCGTAAGTATAGACCAGTACTAGACGAGTGCGAGACGATTTTGCCTTTGTACATTTGCTTTTGTTCTGTTATCTGTAATTTTTTGTTTTATGTGCAATAAAGAGATATACATACATACATACGAGTATAATTTATGACAAGATAAACGTCATAACTGACACCTTTATACCTTTAGACTTTAGATGTTCCTCATAAGAGCATTTCATCAACGGTGTAGTTCCCCTTTGATGGTAAAGATGTCACATTTAAGGTGCCAACTTTTGAAGAAGTGTCGGGCACTAGGGTTGTCTTGCGTTTATCAAATACCTTCCAAAACATTTACAGTGTCCTAGTTTTGCAAACAATCAAGTTTCTACGCCACTACGCTACACAAAATATCTTATTTCAAAGAAAAACCGTCTTAAGCTGATCAAAGACTGTTTTCCAAGGTTTGATTCCCAAAGATGTTTTAGAGAAATATCAGAATTCATAATACCCCTGCTTTTATAACTATTGTTGCTAGATCTGACATTGATGTCACTTTGATCTTGAAAGAGGCTATCAGGCAAACATATACATATAATGACACAATAGGGCGGCGACGGATATATTTTCGTGTAGAGTGGTCACGATTCGTTCCCTGACAAAACAAGATAGTATACAGTGGGTGTCCAGTATATAGTGAACATTCATAATGGGGACAATAGAAGTCTTTGCAGACGTGTTAGGATGATATCAAATGGAGGGTAGGTGCGTACATATATGAGCTATTCAGGGAGCTGACATTGACGGTTACCTATTTTAAGAACATAAGTGTAATTTTTTAGTTGCTATTTTTTACTTACTAGCAAAAAATAAAAAATTAAACATATTGGGCATTCTGTTTAAGCGTTCCTTTTTACCGTCTTGGTAAGATGGTGACTTGGTTAATACAATAGAATTTATTGGTAGTAGGTACTTGTAACGAAATAAAATCTTATCCACATAACGTAGGTTCAAACTCCCTCGAAATATAAAAACCTAGAAAGAAAGCTCGAAATTGAGTTCAGTCGGTCTGTCACTTGACGCAGACCTCTTCAATTACGGCCGCAACAACGCGCTCAGATTTGTAAAATTACTTTTTAGGGTTCCGTACCGAAAGGGTGTCAACGGGACCCTATTACTTAGGCTCAGCTTAGCAGGCAACAGGCATAATATCCTATAATAGAGTTTTAATTATAATTTCGCCGACCATAATTATGAAGGCGTTTTTTTTAGTTCAAATTCGAGTTTCGAAATTGACACCCACGCCACGTAACTTTTTCTATCAAAAATGTCATACTGTAACGTGCGATGGATTTAAGGTATTGTTGGCGAAATTAAATAGGTAATTAGCAGATTAAGCAAAGAAGTGAAAAATAATTAAAGCGCCCCCCCTCCTCCCCCCTAGAAATACAAGACGCGTTTTCTCATGAGATTTTTGCTTGATTTCATGACATTCATTCGCTCCGAACCCTTCGTATGCCAGTCCGACTTGCACTTGGCCGGTTCATTTATTTTATTAACGTTGAAAACCCTTCCGAGCACCACTTGTGATAGGTTTTCGTTTTATTTAGGTAGCTGGTTTTCTTTATTCGTGTCGTAATAAGAAACACACTTAATGCGACAGGGAATAATAGTATAAGTTTTTTTAGCGAACGATTCGGTTTTGTGTTTGTATAACCAACACACCAATGCAATTAATTATTTACAAACAAATCTACATCTACCACGTGGATTAAGATTAGAATTCAAGATATGGTAAAATAGTGAATAAATAATTCAAAAGCTTGCGTATCTAAGCCACGGCCTACTGTTATTATCACATGATTTCCTCTTCAATATAAATAAGTGCTTCTAATCAGTAGTCTACTGTGTTCAATAACCTATAACCTATAATTCTGTGTGTCTACAACGTAGGTATTATCAGTATTAACCGGTAATTAATGACCTATCCAGTATCCAGTCCGCTATTGAGTCCCGCCGATGACATGAAATTAATACTCATTGATTTATCTGACTAATCCATCAGATAAGTATAATCAGCACTGCTTCGTTTAGTTGACTTTAGACAATACAATTAATGGTGATCGAGATGTTTTATCAGTTGATTTTATCATTTAGGACCACAAATGAGACGCAAAATAATATGACATACCTGTTTGTTGTTAGTGAGGAGTCTGTCTAATATCTTCGAGCAGTCACGACGAAGTCACAGAATAACTAAATGGTACTACGACGAAGCATAGTTTTTTTAATAGACTATAGTCTCACTGCTGGGCAAAGGTCTCCTCCCCTTTTCAGATCATTATAGACCCGAGTATAGATGTAGAGCTTACTGATGCCCGTATCATCAAGAGGCTTGGCACTGACTCCAATTAAGAAAAGAGCAAATACGAACATGATGATTTCCATTTGGATTCATTAATCAAAGAACACATATATAAGTTAATAAAGCAATTAGGAAGTCTTAATTTCGCCTGGCAGCAGTATGCACACTGAAGGTACTGTGTAGCAGATATTTGAAAAAAATGCTATTTAGGTATACCTATATGCAGTTGTGCGGAGCTGTGCATGTTCTTTTGTGATTTAATCTAACATTGCCAGGATGATTCGCATTAAATCTAAGCTTAAACATTATATAAAAAAAGTAAATAAATTATAATGAGGTAGGTACATTATAAAACTTAAAACTAAAATTTAAAATACTAAATACTTACTAACTAAAACTAAACTAAAGGTAAAAAATCTCTCCCAGATCGCCGCCAATGGGAAGGGTGCCCAGAAGGCTGGCAGCATTGCCACGTTGTATGACAATGCTGATTCGCTGAGCGAAGTATTGGCCAGCCCTCTGGTCACGGGAGGCCTCTATAAGGCGCGCCGAGAGATCTTTATATAACTAGCGCGCTAGGCCCCCAAGGCCCCAGAGTTTCGACCCCAAACGCCTCAAATATGTAACTAGTTCCAAGGGAACTATATTTGCGGCGTTTAAGGTCATTTGACTTCTTATCTCATGATAATCATAATCATCCTTATTAAAAGCAGTAATAAAACATTAATAATCTTGAGCGCGATATCTATATCAATCATAATTTAATTGACAATATTGGCAATAATTTCACAGTAATCGGAAAGATGTAGACTATAATACGGTACAAATTATTCCTTTAGATAATCGAAGGCTCTTATATAGAAAACAAACAAGGAAATCAGGACTCGAGTTTGATCCATTGTTTTTGTGATCCCTTTTACTATCCATTAATAACCCTGTCATAACCCTACTGTTGCTTACAAAGAAAAGACATTTATTTTTTCTTACGAGGATATAAGCGATAATTATGTAGGCACCATCTTACACCACGTCTTCGCTTTCCATCAGGCGTAATTATTATAGATTCTTTACCAAAATGAAAAAAAATCTAACACATTAAAAATTCTGTTACACCCAGCTCACATTAGTAATGCAGAAAATAAAACGGTTTTCCGACACAAAACTTGACATAACCCTTTTCGTACTACGCGTAGACCACGCGTCGAACATATTTTAAACGTTTTTACTTCGATACATACGGAGTATCGAGACCATGTAGTTATATTACCAGCACTGCATCTTCTGACACAAGGTTGCTTCCGAAATGACAAAACTCAATCAGATACGAGGGTGAGAAAGATAGTATTCGATTTGGGACGATACTTGACTTAAGAACACTTCACGTACGAGTCTCGTTATTCCCATGTACTTATTTAGTGCATATTAGTAGTATATTATTGGGCATTCTGGACCACCATTCATTCGATCGGGCGAAAAATTTCGCCCTCACTCATTCGTGGTGATCCAGAAGCCCAATAATACAATGAATTGCACACAACCTACAATCAACCCAAACCCAACGGTAACCAACCTAACAGTAACCTATCAGCATTTGCGTTCAACATAACGCTCAACCTACACCTGAAATCGCATTGGACATTCTGTTTCACCTCGCGTTCAACGCAACAGCAACTCAAACCCAACGGAACCCAACCTAACAGTGACCTATCAGCATTTGCGTTCAACATAACGCTCAACCTACACCTGAAATCGCATTGGGCATTCTGTTTCACCTCTCGTTCAACGCAACGAATACATCAGCCCAACAGCAACTCAAACCTAACGGAACCCAACCTAACAGTAACCTATCAGAATTCACGTTCATCATAACGCTCAACCTACACCTGAAATCGCATTGGGCATCCACCTCTCGTTCGAATGAGCGAAGTTTTGACTCGAGGTTCAACGACAAGCCAACCCGACGGGAATTTATTCAATGTATTTAAATTTCAGTCCAACTCAAGTCTCAACTAATTGACAACCTAACATAGATATGTTTAATAATGTTTGAGCTTAGATAAAGTAAAAGCAAAAGTACACCATGCACACCGGGTTGATCAAGTCCGATATGCACGAGGCCGAAGCCACTGAGCGCTCCTCGGTCTCAAGCCGCAGCCTTTGACTCAGGTTAACTCAGGTGTTTGCACAACTTGTCTGCGAAGCTGATCAGACTCCACAGACAAGATCGGGTCACCCAGGACGCGTCTAGTTCCCGGCATCCACCTACGGATGTATCGCTATGACCGCTTTTTGTGTGCGTGGTGGTTTTGGATGCCTCCCACCGAGGCTTGTATACAACTCATCCGCAAAGCTGATCAGACTCCACAGACAAGGTCGGGTCACCCAGGACGCGTTAGTTCCCGGCATCCGTTTTCGGATGTATCGCTATGACCGCGTTTTATGTACACGGCAAATTGTATGTCGGATTTATTTATATCAACGAATCTCAAAACCATCGTTAGCGCGAGTTAGGTTTAAACTAATTTACGCTGGAATAAAGCACTAAGTAAACATTATTTAAATTACGAAAACATAAAAATGTGTAACTCACTACACTAGTGAAAACCGAAATATGATTTTAAATTGGTATCGCTAAAACTAAGTCAAATAGTGTGATTTAATTGATGTTAATGTAGAACAACTCCATCTGTGAGACCGCGATACTTTATCACACTTTCTAAATAACTTATATCACTTTATCATGTTGACGTAAAAATTGTCTTGCTGACTAGAATATAAAGTTTGATCAGAAACGAGTTGTAAAGTGATATACATGATTATGTACTTAAGTCATTTCAACTCGAAGACATTGTAGTGTAAGTTAGGTACTCGATCAAATTACGTAGCGAGCGCGCTCGCTAAGGTTTATTGTTCTTAACATGCAAATGGACATACGAGTAGGCGGTGATGACATCTATCGAAATTATTCGAAACCATTTGTATTCTATACGAAACCAGTACATCAAAGGTACTTACTTAAATCATTACTTACACCTACTTAGTTCAGTGCTTAACCCACAGACAGCGCTTATGTTAAACTTTGACATCGTGCGCTAGAATTTGTACCTAGATTTTTGTGTGTCTGTCTGTGGTACCATAGCTCCTAAATGAATGAGCCGATTTAAATGCGGTTTTTCATTTAACAGGTTTTCTAACAATGGTTCTTAGACTTGTTTTATCAAAATCGGTTCAACCGTTTCTAAGATATTGACCTTTGAAGCGAAAATGTCTATTGTTTTTCGACTTTTCTAAGTTGGTTAGGTTATCTTATCATAAATGTTAATAATATAGGAATTGTTTATTTTTGTGTTCAAATTGAAAAAGGTTTATACCTGTTTGTACCTGTAACAAGACAATGTTTGTTTTCGTATTAGGAAATAACAATTGTATGTGTATTTATAATTACGATGTAAAGTAGCAAACATTACAGTTAGAACACGTTTTTACCTAAGTTTAAATCTTCGTCTTAGTAGGTGAGGTAAGATGATATTTGGTTGTGTGAGCTAACCAATTACTAACCTTACCCATTAACTTAGTAATTAAGTCGGTTAATACTGAGGCTATTTGAACGATCTGAGGAGGTTTTTTTCCAGTTTCCGTTATAATTTTAACGTACAGAACTGAGCATGAAAATGTTACCAATTAGGTATTAGCCAATTTTATTGCGCAACGTTATCAAGTTGTAATGTGACACACAGTGCGATCGGCGTCTTTTTGCTGACATACAAATGCGGTGCATGTATGAAGCGTGGTTGCGAAATAATATTCATATTATAAAGGTGTAGGGTTGACAATGATCAATGGATAAATTTACAATTAATGGGTACCTCTATTAAATGCGAATATAAATGTTCTTAAAAGAAATAATGATTACTACAATTACTGAAATACTAATATTTAGGTAATTCCTTAATTTAGCTGGTGAGAAATAAATAAATAAAAAATAAATAAGTAAATTAAAAATTAAAAAAGTAAATTAAAAAAAGCTTACAACTCACTCTCGATTAGTTTTTTGGTATCTTGAATACATGCATATGTGGAATACGAAGTAGGCAGATTTACCAACAGACAGATAGACAAATTCATAACGTTCCTCTTTCCATCGCGTCGAGAATTAAATAATGTAAAATAAAGAACTGTTATGTGCACATAAGCATAATACACAATTGTGATTTGGAATGCGACAGCCCTAGTTCATTTAGTAAAATCAGCAAATAATTTCGTTTAAAACTTTTGCGCGGGGCTAATTTGTTCCTTTCCAATTTCGAACGTGACGTGCACAGTGCATCAAGTCTTCTACATCTTCAGCTCAGAGGTTAAGCTGTGCAGAGTTTCTACGTTAGTAAAGTTTATTTGCTTTATACATCGATTAAAATGTAAGTATGTATTTCAACGTACCTAACGCTTTACTTTCCTAACGAAATTAAAACATTTGGTTCATATTGTTTGTAGGGTTCCAACAGGCATTAATATTTTTAATTTCCTTTCAGGTCTGATTCCGAGTTTGAACCCATCACTGTTGCAAACAGCGGAACCGTTCGGTCAAAAGTGGGAAGGTCGGCTGAAAAACGAAAAGCTTCAGCTCCAAACAGGTAGCCATTTTATATTTATTTTCATATTTCATGTTTTTTATTTTGTCAGCTGGGTACATATTTACTTAAATATTGTTTGTCTACTTTTTTCATTTAAAAAAGGTATTTTTTTTTCTTTTTTTATCGATGTATATGGTTATTTTAAATGTCGAGTAATAAAAACATATTTTTTATTTCAGATCTGATTCAGAGGAGAGCGTTGCCGCTGCAGATGTCAGTATCCCAAAAATAAAAAAACCTGCTCAAAAAAGAAAGCCGTCAACCCCAAGGTATTTTTCTTGTAATTTGTTTAATGAATTTCGACGAACTAAGTACAACTGTCTTATTCATTGTTTAATGTCTGTTATGTTTCAGATCTGCTGCACCCAAGAAAAAAGAAACTAAAAACCCGTTTGACGTGTTCGGAATATTTCCTGAAGACGTTGCTGTTAACCATAAGCCTGCTGAGACTGATCCGCTTGATTCATCCATTATAAGCCGGGTACCGAACGGGTCAACAAAACGAGCTTGCACCCTCAACGGAGACTTTTTCTTGGAGCTGCGGGTGTACAACACTGCTGATATTCGCGGTGAGTTACGTCAGGAGCGTTGGAAAAAGGCTCTCGTTACTCTAAAGGCGCAAATCGATGATGAAACTGTTGAATGGGAGGCATTGCAAAAATTTATTAAAAAGATAAATGTACTTTTCAAGGACGCTAACGTCAAATTTTATTCTAACGATACTAAGTACTAATTTAGTAGGTACTTTTTTGATTTTAACAGATACTGCAGGTTGTCTCTTTTTATTACTTATTTGAATAAAATTTAAACTGCATCAAATTGTGTATCAAGTAATTTTTAATAAATGTTTTTAATAAATGTTAACGATTTATTATGAAACCATAATTTAAACGCTTTTAACGATATTAATTTAAGGGCGCAAATCGATGATAAAACTGTTGAATGGAGGGCATAGCAAAAATTTGTTAAAAAGATAAATGTACTTTTCAAGGACGCTAACGTCAAATTTATTGTAACGATACTAAGTAAGTACTAATTTAGTACTTTTTATTTTTGCTTTTAACGGATACTGCAGGTTGTCTCTTTTTATTATTTGATTAAAATTGAAACTATCAAATTGTGTATTTAACATATAAAACCAGGATTACAGCTTAAGCAAAGTCGCTACATAAAACATGCCCTTTTGCACTCAGTGTTCAATTACAGTAGAAAGCAGGAAGTGGGTAGGGCACCTTAGAAGTAATAAGCATAGAAAAAATTCGGGTGTAAATTTAAACGATGAGGTTGTTGAAATTTCGTCTGCTTTTAAAGGTCGCATAGCATCTTATAGAATAATGGCAACTGATGAGCTGAAGTCTTGTTTACCTGAATCATTTTTGATTACAGTAAAACCTAAAATGCAAAAAATTTTGGAAAATTCGCTTAAAAAACATGTGTCCCTCAAAGTAAATTTCGAATATTTTGGCGATTTTCTTTTGTTTAAAGATGACAAGCAGGAAATGAAATCTTTTGCAACGAAAAATTTTCCTATACATCAAAATTATCAATTCGAAGAGCTTTTAAACACAATAATTATTAGTATACAGAAAAAAATCGAAGAATTTCAGGAGCGCGATTCTGGTTGGACTTTCTTATCTAATTTGTATTTAGAAGTTAACATAAATAAGTATGAACCATTGAAAGCGTCATCTTACATAGACTTACCTAAGATAATAAAAAATAAAAAAGCTTGCATTAATATTCAAAATCATGATAATTATTGTTTTCTCTGGTGTGTTGTTGCTGCTCTTTACCCATGTCAAAACCATCGCGAGCGTCTATCATCTTATCCTCATTTTAAAGACGTATTAAAACTTGATAATATGTGTTTCCCTGTCACTTTAGCCGATATCATTACGTTTGAGCATCACAATATTGATATCAGTATTAACGTATATTCTTTAAAAAACAACCGAACTCTTGTAGGACCTCTATACAGATCGCAATATAAAAGGAAACATCGAATCAATTTACTTTTAATCGAACGCGGTAATAAGTCGCATTATGTTTTGATTACTAATTTACCGCGTCTTGCTCGCGGTCAGATTACCAAACATCATGCTAAGCTTTATTTCTGCGAAGACTGTCTGATATTTTTTCAAACTGAACACGGTTTCAATAGTCACGTTTGTAGTGGGGTTGCTACGGTACTTCCGGAGAAAGGCACCTATCTCGAATTTAAGCATTTTGAACGAAAACAAGACGTTCCATTTGTCGTGTATGCTGACTTTGAGACAATCCTTAAACCCTATCAGAACTGTGAACCTAACACTGACAGTAGTTTTACTACAAATAAACAAATACATTTACCAGCCGCTTTCGCGTACCATATAATTTGCTCTTATGATGAGCAACTTAATCGTTTTGTTCAATACCGAGGGCCAGATTGTGCTCAGAAATTCGTAGATTATTTATATAGACATATTAAAGACATCCATAACGTTTTAGAAAAAGAAATTCCCATGATATTTACTGTAGAAGATTCTTTAGCTCATGAACGTGCCAAAAATTGTCATATGTGTAAAGGTTTATTGTTTGCAGACAAAGTAAGAGATCACTGTCATCTAACGGGCCGTTATCGCGGTGCCGCGCACCAGTACTGCAATCTGCGCTTTCGCGTTCCTAAATTGGTCCCTGTTTTCTTTCATAACTTAGCAGGTTACGATTGTCATTTGTTTATACAGGAACTTAGTAAATGTTCAGGGCCTGTGAAAGTAATCCCAAAAAATAAAGAAAATTATATTTCGTTCACTAAGTTTTTGTGGATTTCAGATCAAAAGTATGCACAAATTCGATTTGTAGACTCTTTTAAATTTTTAGGAACAAGCTTGGAAAAATTAGCGAATGGTTTACATAAAGATGATTTTATTCACTTGAACAAGTTTTATCCTGAAACTAAAAAAAATAAATTATTAACTCGCAAAGGTATTTATCCTTACGATTATATGTCGAGCTGGGATAAGTTTACAGAGACCGAGCTTCCATCACAGAACTTGTTTTTTAATTCTCTTTCCAACGAACAAATAAGCGATTCAGATTACGCACATGCGCAATCTGTATGGTCCGAATTTAAAATCAAAGATATGGGAGAATATACTGATCTTTACCTAAAAACTGATGTGTTGCTTTTATCAGATATTTTTGAGAACTTTCGGTTCATTTGCAAGTTAAATTATCATTTAGATCCGGCATTCTATTTAACTGCTCCAAGCTTATCGTTTGATGCTATGTTATTAAAAACCGGAGTTAAGCTTGAATTGATATCCGAATTAGAAATAATTCGACTCATACAAAAAGGAATAAGAGGTGGTATTTGCATGTGTTCGACCAGATATGCTCAGGCTAATAATAAGTACATGGAAACTTATGACATGAATAAACCAGACTCGTTTTTAGTATATATCGATTGCAATAACTTATATGGTTACAGTATGTGTCAATCGTTGCCCATGTCTAATTTTAGTTTTCTAGATCATCATGAAATTGCCCAACTAGATATTTTGTCTGTCGAAGATGATGCTCCATTTGGATTTATTCTGGAAGTTGACTTGCTATATCCGGAAAATTTACACCATAACCATAACGACTATCCATTTTGCGCACAAAAATTTATTCCTCCAGGAGGAAAAACGACCAAATTGATCCCAAATTTATATAACAAATACGAATACGTCATTCATTACGTCCATCTGAAAACATGTTTACGCAACGGCTTAACTCTTGATAAAATCCATCGCGTTATAAGGTTTCGTCAAAGTCCATTCTTAAAACAGTATATTCATTTAAATACAGAACTGAGAAAAAAAGCTACTACTCCTTTCCAACAAGACCTTTTTAAATTAATGAATAACTCAGTTTTTGGGAAAACTCTTGAAGACAGTGAGCGGCGAGTTGACGTCAAATTAGTAAATAAGTGGCACGACCGTCAAAACAAAACAAAAAAGTTTACTTGTGCTAACAAATTAATTGCCAAACCGAATTTCCATAGTGCAACAGTGTTGTCTGAAAATTTGGTTGTCGTACAAATGAAGCCTGAAAAAGTAATTTTAGATAAACCAATCTACGTAGGATTCTCTGTATTAGAACTTTCTAAAAGTCATATGTACCAATTTCACTACACGGTAATAAAAAAACACTACCAAGATCAAGTTACTCTGTGCTACACTGATACCGACAGTTTTATTTACAAAATCGAAACTGCAGACTTTTACAGCGATTTAAAAAATATTTTTTTAAACTTTTTTGACACAAGCAATTATAACCCTGTAAATGATTTGCAAATACCTTTACGTAACAAGAAGATTCCTGGGTTATTCAAAGATGAGTTAGGAGGAGAACTTATTACCGAGTTTATAGGGTTACGTTCTAAACTATACTGTATCAAAAGTGATAAATCTCTTATCAAAAAGGCTAAAGGAATAAAAAAACCAGCAGTTCAAGAGTTAACATTAAATGATTATCGGGATGTGTTATTCAATGATAAAATAGTTCGGAAAAAACACATATTATTTAAATCGATTAGGCACGAGATCTTCACTCAATCTGTCAATAAAGTTGCTTTATCTAACAAAGACGATAAACGACATATATTATCAGACAAAATTTCAACCAAATCTTGGGGACATGAGTCTATTTTCTAGTACAGTAGTTATCTAAGCGACCTTTCCTCGAGCTGTAATTTTATTTCGTAGGCACCCAATGGGTAATAAAAAATTAGAATGTGTTTAATAAAATAAAATACGTTGAGTACTTACGTTATTGTAAAATTATAATTATGTATGTTGTAGGGTCAGCGTCAAAAGCCGCTCATCACTTTTGTACCTTTTCGCTCTACGACCAGATGAGCGACTTTTGACGCTGACTATACCAAATAAGTAGATTATCATTAAGTACTTTATTTTTTATAATTACACATTGATTTGTAAATTGTATGGTTTGTTCTTTTTTTTTAATAAATAAATATGAAGTGTTATTAACATTTGTTTTCTTTTTTTCTTTCACCCACCTAAGTATATATAGACTGCGAGGATACCGACTGAAAACACATTTTACTTGAGTTGAAATTGAGTTTTCTCGCTTCGGAGGTTTCCTGACGATGTTTTCCGTCATCAAAAAGCTCAGGGCTCAGGCTTAATTTTAAATGTAATATTTTGATAATGGTAAGTAAAATCATGTTCTGTTGAACAGGCAAATAATACCTATCCTCGTTTATTGCATTGGGTATCAATTAAAACATGTCCTTACGTGTCTTAAGCAGCGCGGCGGCATGCAGCCCGTGCTAAGGTAATTTGCTGACACGTGAAATATACCTATTCACATTTATTGCATTTGGTACCAATTATAACAAGTCCTTACGTGTCGTTGTAATTTGATCGGCATTAAGCAGCGCGGCGGTATGCACCGCATGCTCCGAAGTGCGTGTTAATTTAATTTGCTGACGCATGAAATTACTGTAATTATAAATAGCGGCTGTTATAGTAAGTTATCATTCTGCACTCTACATTCATAACTGAGTAAAGTCGTTCCAAAGTTTTGAAAATTAAGACGAGCTGATCCATTCCCGATTCGGTAAGTAAAATTGGCATTATTTAATATTTATTCGTATTATTTTGTTGCTATTATTGTTTTGTAAGCGTATGAAAATGCTCATATGTGTTGCCAGATGCGTTTATTTATTTGATTTCTTTTGTTTCAGAATATGGAAGGAACGCAAGACACTCAAATCATGTTTTCGCAATATGCACAGGGTCCATTAGGATTCCGAGAAGATGAAGAAGAAGAAGAAGTCAGTGAATTTGTAAAAAAAATTGCAAGTGCCAAAACGAAAACCAAGTCTAGTAAACCAAAACTAAGGCTAAACAAAGTGGTAAAGAGAAGTGTACGAGGTCACCCGCCGTCGTTCGTTATAAACAATGAAGCAACTAAGGGGAACAGACTTGTCAAAATCCAAATAATTAACATAAGTGACTCCGCGCCGGATCAAAACGACGAAACCGGTGAAAACGTTATGCTCAGTGCGCAGTATGTGGCAAGTGACGGATACGATGAGATAATAGACAGTACAGAAAGTGTAATAAATAAGATATCCAAGAAGTTGTGCGGATATAGTGTTAGTTATTAATGTTTTTACTGTTTTTGTATATAATTTTGAAAATAAATATGGTCAACAATTTTCTTGTTTTATTCCTTTGATTAAGCGATACGTCAACAGGAAAGATTTTTTTTGTAAGTATGTCAATAAAGCAATAATTCAAACGAAAATAAAATTATCATGATTAAATGCACAAGAAAAATCTTTTCAGTAAATATCGCTTAAATAGATTAACACTATTATTAGCCACAGGTATGAATCGTTATCATTTATTTCATATTTTTAAACAAACAAATTCAATTATTTAAAAATGGGTTAATATAAAAAGTCTTCGTTCAAAATAAATGATAACTAATTTTGACTGGGTTAAAAAATAAAAAAATGATTAAACGTAAATATTTATTTTTGAAAATTAGGTATAATTTATTACAATGTTAAATATGCATAATATCGAAATAATATTTTTTAAGACATATAACGTTTTTTAAGGCACAAGCTTTTTTATGATGTAGACAATTATAAGAGCTGTTGTCGATACAATACTTTTTATACATTAATTGAAAATTAGAACAACCTTTCTCTCCCAAGTCTATTACAGTACAATCAGCACATAAATCATTAATCCACTTAATTTTTTCAAAACCTTTTACATATATTTTTTTGCCTTCCAAGAAATTATGAATCATTCTCTTAAATTCTCTGTGGTCGATATACCCCTCACGCCACATAATGCCAAGGTTTCTCTCTATCCATTTCACATGCCTTTTTTCGTTTTCTGATAACGTAGAAAATGAATATGGAGGTTTTATTAAATACGCCTGCGTGTGTTCATAGGTACTGTATGCAAATTCTTTAATAATAAATTCATTTTTAGATGATTTAAACCCCTGAACATCTACGAATAGATGGTCTAGTTTCATGATATCTTCTTTGTTATATTGGTCAACGGCTTATATTCTATAATACTATCATTCAAAATAAGACAATAAGCCGCGGTATTGTCAGGGATATCTGTGTCACACTCTAATTCAATCCGCACATCGACTGAACCCGTTTTTAAGGTTTCATTTTGACGAGAACAGTCGATAACAAACAGAGGTGCTTTATTTATAAAGTCTTGTGGATTCAACAACGGTGCTTGGCTGCGGTTATAATAAGACTGTTGGAATTTAGCGTACTGTTCATATAATATAGCAAATTTTTGAGCCGAGAAACTGACATTCAAGTTTTCATAAGGAAAATAATTTGAATTTAAAAAAACTTTAACGTCACGCAAATTACAATGATCAAAACGCGATATATCTTTATCAGCAACATTTTTCCTGTTTGTTTTTAATCCAATTATAACATATCGAGGTTTTTCAACTTGAGACGAAGTTTTGACGGCCCAAGAATGTTTTGATGTTTTAGGTAAAAGCGGGTATTCGTACAGATCCCAGTTCCTAAATGCTACCTGAATAGCTCGATCTCTTTCCAAATATTTAAGCAAACTTAATCTTTCACGATCAGAAACCTTAATGTGCGGCATGCGCCATACTATTTTAGATATAGTTATGTTACCTATATACTCATTTGTGTTCAGTTTTACGCTATTTAAATTAGTATTGGATCGTAAAAGAATAAGTTCATGCTTACAGTTAATAATAATTTTGTTATAATCCTCTGCGAAGCCAAGAATCTTATTTAAAGGAATTGACACAGAAAATGATCCATGCGTAATTTTTGTGCCATCAACATCCCAGCCCCATAACTTTGACATCGATGATTCAAGTTCATTCATCGACACAAGAGATTTTATTGTTGTTGTGACCCCAGCGTTTTTAATTTTATCTATTTCAATCCCATTCAGCTCATATCGAATATCTTGAAATAAATGAAGTATAGGGTTATTTGTAAAATGAACACTGGACACCTTCGCTTTTGTTTCTCTGTTGAATACTTCTATAGTACCCTCTATGTATAAAGTACTCGCTGATGGTAATACGTATAGATCTTGCTGGTTGATAGGTATACGGATTTCATCATTTAAATTGAAACTTGTTACGTACGGTTTATACGAATGATATTCGAAACTTTCAATCGTGCTATCAAAGCTAAAGGAGTCTGATAAGTTTAGTATACTCATTTTAATAATCCTATGTTTTTTAAAAACTGTTTGTTTTCCTTCGTTAGTTGTCCTTTAGGTCTTCTTTTCTTGATAGCACAATGAGCACTAACGGCTTTGCTGTTTGAGACCGTACATTTATTAAAGTCTATCATTTTTTTCTGAGATGTAAATATATCTGAATCTCTTCGCCACGTAAATTCACTAAATTATCGTTTATATCCAGTATTCTTATTATAAGAGCGTTTAAGCTGTTTTGAGTAACAGGAAAATATATAACATTTTTAGGTGTTTCTATAATCCGGTAACCAGGCGGTACATTTGGCACAAATTCATGAATTATATGACTAGGTTTTCCGTTTATAAATGACCCGCTCACGATGTCACATTCAACTCGTACTATAGTTGTAGACAGAATGGACACGGGAAAAGGGGACTCAGTTAATATATTCGCCTGAACTGTTTCTTCTCCAAAACCAAGTAACTTACCAATCGAATTTGGTTTTTTAAAATAGACGTTTTTGGAACACAATATAGATGTTTTTAGCGTATTATTATTGCATGTCAGTGTAAAGGTGCAACCTTGGAGATGTCTTTTAAGATAATCATCAAGATCTTGAAGTTCATATGACCCTTCAGGAATTTCTACTACTTCGTTATCACCATAATAAAACTTATTATTTCGGTTGTCAATATTAGGTATCGAGTTAAATGTCGACAAGTATAGCAACCCGCATTCATATTCACCATCTAGTTGAAGAGCTGGCGAGTGATTCGTAATCAGGGTAGAGGAGGATCCCGTTATGGACAAAGTGAAAGACATCGTGAGAATGAGAAGCTATTTATTGTTCAGAGATATTTAAACGGTTATTCCAATATTTTTTTAAATATTTTAAACATAAATGTCCGCAATTAACAGTATCGAATTTTTGATAAATATTATAATTGTATGAAATATTATAATTTTTCAAATATTTTATTAATTCTAGCGGCGGTTGAAGATCACCATAACTATTAAAATATTCACAATGATTATTATCTTTGACATAGGCTACCCAGTGAGTCCCTTGGTTTTTAGAACTATCTAAATTTACGATTGCACATTCTACTCTTTTTGGACGGTTTGGCAATTTGTCTCTCATGTAAACACCACGAAAATAAGGAATATCTGTTGAATGTTTTAAAATATCAACATTTGTAAGAGCACGTCTGGGTAGCCTTTTATTTAGTTTTTTAATCGTTTTAAACACAAACCCTTTCCATTTCTATACTGTTTAATGTACAACCCTTTACCTAATGCAATAGATTCCATCATTTTATTATGACGTTCTGATTCGGATAAGCTCTTTTTTGCAGCTTTGTAGTCACCAACAGCTTTAGCGATCCCAGCAGCTCCTCCTGCCAATGACCCTAACGCAGAAAGTCCCGCGAAAATAGGTATTAGTGGCAATATACCTCCAGTTTTAGGAATCGGTATTAATCGAGGAACTCTCATTTTACTCGTATTGTTATTAAGAAATACTTTACTCGCTGCAGCAAAAGCTCGACTGACTGCAGTGCCTTCTTTTTTAGATTTGTTTTTTTTCAATTCGGTACGTATCTTAGAAACAAAATGCTTAAATGATTTTATCCCTGCACCAGCTTTCATTTTAGATTTCATCACTTTGCTAACTATCCAAGACGCAAGTTTTTCTCCTTTTCCAACACCTTTTGACTTCAATCTTTGTTTAGCCATTTTATAGAGTTCAAAATCTGCACGATGTCGGTCTGTTAGGTCAGAATATTTATCGTATGCTATATCGTGTTGCATACACGCGTTGTCCAATTCATTAACTCCTTTATCACCTCTTTGCAATCGCTTATGCAATTTTGTGCCTGGTCCGCAATAATTGTAGCCAGGTAAGTGCAGTTCAAACGGTAAGTGATTAATAATACTGTTTAGAAGTCCTCTTCCTTTCATATCCCAAAAGTTAATGACTTAGCGCGAGAAAGTTTTTAAATATATTTATACAATGGCATTTCTGTCGATCCAGCTGTTTTCGCTATCGTTAAGTCCTAACCACTTAACATACAATTTTTTCCCTCTTTTTTTGATTACCTTTTCGATGAGGTAAACGTCTGGATACTTAGTTTTTTGCAGTTCTTGTTCATAAAATGTACCGAGTATTGAGTTTTTTCGTTGGTCTTCAATATGGTAAGTAACAGGACGAGTGTGATTCACCTTTTTAATAGTAAATAGCTCAGTTGACCAATTAGGCGTATAACCTTTATGAAAGACGCTTTTGTACTTGCTTATACGCACATGATCTCCTACATTAAAAATATTTAATTTAAAACGCCGATTGGATTGTGATTTATCTATGTTTTTCTTTACTTCGGCTTCATTATTAAAATTCACCTCATTTGGGCTAAATTTTGTTGTGCTATGCACAGTTTGATTATAAGATTGAACTATCTCATCGAAAGGTTTTCCAAGCCATTTGTAGTTCCCGATGAAACTGAAATATTTGTAAAGTTTGTTCTTGAGCGTTTTTATTACCCTTTCAACAATAGACGCCTTTTTAACTGAATACGTGGAATAATGATTTATTTTTAAGGATTTCACATAACAATCGAATTGATCATTGTAAAATTCTTTTCCAAAGTCTGTCTGTAAGTTTCTAGGTATTCGTTTGGTCGACTTGATAATTAGTTCAAATGCATTTTTTACTTCTGTTTTAGTTTTAGATTTCGTAGGAATACACCACGTGTACTTTGAAAATGTATCAATAACAACTAAAATGTATTTATATCCCTTATTTACAGTATGTAAATTCTGTAAGTCAATTAAATCTGCTTGCCACAAATCATCAATTCCTTTTAATATAACTGCGCGACGCTTGAAATTTTTTCGGGCCGATCTATGGATTTCATTCACGACTTGTTCTTTTGTCATCTTTGAAATTACTTAAAATATTGTCTATGTCCCTTTTTGTATAAAAGTTTATTTTCAACTGATTTGCAAGCTGATGAATTTGAGAATTTATAGTTTTAAATAAAGAATCTAGATGCTTCTTCTCGTAAGTGTCCTGGACGAGCTGATCGACATATTGCTTATTAGCTGCATCATTGGGTGTCAAAGGATCCGCTACCCCCTTTAATCGCGATGATTGTAGATCGAAATCGCCATCATCAGAACGCAGCAAAGTTTTATTGTTAAGTTCAAAAACTTCACATACACGCAAACGTTTATGAACATGATGACCGAATTTGTCTATGTTCATTTTCACTTCTTATTTTTATGCACTTATGTATCATCAAATTTCCGGCTTCGACTGATGGTAAAAGTAAAATACCAGTTTTATATATCATTGATTAACCAAGCCCGCTTCACGAAGTTCTTCTACAATTGATATTATTTCATTGTCTAATCCTGTGTTACCGGCATCACGGGAAGCAATGAGTAATTTCAATCTTTCAACTAATTCGTTTGGATTATCCCAATAGACATATGAAACATCTCTTTTAACTTTTTTCATTGTTGGTAGTCCTTTGCCGTAAGTACATAAATCTTCGCTTATTGAACGTTGTTTCGATAATTTGAAAAGCGGTTTTATAATGTATAAATATTTCTGACCTTTGTTACTTTTTATTGGTTTATTGGGATCAAAATCTCGTCTATGGACATTCGTTTCTAGTAGCAACATTTTATAATAACGTTTATCGTCTTCAGTTATGATACCTAAATCAGGCAACTTCTTAAATAACAAATCATATAAACCTGGTGTTAAATTGTAAGTACGTCCATTTACTTTGAGTTTTTCGCCACTAACGGAAACTAAACAAGATCCTAACATAAGCTTATCGCGTTCTGTTCGTATGCCAAAAGGAATGTCCAAGTCGGTGTTGTATTGTTTTTGCCATGCAGGGTCTTCGCGAGGAGATGCATATGAACCGGTAGTCTTAAATGAAGTATCATTTGTTGATTCCAAGACATCATTGTTGTCACTTTCACATAACATGTCATCATCACCATCTTGTCTGTTTTCGTCTCTATTTGATACCTCATCATCATTATTTGAAGTCGTTTCGGAAAAATTTCGTACGATTGTTTGATTATTAATACTACTTCTCTTCCCTTCATTAGGACTAAATTTTAATGTTTTTGGCGCCTTTTGCCACTTAAATATGTCTTCATCAAAATCGGTTTCATTAGTGTTATAGTATTTATTGTCGTTACTTTTAACCATTTCATTAAGCGGGTCTGTTATTGGTTTAAAGACTGATTCCAAAATCATATTGTTGTTATTTTTCATATCACGAAGTAGTTTAACCTTCTTTTTGACAGCATCGGCAGACTGAAGTACTTTTTCTTTTAAAGTTTTCTCGGTGTTTATTTTATGATTCATGTCTGATCTCGATGGATTCCCATGATGCAATAAAAGTTTCTTGAAAATGAAACTGGTTAAGTAACACGGTTAATCCAAAACGATAAATGTATCAAATCCCATTCTATAACATCCTGAATTTCTAGCACAGTCCTTGTTTACAACCAAGTAGCTAAAAGGTACGCTCCATATTTTTGCACACATTTCCCGAAACTGTGACCAAGACATATCAGTTCCAACGTGCTCGTCATAAACATGACGTAAATTAACTTCATCTTGTTTAAAAAGGATGATTAAGTTAGCATTGTCCCTTATTAATTGTTTAGGTATTTTACTGTAAGTTTGATTTAAGTAGAAGCTGTCAATATTTTTATGCCTTCCCATTGCAAAGTAATCCCTTATATTATTTTGATTTTCGCATGCAACATCATCAAATATGATAATTGAATTGTTCTCAGCTTCATGCGGGCTTAGTATTTCATCATTTTCGCGATATTTTTGAAATTTAACTGATGGAACCAACATCAATATTTTTTCTAAAAACTGGTACATCGGTTGGAAAAGTGTTTTTGAATATACGTAAATATTTTGAAAGCGTAGTCCTTGTTCATGTAGTAGAAGAGAGACAATTAAATTAGTTTTACCGCAATTAGAAGGACCGCAAATTATACAGCGAATTGTGTCGGGTAAAAGTTCACCGTGACGAAAACTACGATTGTTGCGATCTGAACAAACAACCTCCAACTGCAAGCTCTGAGCTTGTTTTACAAACTTCATATCTGTTCAAGATCAATTCAACCAATGCGCGCGTGTTGCAAGCATGGAATGCTTATTCAAAATGAGCAGAAGAGCAGATGGTTAACGTTAAACCTCGAGTGTGAGCAAATTCTGTTAGGTTGGGTTCCGTTGGGTTTGAGTTGCTGTTGGGCTGATGTATTCGTTGCGTTGATCGAGAGGTGAAACAGAATGCCCAATGCGATTTCAGGTGTAGGTTGAGCGTTATGTTGAACGCAAATGCTGATAGGTTACTGTTAGGTTGGTTACCGTTGGGTTTGGGTTGATTGTAGGTTGTGTGCAATTCATTGTATTATTGGGCTTCTGGATCACCACGAATGAGTGAGGGCGAAATTTTTCGCCCGATCGAATGAATGGTGGTCCAGAATGCCCAATAATATACTACTCATATTATTTTGTCGCTGTCCCACGGCAACTCGTATATTACGGTCAAGTGACAGGGATCTATGTAAATGTGTAAAAAAAGCGCTTCACTTCAGAACGGCTTCAGCTTCACTTGTTTTGCAAATTTTTTTTGGTTTTTGCAGTAATTGTCAGACCAAGGTCTATTATTATCTTTTTTTTGACAAATAAAAAAAAAATACCATAGGCGTAAGCTAGTTTATTATAAAGATAAAAGACTTGACGTAGGTACCTACAATTTTAATTTTTGTGAGATATTCTGATTCTTGTGTGTTTTATTTTATCATCTTTTTGTGATCCAAGTAATAAAATAAAAAAGCAACAAAATAAAAAAGGCTGAATCGATTTTGATGAGACATAGCTAGTTACCATTTCGGTTACACTAACTTTCAATTAAAATTAAAAAAACCGCGTCCTTATTATACCTACTCGTAGGTCTTTTTTTACGAGCTATGATGCCACAGATAGTCACACCTTGCCTTACATTTACCTTATAAGTATGTTCAAACTCTGTTTTGTGTCGAAGATTAAAAACACGGCATAAGTATCACAAACTCATTTAATTCTGTAAAAACCTTTCCGTATAAGATTCTATTTTCAACCTATTTCTTGTACATAAGCACCTCTGCAGATCAAGCTATTTTTATTTAAAACCCTAAACCGATTTAGATTTCTATTTCCGGAATAAAGCTAGCTAGTTAAGTCTATACGGAACACCGTCGGTTCTTTAAAAATATTCGCTAGGTACTGTACCAAAGTCATGTTAAAAGTGTAGGTACGAAGTTAAGTAATAATAAAATGTGACTAATTAATGTTTTGTTTACTTTAAAGTCCAAACCTAATTTTAAAAATGGTCTTGGAATGCTACAAATAATAATTATTTTGGGACAATTTATACCAATCGACCGTGGTAGGTGACTTAAGTTTCCACACCAGATCCAACTCATTCGTAAATACGAAATAGAAATACATCCATAAATCAGGTAAGTACTTACCCACTTTGTAACTAAGATTGGGAACCAATAATTTCGTAACAGAAAACCTTTTTCTAAGTGGCAAAGAAAACCCACTGATTGCAACATGGCGGAAATATTGATTTTAGGAGTTGCGCGCGCAGCATCTGTCAAAATAAATTATTCTGTCACAAAAAATACAATTTAGCGTAAAATGCCAGTGAAATGTGCAAAAACGAACTGTGATTGAGTACCTGATGAAAAACATAGTAAAACGCCGTCACTTGTGTTTATTAAAAAACCGTGCAAAATTTTTGAAAGCGTAAACAACACAGTCGTGTTACGTAGATTTACAGTGTTTTAGCAGTTATTTTGTGTAATATAGGTTTGTTTTGAATGATAAGAGTGCTTAATATAAATCTTTGAAAAACAAGTGAAAGTTAACATCGCAATCAAAGATAAAATAATTGAAGTAAATTGAAGTGTAACAATGTGTCATTTGTATTGTTTGATAGATTTTCGCTATTCTAAACCTAGATTTAAGAAATATTGAAGCCGGTTGATTAATTCAATCATATGCGAGTTGGACCATAATGTTCAGCCATATAATAAACTCTGCGAATTATGAAGTTTAGTGAGTTTACATTCCAAATGAAAATGCTTTTCGACCAAGAGACCTGAATCAAAACAATGAAAGATAAAAATGACGAGATGCCTGCGAATATTCGGGGCATGCTCCTACAGGCTGACGAGGAGGCACTCGACCCTACTCCTGATAGCCTCCATTTTCATCACCATCACCATCATCCTGCACCTGTACAGATACAAGCATCACCACCATCACCACAGGCCGACCAGGATCGGTGACTTTGACTACCAGCCAGGCGCGTTCCTCAGAGGACAGCAGCCTAATGAGAACAGGAGCTACTGCCAATTTAATTACGGCCTCCCAGTGACCCTAAAATGGGGAACGTTCCATGTCATGCCAACTCCAGAAGTGGGCGTTAAGAGCCCTTACAGAGTTATCTATAATGCCATCAAGGGCACCACATACGCAAACTACAGCAAATACAATGCTGTAACGTATGCCACTCAAGCTACACCTGAATACATATACCATATCGTTGAGATAGCCAGATACTGGGATGGTCCCATCAGTCTGTCAGTATTCGTGCCAAACTACGACTTAGATATAACCATGCAGATCATGAACCACCTTTGCCATTGCTATTCTGGCATGTCCAAAGTGTCACTTCATTTGTTTTACCCAAAGAGGCATCCGCCGAAAATACGGAGCAAAGAACAACGCGTAGTCACCACGGAGATACCAACAACAACATCAAATATAACGATAGAAGAGTTGCTTCAAAGGAAACTAGATAATTATCGGAAGTTAGACAATAAAACGAGATATGAGTACATACAACGAGTGAGAAAGACTAAAATTGATAGAATGATGCAGCGAATGCCGACTAAGAAGACACTTGCTACAGATTTAACATTTACCGACTGCTCGGCAATCGAATCTGGTACTTCTACCTTTAAAAAGGACAATAATTTGATATACCATATCAATGTAGGCAGGAACGTCGCTAGAAACGCGTCGAGGACCAACTACTTTATCGTGTCGGACATAGAAATGGTGCCGAGTGATGGATTGGCGCCGAAGTTTCTGTCAATGGTCCGAAAACTTATGGGCGATAAGAAGAGAGACGAAGGTTGTATATTTGCGAAGACAGTTTTCGTCGTGCCCCTTTTCGAGGTTGAGAGGGGGGAGGAGATACCCCGCGACAAGGACACGTGAGTTGACAAATGAAGCTATTTTCCTAGATGCGACAGTTGACTTGAGCTCTTTTCTGAACTCGCCCACCTGTTGACCCGCTATTGTTCAACTTTTTGTCCTTATTTTCCTTTCGCACGGTTTCCCGAGGGGCTAATATTTGGATTAGGTACGTTTTTCACATGAACAGGAAACATTGTTATCATTGTTATTTGACGTTGCAGGTACGTATGAGTATTCCAAATGCGTGTAAGGAATTTTGCCATACCTAAGCCGCAGTACGATCTTAACGTAGCATTAAAATATTTTCCGTCGTAACCTTTATGGGTATTCCATGTTTATATTTCGGTTCGGTCGAATCTCCATACTTTTTACGAATTCAGTAATATAATTGGCGGAACTGCCTCAGCCGATGCGATGCGAGCCTCATACATATTCGCGGGTGTAATATCATTAAGGGGGTCGTTCCCATACATCGTAATGCGGTGGATTTGCCAACATAAAAGATTTTCCGTAGGAAAAAACGATTTTGATCAAATCTAGGACAATACTTTTGTTTTTGAATAGATATTTACTTGCCCTGAGAACCGATTGGAATTTGTAATACATAGCTAAGAGACACAACATCGGATTGGACGGACGATGGGAATAGCATTAGGAGAAAATAAAAAAATGCGACGCAAAAGCCAAGATATGATAGCGCCATCGTAAATCGGCAAACAACAACAAGTGGCTCTTTCTTTTGTTGTTGCGGTTGTTTTTGTTGCACATGTTTGAGACAAATTTGATAGATCTTAGAGCCCCTCCCTCACTGTTTCAATTACAGCAGTATTAAGCCACTCCGAATCAAATCAAGCCTATTCCTGCAAAGACTCCATCTGGCATTGCTTCCTTAAAAAAGAGGGAATAAAAATAAAAACCGCCCAAGAACGTGTCGGAAACGCCCAGGATAGGGTCCCATAGACGTTACGAAAAAGTTCTTGCAGCATATCTAATTTGTGTATTTTTTTCCTATTACTCTATTACCCTAAAAAATGGCAAAATAAAAACACTCCCCGGGTATATTACGACTACCTTTTGGGTCGAGTTCAAAAGGTATTTAAATTGTTTTACCAAAATAACCTGTCTTTATGGGAAATGGGGGGGTATTTTTTAGTACCCTCTGCACAAAGAACCGTTAGCAGTGCCCTAAGCACGACTTGGCGAATCCTGCGTCACGTAAAATCGAATAGTAAACTATAACGAGTTTGTATGACGTTTGGAACAGCGCCCGCCCGTGAGCGTATTTGGAACTAAAATTTAGTATGAGATTTTTCGATCTCGATACGATAACCGTAACGTAACGCAGGATTCGACAAGTCGTGCTTAGGGCACAGATACGTAAAACAAAAGTTAGGACTTATATACTTTCTTCTTATCTCTTCATATTCAGATGGATTTTTTTTATACGACGAGGAAGGCAAACGAGCAAGTGGCTCACCTGATGGCAAGTGATCACCACTGCCCATAGACACCCGCAACACTCCGGGTTTGCAGATGCGTTGCCAACCTAGATGGCTAAGATGAAATGCCTCTTGTGCCCGTAATTTCACCGGCTGTCTTACTCTCCACACCGGAACACAACAGTGCAAGCAGTGCTGCTTAGCGGCAGGATTAGCGAGTAAGATGGTGGTAGCGATCCGGACGGACCCTGCACAAGGTCCTACCACCCACAATATAATAATTATACTTGAGTTGTTTTATTTTAAGCAACTTGGAGTTTATATGTGCTTTAAAACTCATGTAAAACAAACACTCTATGGAAATCCGGAAAACCTATTGTTCCGCAACCTTTTATTAACCTTGACTTGTATGCTTAACACTAAATTGGACGAACATTCATTTACCTCGTAACGTTTGAAAAGGAAAATTATATGTATAGATAAAGTAAACGTTTACCTTTTAGCAATAAAGGATTAATTAACAAACACCAACCAAGATAATTACGTGGCCCTTATTTTCAATGCGATCGTGAACCACTTTATACTTAGTACTGTGGGGAGGCACGGGGTTGCATCTTATTAAGTACCTACTAGATATCTGATGCCCTGCTTTAACTAATTATTACTCATCATGTCAGCCGAAAGACGTCCACTGCTGGACATAGGCCTCCCCCGAGGCTCTCAGCTCAGACCGGTCTTGTGCTTTTCGCATCCACCGCGGTCCAGTAATCTTTACTAAGTCGTCGCTCCGTCTTGTTGGAGGCCTACCGACAGCTCGTCGTCGTGTGTTACGTGGAAACACACTTGTATCGAGACTGGTTTATATTACTCAAAGACAAGGGCTTAAGACTAATACAATGTTATCACTTTCAAGGACTGATCTGCCTCCGCAAGCAAAGACTGTTGCTTTATTCCAAAACTATTCTGAATTTAAACGAGATAGATCTGTCTAGCCTGCCGTATTTGCATCATATGTAACCTAAGCTATTCCTAAAGTAAACTTTCCGATCAGTGGCTTTAAATTTTAATGTACGTGTACATATAGGGTCATTCCCTTAACGTGCAGCCGCAACATTTATTTTTAAGTGCCAACATAAATATGGGTTCGTTGGAAGTTATATTTTCATTTTACCGGTGTTTGAATAACAAATATGGCAGTAACATGTTTCAGCGCTCGGTTTTGGATTATGTATTGGTTATGGATAAACATTTTATTAATATGTGTTTGAGTTGAAAGAAATCTAGAAATAAGAATGCTTCTTTTTAATTAACACGCATCCTTTTCGTAGGGTACAAATCCTTTAGTAATTAAGGGTTTTTAAGCTGCTACTCAGAAAGAAGGGTGTTGAAAGTTTGATGTGTGTATCGTATATGTGTGTCTGCCTGCAGCACTGTAGCTCCTAAATAAGGTTATCGATTTGGGTGTGAATTTGTCAGGAGTTTTTCAACTTATGGAAATTGTAGTTATGTGTGCAATTTATCAAAATGTGTAGGTTCATTGTACCTATATTGATAAACCTTGTATTTTTTTAATAACATCATCTTTTTGCCAACAGGTTAGTCCGAATGGTGGCTGAGAACAGAGCGATGTACTTCCATCAGAGGTTCTGTTCGCACTGTCAGAGGTTCCCCGGACTTCAGACGTGGCTGTCACGGTCACCGCCTGCTGTTATTGAGGTGAGACTGTCAAAAAGTTTTTTTTAATGGCTTTCACCCTTGCTCTTTTTAATCCCCGACGAAAAAGAGGGGTGTTATAAGTTTGACCTGTGTATCTGTGTATCTGTCTGTGGCATCGTAGCTCCCAAACGGATGGACCGATTTCGATGCGGTTTTTTTAATCGAAAGCTAATTTAATCCAGATGGTTCTTAGATTAGGTTCATTAAAATCGGTACACCCGTTTTTGAAATACTGAACTTTGAAATGACGATGTCGGGGGTTTTTCAACTTTTCTAAGTTGATTAGGTTAGGTTATTGCAAGGAGTATTTTGCCAATGTCAGCGTTTATAGCAATGGCACGCGTGAGAAGACTGTTCGGATTAGGGAAAGAACAGATGGGTGACCTAAAACAAATAACAAAAAATTATGGACGGCACAGACAACAAAAGACGATTGTACAAGTAATTATTTTCCTGGAGGTGGAAGATTCAAAGAAAAGAGAGAAAAAAAAGGAAGGCTAAAAACATGCTACGTTTAGTAAACTCATCACATCGTCATCATAGGTAGTCGGTACAATTCGCTTATCACATAAAACTAATTAACATTCAACGTATCAAATAACATAAGGCTTCATGCCGCGGAATCCCTGCCTATATCAATTGATTGCTGGAGTGACTACGAAGCACGTTATTAAGCTCATTAACTAGAGTGGTAATTAATATAATTCCCTTTGACTCCCTAACGGCATGGTTACCGTTAAGCTACCAATTTGTATTTGAATGTTACTCAAATCCAACTGATACAATGACATGTCTGACAAGTGTTCTGATTGTTAATGAGGATATAATATATTATTTAACGTAAATAAATAAATAAATATCATGGGACAATTTGACACCAATTGACCTAGTCCCAAACTAGGCAAAGCCTGTACTATGGGTACCAGACAACGGATAAACATACTTGTATAGATAAATACATACTTATATTCATATTAAACACCCAAGACCCGGGAACAAATATTCATATTCATCATACAAACATCTGCCCCGACCGGGGTTTGAACCCGGGACCTCAAGCTTCATAGTCAGGGTCTCTAACCACTAGGCTATTCGGCCGTCAATATATATCAACGTATAATATAATATCCTCATTAACAATTACAACACATGTACATTTATGTAATGAACTAAGTTGTAACATTTTTTTACGGCTATTTGACAAAGTACTATAAAAGTAAAGTTGATAATCTATTAAGTAACGAATATTTGTATTTTTTGGGAGCAAATTTATTACATTACATTGACTCAAACTAGCTTTCAGTAAAATAAAACACGTCTTAGACCCCGGTCCACCCGTTTAGAAGCTATGATACCACAGACAAACACGCAGATACACACGTCAAACTTAAAACACCCTTTTTTTTGCGTTAGGGGGTAACTTCGTACAAATGGAATGTGCACTCTGTAGAAAAAACGGGCCAACGGAGATAGTAACCACGCAGTCATTTCGTTCCGTCTGTATTTGTTTAAGCTAATTTGTCAAGTGCATGTTCCAGTATAAATATAAATATTAATTAAATAATATGGGACAATTGATACCAACTGACCAAGTCAAAGTCAAGGCAAGCTGAATTGAGCACACTTGCCGGTCTTCGATTGCGTTTAAATTTTGTATTCATATTGTCAATCAGATCAGATGATAATGCAAGTACCTACAGTCAACAAAATGTACAATAAAATAGGTAAGCTTTTAACAAAAAACTTGTTTAAATGTCCAAGCTCAGTGTTGGCCTGCCAGTAATTGCACACTTGCTCACAAGTGCCATTTAACTTCAGTCTGTCGTCAAACTAACCCAATGCACTCGACTTGTACTAAACTTTGCGTGTCCCTATTTCAAATTGCGATTCAATTTACCCGCGTGCGACTGCGACAGTTGAGCAGTGCTGCCAGGATTCATGTACAAAAGTCTGTACTATCGTTGGAAAAATACCGTAGGCAGTGACTAATAGGTAATCAGCTTTTGATAAAACTAAACGACGACTACTTGGGAGCTGCATGTAACGAAACGCAGTAAAACATTTATTTTCACTTAACGTGTATAGCTTACATTAGGCCACGGGGGCTGATTTTTAAGACCATACCTGTGAAAATGCAATTCCTCAGTAGCAAAAATCTTTGTAGTAAGTACTACAAAACTGCTGTGCAGTGCGAATAATTTTTTTGACTACCTAATTGAGAAGATTAATTCATCTTCTACTACACTCACATTAGCATTACAAATCGATCGCAGTTTTTCTCCATTATTGAATGATATTTATGTGATTTCAAAACTTGAGGAGGGAGTTTAAGGTTTAAGGGTTAAAGTAATAGTCTTTAAATACCTTTAAAAAATATGCTGCAGTTTTCAACAGAATTTCAGTTTTCAGAAGCAGCGATGAGTTTTCTAGGAGCCAAATGGTCCACTAAAATCATTTGTCATTTGCTGTTTAAGTGACGCCAAAACTCCCCAAATCTTCTTCAACTTTTCCTGTAATTCAGGCAACACTGGGTCTTACCCTAATGAATTTAGCCCGCCCTCCCCTAATTGGTTACTAATTATGAGCGCGCCCTACCCGGCTACTAGCGAATTATTATGCGGTTACTTTGGAAACTGGAGCTGGTATTTTAAATTTAGCGGGATTTGTTTGACAAGGCGCCAATGAAACTTTGGGAGTTAGCTGGTTATTATCGGTTTAGGAGAGAGTTGGGTTTTGTTACGTTGGTTTATAAGTATAAATCATAAGGCTTTGATAAGTTGGTTTTTTGGAAAAGTTTTGTTAACATAACTGAACTATTCATTTGAACTATTTATTTTATTGAATAGCTCTGTATGCCAATGCCAACAAATTGTTTTGTACACCTACGATTTTAAGCTCAATTGAATGTAGAAACGTAACGTAACATTTTATTAATTCGTAATTTTGTTTTATTTGATTTTCAAGACACAATGAACACAACAATAGTTATAATTGGAAGCCACATAGGTACTAAACACATTCGTCTTAATGCAACTTGACGAATTTACCAATTTTTATTATCAGTTTTTTTTACATCGTTACACGACAACGCATAAACCTACAGGTTTTAAATTAGCTTTTACGTCAGTAAATTAAGCAAACAAATTTGATAATAAACTTGTGTTAAGTAAATAATTCGTGCGTCACCAAGATCGCAATGAAGGTAACATCTTTATTCAGCAGACGTGTGGGTGGCGTGTGTGTGTGTGTGGGTGCATCGACAACCTATTTTATGATAGCTCTCACGCAGAGTGTTTCTAATCGAGCCGTTGGGGAAATTAAAGGACACCAAACGCTTGCTCGTTTTCATCCCTTACTCAATAAAAAAATATATACCTAACATGACGTGAGTTGTGAAGTTCACATCAAATAGACCAGGTGACTTAAGGATTACAGGTTAATTTCGTATTGTATGATTTTTGTATCTTTACTCGAAATAAACAGTATTTTTTTTTAATCAAATTACAGGTACATGTCACGAAAATGTGCAGTGACATCCCTAGCGTTTTCAATGAATCTGCAACACTGATAACGGGGTATTATACTTATTTAGATCGATCCGAGACCCGACAAAGCTGGGAAGGTAGTTCTGACTCTAAAGTAGGTACATACCTAAGTTTATGGAGAAGTTGTCAAAGCTGTGATACTGATGTTAATGATTATACTTAGAGCGAAAGGAAATAAGATGTTAACGCGCGATTTCCCCTCAGCCAAAAAATTTGACATTAAGTCTGTGCAAAATGCAAAATGTGAGCTTTCGGTAGGCCTCCAACAAGATGGAGCGACGACCTAGTAAAGATTGCGGGTCCGCGGTGGATGCGGAAAGTACAAGACCGGTCTGAGTGGAGAGCCTTGGGGAGGCCTATGTCCAGCAGTGGAAATCTTTCAGCTGACATGATGATGATGGTGATGATGAAAATGCAAAGGGTCTGATTGTGTGCGTGTTTTTGGCATTTGTGTGACAGTTTTTTTCAGTATGAGAATTGAAGGAATTCTTACATGAGCGTAGACGTGTGATGTTACGTGTGTACCTCGTCCCCCTCGAGAAGTGGCAGAAAAATTGTAGTGCACAGATAAGCCAAAGGCCACCTCCGTCGGTCTGTCCACTTAATGAAAATAATTTATCCCACAAGTCAAATTTGTCACGCTTAATTTTTAGGCTTCCGTACTTCAGGATACATTGACTTATATGAATATAAAGTGACATAATACATCTTTATCTACAAGGAAATAGGCACAGGCAGGCCATTCCGTAGCTGTTAAACAAATCGCAATCCGTTACGGTATTCAAGCCTATCTGATGTGGAATCGAGTTAGGCGCCCATTTGCAAGTGACAATAGAAGACGGAATACGTTCTCGTGAATTGAACGCGATTTTCTTGAAGCGTTGAAGCGCCCTTCTTTTTTTCTTATCGAATTATTCGGATGGAATGTATCACTGTTTTGAAGACACTTGTTTAACTAAATGTGGCGTAGAAGGCATTGTTAATATTTTTACGGTTCCGTACCCAACGGGTGCCAAGGGGATCCTATTACTAAGCCTCCGCTGGCCGTGTGTCAGTCCCTTGCGCCGTTCACAGGACTCGTTTTTTTAGAACCGTAATTGGCACTTGAAATTGAAGTTACCATGGACGCTAAAACAAAAAACAATAAAAACTAAATAAAGTTAAATATTTAAGGTAGAAGGGGCGGTGGTACGCGACATACGAACGTTTCGCTACTGCCAGTTCGTGCGCTCCCAGAGGAAGGACTACAGATTAGTCCGAAACATGTATGATTAAACTCGACGTACATGTATACGTGAGTGATCCGTTCATATAATTTATTGAATCAGGCGTTACTTTGCGGAGGTCCATATTTATGAACTAAAAACAATTACTTTGCTCACCCGCGACCAAAGTAATTGTTTTCAGTTCATGCGTTTATTTAACTATAATTGAGTCTCACGGTGGTTGCATGCTAAAACTCGTCTTAGTTCTCCATTTATTATAAGCCCTAATTTTGCTTACCCCTGCAGCGGAGAAATGCAGTAAGCAAACAAATTACAACGCTGTCTCAAGCGGATAAAATATGGGACATTTTCCACAAATTACTGGCATAGCTTAGGTTAGACTTAAGTATTCGGGGAGTGTCAATTTCGAGGTTCCACGGCGCCTCGTGGGACAAAACGTGGGAGGTTAAGGCCAGCTTTTAATAGCAAGTCGCGATAGGCTATAGTGGTTTGATCTATGACTTAACCTAATCTATGAAAAAAATACTTATTATTATTACGACCTCTCAAGCAGAGGGTCGTGGGTATTCGAACTCAGGCCGACCGCGCCTCACCGGATGCGTGCTAAAGTGCGTCTGTGTTGTAAAGTATGAATCCTCATAAGAGATGTCACACCGCTTGCGACACGCATTACATGCACGTGCACCCAAGCGGTGTAGTATTTCTTATGTGGATTCATACCTTTACTTGTAACGCAGCGGAACGCACACGTCCACCGTACCTTGTACGATTGTTGCAAGGTAAAATATACATAACGGCACCGGCACAGTAGTATAAAGCGCTACCGAGCGTCTCGCGTGACGACGACTGCTCTGTCAAGAAGAGACTGAGAAGAAGATAAAATTTATATTGGGCTTCAAAAATGCTTGAAATAAAAATGCCCAAGGATAACAGTTTTAAATGATTTGCGGTTAATTGCATTAGACATAATGAAAACGGTGCTTAAATCGAGTAATAAGTGAGAACGCGACCTATAGTAGTGGCAGTGCGCACAGTAGGCGCGCAAAAATGCGGGTAGACAGAGCCCGGTCTGCGCAACATTAGTACCTACCCTCGTTTCGCCAGTTTGCCCGTGATCATGATGCATGTAACTGCGTTGAAATATCGGGAGCTCATCAAACCTATAAAGGTAATCGCGGTCAATATCCCGTTTTCATTATGTCTGACCCAAGGATTTTGTTCACAGCCCATGCTCATCGCGAGGCGGGAATACCCGTTCCACAGATGGGAACCTCTGTACTTCGGCACGCAAAAGGAGCCGTGGTATAGTGAAGGATTGTCGTGGGACGGACGGCAGGACAAAATGACGCAGGTTAGTTCTCATATATTTTTTTTTATACGACAAGGAAGGCAAACGGACAAGTGGGTCCCCTGATGGTTAAGTGATCACCACTGCCCATAGATACCCGCAACCCCCCGGGTTCTCAGATGCGTTGCCAACCTAGAGAGCTAAGATGCAATGCCTCTTGATGTGCCCGTAATTACACCGGCTGTCTTACTCTCCACACGGAACACAACAGTCCAATAAGCACTGCTGCTTAGCGGCAGGATTAGCAGCGGTCCTACCACCTGCAAAATCATATTACAAAAATAAGTAAAGTACAGTACATTGAGGTCTAACACGTGACACCCACGACACTCACTGCGTATGTACCTACGAAGCGGTGTAGACGGAGCTTAAGGCCTGAAATATTAGTATGATTCAGAACAGCGAGGGTTAAAAGCAGTAGATAATAAAGAGTCTTCTTTTCAAGGGCCCTCGATGCCAGCGATCGAGAGTTCGCATGGATTTTACGAGATTAATTCGTCAAGTAAATCGAGTAGGATCTATTCGGATTAGCCAGACTTCGCGTTTGACAAATTCCATCTGCTTTTAGATGCGTGGGAGTACAAGTAATAAATATGCAAATGCAAATTGCGGGTGGTAGGACCTTGTGCGAGGTCCGTCCGGATCGCTACCACCATCTTACTCGTTAATCCTGCCGCTAAGCAGCACTGCTTGCACTGTTGTGTTCCGGTGTGGAGAGTAAGACAGCCGGTGTAATTACGGGCACAAGAGGCATTTCATCTTAGCCCTCTAAGTTGGCAACGCATCTGTAAGCCCTCCAGAGTTGCGGGTGTCTATGGGCAGTGGTGATCACTTACCATCAGGTGATCCACTTGCTCGCTTGCCTTCCTCGTTGTATAAAAAAAAAAAAATTGCCGTGATGGATAGATCTACTGAGTGCACAGGAGCCCATTAGCTTGGAAATAAATAACAAGCTTTTCTGCTAGCTATCAAACAAGCGAACTCAGGAGTGAGTTAGTAGATTATAAATGTGAAAGTAACTCTCTCTCTGTTACGTCTTAGCGTTTACACCATTGAACCAATTTTTATGAATTTTGATACAGGGGTAGTTGAAACCTTGGAGAAGGATCTATATACTGCAACAACACAGGCAACAGCTAAACATATTATTTCCTTTTCAGTTGTAATATTGAATCTCACCGTACTGCAGAATTTTTGTTTAACATCCCAATCGTTGTAAGTTAATTTTTTTGCCACGTACCAAAACCAACGCCAATGTTTTTTAACAGTAGTGGCTCTGTGAGCTGTAGACTTCAATTTTGAACATTTTTAGTTTTTTTTATTTCAAATATTTTAAATCCACAAAAAAATCTATATAATTAGAAAATCAGCTTACAAAATTTCACAAGAATCGGTTGAGATGAGACATGCGACCTGTAGAAGACATACAAAAGAATTTTTGACCAGGCTGAAACTGGGACGCTTTGCTCACTTCGCTCGGTCAGTTACCCTCAGTCTCATTTTCTCCTAGATGCTGGAGCTGTGTCTGCAAGAGTACCGCCTAGTCGTGCTCGATGGAGGCTTCCTCTGCCACGCAGCTTCACAGGCACCAGCTCGCCACACCCGTGCCGAGCGAGCCAACACGCAGCAGTATCTCAAGATCATTGGCGCACTCAAAAACAAATATCCTGATCGCCCTAGCTGTAAAGTTATGTGGGGCTGCAACACCTAAAGTTGGGAGAGAGAACTTCTAGAACCATCTCGCGCGAGAACAACTGCCCGTCCTTTTCTGTCACTCAGAATTCAACGGGACGGGTAATATAATCTCGCGCGACAAACGAAGTCGCGGCCAGTTGTGCAAGGGCGTTATTTTGTCGCTTGTAGCTCGGTACGTTCTTCACTCATTCAACTAAGAAAGGCACGCAAGCGACAAGTGATAAAACGGTGCGTGTGCTAGACGGTCTGGTTTTGTCTGATGATTGAAGTTAAATTGTTTTTTGCAAAGTGGAAGTGATTTCGTGCTACGTATGTTGTACGCCTGGCTAAGTTCAATTGTTTTTAGATTGTAAAGAACTCATTAAAACAATACTTAGTTACAAAGTTTAAAACCAAACTTAACTCGTTTTTTATCTAAGAAGTGGGCTTTGAATGGAGTAATGGGGATAATTTTGGAGTATACCTAATAATAATAATAATAATAGCTTTTATTTCCGACCAACATGGATCATTGAGTTAGTAACAATACCTAAGAATGGAAATGGTGATTTAGAAAAAAATTCGCTGAAGTACTTTAGTAATTCTAATTACAGACATGGGGTAACGTAGTTTACCTATTTCGTGATACCGATGCGTTATGTGGCCAAAACGTGGGTGTAGTCGGGTATGGTGGTAATTTTTACTAATTAGTTAATTTAAATTGTGTCTGAAATTACCCCAGTGCAATGAGTATTTTCTAATCTTAATCAAACGTATCTATTGTCACGGCAGATTTACGATCAATATAATTTGTTAATTTAGTAAATTACATTATGCTAGTACGTTGTTCAACGAAAATCAGATGAAGAGATGATGATATTTTGCTATTTGTTAACTAACTCATACTTGGTAGCTAATAAAATTGTAAGCCAATAACAATTCTGATAGAAATGTCATAAGGTTCTCGCGATATCAATGCAATCTAGCGATATTACATTGGTCAGGAAACCCTTATTAAGTAGCTCTATTTGAGGCCTACAACATGAAATCAAAATGGGCTCTAGTCAGAATCTTGTTAAGCGCTCGATATTGCGGGAAATGAAAGCGCGATGACGGCGCGACGGGAGATGGGGTCGAATTAACCTCGTTCCGGAAACTATCGGCTAAACCTTATACTTACCTTAATTTAACAAATAAACAGTGAAATTGTTAAGTATTTGAATGACATAAAGTGTCCTGTCTTCGTTTTATACTTTATTATCATTTTTGCATTTTCAAAATCCTATCTGTGATTATGCTGTTGTGATTGCCACAAAATAATATCACATCAGTAATACGAAATCATCTTTCATCATTCATAAAGATTTACATATTTCCAAAGATCAATAATAATTGAATGAATACTGTTTCTTACGATTTCTCTGTATTTAAAGTTAAATATGTTAGTTCAAATTTTATTAAAGTCTGAAATAGCATCTGCAATAAAAATCTGATGTTGTACCTATCCTAGAATGTTTTGTACATACCAATATTAATACTTTTCCTAATTATCCATCCGACACTGTCTTGGTTCCGATGATAATAGTAACCCTGGACGTCCTTCTGCGCCTTCGTCCAATGCCTCCAACGACTCCCGGCCGCATCCAACATATCCTTAGGACTCCAACTCCTCCCAGTAGCAGCATTCAACATCTCCACGTGACTCCAACTTCTCCCAGTAGCAGCATTCAACATCTCCACGTGACTCCAACTTCTCCCAGTAGCAGCATTCAACATCTCCACGTGACTCCAACTTCTCCCAGTAGCAGCATTCAACATCTCCACGTGACTCCAACTTCTCCCAGTAGCAGCATTCAACATCTCCACGTGACTCCAATTTTTCCCTGCAGCATCCAACTTCTCGTGGCTCCAACTTCTCTCAGCAGCATCTGACTTCAAATACAACTTTCATACCTTTTCGCCATATTTTTTTTTTCATTTCTCCCAACGTACTTTTCAGGTTTCATACTTTTTTATGAATTTTCTTCCGATTTTTCTTAATTGACTTGATTTATCTCGAAATCTAGAATATTTGTGTTGAGTATTTTTTATACTTTGTGCTACCATTTTTTCTTCTTAATTATTTTCTTCGTCTTGATGTTGTTGTGTTATTCCAGCAGCTATTGTTGTTTAATGTTCAATCCATAAAGCGTGTCTTCTGAAGTCTTCGGTAATAATTAATCATGATGTGGTTAATTTATTTATTTTTTCTCTTCGTAATGTACTTTTCATAATAATTATTTTTGCTTGACGTTATATTTTTAGGTAGGTATATTTCTTCGATAAATCACTTATAGTTAATATTTATGTAGGTATTTTAATTATATTTAATATTGTCCGTTTTAAAACACTAACGTGCAGTTTTAAAAATTACGTGCCCAAAATTTTTGTTTCTTTTCACTTTTGTCCATTTATTTCACTACTTAATTGTCTTTTATTAATTCACTGATCGGCGCGGCGCGCCGCCAGTACGGCGCGATGGCCGCACTGGCAGGATCGCCATGTGAGGATGCGCGTAGTGAGACAACCTTTAGGTTCGATTAATGTCTTTATTCTCTACTCCTTAATCTAGGTTACACGTTTATATAGTAGTATGGGAGGAGAGCATGTGTGTGTGGCGTGACACACACTACACCATATCATTATTTCTTTGTTTATTGTAAGTTAACCGTGGGGCAAGTTTGGATGAGAAGCAAAACTGACGACATGGGGCAACATTGTACTTTAATGCTAGGAGTTTTTTTTAGTAAGTATAATTATCATCAGCAATTTTCTCATTATCCTGTGTGAGTTTTGTTGATTAAATAATTAAATTGGACTCCGATTAATTACTAGTATTTTGTGTAAAAATATTTAACTATGCAATTTTGTTTATTTCGGTAATTATAATACGAAAAATATTTCTTAAATCTGATATTTCTTCTTAATATTTTTACTATTACGGTAAGATAAGAGATTTCAGATATTTATAAAATCTGTTATGGTACAGTCAGCAGAAAAAGTTGCTAAGCAGCCGAAGCGGTCACAATGATCTGCACAAGCTCTTACGATAGAGCCGCGCCTACTTACGTCATTGTGATCGCTTCGGTTGCTTAGCAACTTTTTCTGCTGATTGTATTTGAAATAAATACTTAATGTAAATATTGCATTATACCTGTCTAAATAAACTTTAGAATCTACGAATTGACTAAAGAATTTTGTAGTCTTTAATATTAAGTTTGTAAAGTAACAAAATGAAACCAAGGTCATCATTTTGTTATTTTAACTACTTACAGAATATTTACTAAGAATAATGTATTATCTAGTCTAAAATTTATATGTCGCTGCTAAAACATTGGGTTATAAAATAAAAATTATCGCATAATATTAGAAAATCGGGAATAGTTAAAAGTTAGAGAAGTGATCACTCCTCTAAATCTTTAACATACAGACACCTAAATATTCCGATGAGTTCACAAGCAGCGAAATTCGAATTGTCAGTTTTACATGACAATTCGAACTACATTTCTCTGACAATACTAAGCGCGCTAAAACAAAAGCTCTTCAAGTCAGCAGTTGACACCGAACTGTCATTGAAAACTGACAATTGTAAAGTTGGTGATATAGAGGCCAGGTACCTACAGGAAAAAATAAACTGTTATACTGACGTCACTATAACACAGGCCCGAGTAGTCGAGTAAGTGTAATCTAGTAGTAACGTTATCTAGAAATTTATATGACGTTAGGAACAGCGCCTGCCCGTGAGCGTATTTGGAACTAAAATTTAGTATGAGGTTTCTCGATTTCGATACGATAAAGTAACTTTACGCAGAATTCGAAAAGCCGTGCTCGGCCAACAGTTTAATTTTTCCTCTTCACTTTCTGAATATTTACTTAGAAAGCAAAGGCAAAACCGATGAGTGTACATTTTCAACCATCCTTAACGCCTGAAATAGAAGATGAATAGAAGATGTTTATTTGTTTCTTACGGGAAAGGGGAAAATACTGTGTTTCGATTAAAAGGTTAAAAACTGGTAAAGGATAATTAATAGATTCAAAGCCTTCTTCAAGAATGTCTATATTATTGAATGAGAGAATATTGCCTTCTGTTATAATACTTATAATAGTCCGCGTTAGACTACAGTGGCCCCAGTACGAATAAGTATTCGAATCTGCGTAACATAACGTTATCGTATCGAAATCGAGAAAGTTCATACTAAATGTTAGTTCCAAATACGCTCACGACCGGGCGTTCTTCCAAACGTCATACAAATTTCTGAATCACGTTAACTACTCGATTACGTTACGCAGGATTTGAATATTCGTACTCGGGCCTCAGAGCTCTAGATTCGCTACCAAATTTCGGTTTTTAATCCAGTCACAAAAAGTTAGGTGACTGTTATAAGTTTTATATATCCTACTTAAATAGATGAACCGATTTGGACGTGGTTTTTCTTAACCGAAAGCTAGTTTAATCAAGGTGGTTCTTAGTTAAGTTCCATCAAAATCAGTCAAGCCGTTTTTGAGATTTATCGACTTTTCTAAGTTAATACATAGTTAACTGTTGCATCTCCGTCGCTCACATAAATAACGTTAATTATATTGTCTTTCTCGCTTAACTAACAGACTTGCAATACTTTTGTAAAAAAAACTATTGAGACCAAATAATTTCTATAGAGTTAGCTAGAGTTCTAACATATAACTGTATTATATTTGTCTGGATATTCTAACAAGACTTGTTACTCGGAATTCGAAAATAGAGCTAAATAAGTACTCGTATTGTTTTTGCTTGCCTCAAGCACACTTTCCATTTTCACAATAAAGATTTTGTCTGTTACATACATGCCAGTGAATCATTTAATTTCCATCCTTACGAGCAAACACGGAAAAGACCCCACGCGTCGAAAAGAGTCTTAGAGATTTTATCTATTTTTTTGTTGTTGTTTATTTCCCAAGCATAAGACATTCGTAAATGTACACAAATCATTGATAATACTGCGTGGCTGTGCACATGTAGGGCATCACTAGTATTTATTTAGATTAAGACACATTTTTAATGATTCAGTTTGAAAATTACTATACACAAAATGATCATCAACAATCGGAATTGAAATTCCCACATGAATTGGTTTATTTAGTATAAAACAAATGCCCAATCAAAACTAATCACTTTCCCACTCTGTTTCACACCGTGGTTACACGTACACCTTCAAACCGACTTTTAGACCCTGAACAACAGTAAAGTGTGTATGAGTATATACGACAGTTTAAAACTTAAATGTCAGTTTAACAGTTGGTGAACACATACCTAATACTGGCACTAAAACCTTGTTTTTGACTCACGCAACGCAGGGATGCTCTATGGTCGTCACCGAAAGAAAAAATAGTCTTAATTCTGTGTGTCACGTGTATACAACACCGCCAAGGATTAAGTTAAAGACCCAAGCGCCGCTCTTTTCCTTCGAATCGCCCGCATCACACCACAAGCCGGAGCTGCTGTCCAAAGTTGAGTGCCCGGCCAAATTATCCCCTCATCCCCTGGAAATTGGCTATTTGCACGTCATATCAAATACGAGTACCTACCAACCGTTAATTTCCGCATTTAATCGAGCAATATACGAACAATAATACTATTAGACTCCTTTATCCGCAACATGGCACAATCATGATAACTTCTAAGACATAATAGCCTTACCCAGCTGTGTTTGTTCTCACATAACGTAATGCCAAGTGGAAGAAATACCGCCCACTCCTGTACAAATATAATTCCCTCTAGGAAATGGCGTGTATATTGTTTATTAAATCTAGTCGCCAGACTTGCCATATGTTATTAGCTAGTAGTAGTTTCTTCTTTTGTTTTATTTCTCAGGGACCAGCGTGGACTGGGATTTGCTGTGAGATAAAGCTTTGTTTTTTTTTTATATAATCGTGTTAGAAACCACAATTCCTTACGAGTACTAAATGCAAATCCATTAAGTAGTTTGTCATTCAACATGGCTGGTCGATATTATTTTCATTGATGAAGTACCTAACAAAAGTTGTAAACTGTGCAATATTTGCGTAATTGGAAATAAATGTTTTAAATTTTGAATAATTTATCGAATCAGGACTCTTGACAAGGAACGATAAAACTTGGCCAGACGTACGTAATTGCGGATGAAACATAGTTACTACACTCAATTACTCAATTCACTGTCATCTTTAGCCAATTTGCAATGAAATTTGACCTTTATAAAGGTTATAGAGGATTATCTCGTGATATTAATCTACTAACCTTTATACCCTTATTCAAACCGGCATTTTTGTTTCATTTTACCCCAAAGTTTAAGAGCTCAAGTCATCATAGTCAATTATGAGGAAGTTTTTGACATAAAGTTCAAAACACTCGAATTATGGAGTTGCTCTTTGAAATTTACATTACGTTTAAATAATATAATGTTGAACGTCAGTTAATGTCACTGAACTTCAGTGCGGTGTCTTACGTACAAAATGAAAAACAGCTAGAACTCAAAAGTTACCAGTACTTCCTCTTCCTCCCAAGTTTGTCATATTAACCGATAATTACGAAAATTTCGCAGTCTATACATTACATGCATCGGTCCATAAAAGTGTCACATTCGTAGGTAAAATTATTTTTACACATAGCGTAGTTTTTTTACAAGGGACGTCACGTCAAGGTCTCAGGGGAAATATCGATAAGTAGGTAGGTAATAAATGATAAGAATTGTAGTCTAAAACCGTTTATGTTATGCTTAGATATTATAAAAATAAATGAAAATAATCGATTTATTGATTATTTTTGTTTTTATTTTTATGAAACATTCATAGAATGAAATTCAACAGCAACCATTACCGAGGATTACCGAGGTTGCTGGTTCAAGTCCAGCTGCTTAACGAATTTTTCTTTGCATTGTCATTGTATGTTAGATATTAAACTATGACTAACATGGCACGTCTAAATGAAAATAATCGATTTATTGATTATTTTTGTTTTTATTTTTATGAAACATTCATAGAATGAAATTCAACATACAATGACAATGCAAAGAAAAATTCGTTAAGCAGCTGGACTTGAACCAGCAACCTCGGTAATCCGTACCGATTACCGAGGATTACCGAGGTTGCTGGTTCAAGTCCAGCTGCTTAACGAATTTTTCTTTGCATTGTCATTGTATGGCACGTCTAACCGAGAGGTCAAGAATGCACGCCGTTTTCTTCTTTAGCGTTCTCGATCAGCATATACTGGGACAAAGATAATAATAAAGTACTGGCGGGGGGCTATTTTACAAACCACACCTTCTGTTACTGTCTCTACTCTACCGTTATTTCAAATTAACTTTTTTTTTCATTTTCGAGTGGTATTTACATGGGTATGATTTGGTTTTGAATGGACGATTTGTACCTATGCTACAACGACTACTAGTGTTTCTCTTCGATCAGGAAGCTTTTTTTTTATATACGACGAGGAAGGCAAACGAGCAAGTGAGTCACCTAATGATAAGTGATCACCACTGCCCATAGACACTCGCAACCTCGGAGGGTTTGCAGGTGCGTGCCAACCTAGAGAGCTAAGATGAAACGCCTCTTGTGCCCGTGATTACACCGGCTATCTTATTCTCCACACCGGAACACAACAGTGCAAGCACAGGTAGGATTAGCGTGTAAGATGGTGGTAGCGATCCGGACGGACCTCGCACAAGGTCCTACCACCCGCAAAGTAATTAGTAATTATTGATCAAAGGGGCCGTGTTTTATAAAGCTACAAGTTACAATTTACAAGCGGAAGTCTCTTTCTAACAAAAGGTGATAGAACGAGACTTCCGCTTGTAAATTGTATAACTTGTAGCTTTATAATAGCTTTGTTGCATTAACGCTTTACGTGAGGTATCGTAAAAATGGGATAAAATCTCTATAGTACAGTTCCCTATTTCACCATCTTTACAATTGTCAGTTTTATATGACAATTCGAATTACATTTCTTTGACAATATGAAGCGCGCTAAAACAAAAGCTCTTCAAGTCAGCAGCTGACACCGAACTGTCATTGAAAACTGACAATTGTAAAGTTGGTGAAATAGGGTCCTGGATGTCATTTAGAAGCCCTAGTTTTCCTGTAACCCTAGTTAGAGCAATGATTTAATTACGTCGCGTTTGAACAGCAAGGAGTATTTAGTAGTCACGTACCACTAACTAAACGGAGTTTTTGCATTCCGTCCTCGCAGGATTCCCCTTTCTCTTATTGTGTTATTATATTCAATATACTTATCTGTTGGAGATATATAAGAAAATATGAGCTCATGTTTCCCTTGTGTGGCTTAAGGAGGCCCGTCACGAACGCATTGTCAAACAACGTCGACAGATCATACGTTATTTAATCAAGTTTCCCAGTTCGTGTGTAAATAGCTTTAGGCTGAATGTATAAATAAGACGGCAGAACATATATAATGTATTCTATTTAAGAAAGGCGACCCCAAAAACGTGATACAAGTAATCAGAGCTACGAGTAAATACTCGAACTAACTAACTTAATATACAATACAATACAATACAATAACTCTTTATTGAACACCACATAACAGTCAAAACAAGAAATAAGGCACAAAGAAAATACAATACTATACTATATTTCATTGCGTTTAAATAAACGCAATGAAATAAATAGTATATTAAGTTAAGAATTTGAAGCTTGTTTATTAACAATTTTAAGATAAGGAAGGGGTTTTCGATTTTTATGTAGATATTTACAGATTCTGAATAAACTGTATAATTTTGTAACTTTCTCACTTTTCAGCCGCGTAACTATTTACTGCGTTCAACTACCTACCTACCTGTTCTTACAGGTACCCATTTACTTGAACGCTGAGGGTTATCACTAGACGTTACTATATTTTGAAGATGGTACTAACAAAGCTACAAAATAAATATACCAGTACACCTACCTTATCTACCAGAATTAAAAAAATTCGACGTTTTTGACACAACCAACTTATCTATAAATATTTCATTGCGCATTATAGTTGTTGGTTTTAATCCTATAAACTATAATAAAGAATCCCCGTCACCGGAACACTAAATATGCCGACGTAATTAAAATACGAGGTGTGTCAAAACTGTAAAAATTGACATAGTGTTCTAATGGCCGGTGTCAAAAACGCAACTCAATAGACGTAAGACGTATTATTTTTACATGCAAATTTTTCCCATTTAAAAATAATAAGACAAGAGGTAAATTTACAGAAGAAAGCGACTTCTAAGTATCTTGTACGTATACTTGTCCGTATTTCCATCTGGATGGTAATTGTATTTATTGTTTTGTCCTCATTTCGGTGGAAATTTGCATTCATTTATTATTTATGTGCCTCGGAAAAGGTGGTGTATTTCTGGGTGTTATCCAGTCATTTCATTACTGGAATGGTAGAGATTTCTTTTTTCCTGAGAAAAACAAGCCGCTTTAGGATATAGTTGCAGCCTAAAGTCGCTGTAAATTGTAAGCGTGTCGTGGCGTTCGCTTGATATAATGTTGCTCATCTCACTGGTACGGGATTTATAAGGGCACATTAAGTAGACGTATACACGTCTACTTAATGTGCCCTTAAGAATGTTGATAGCCAACAGATTAAAATATATAAAGTCGTTATTTAGACGCATTTGTCTCACATATACATGGGTTTTGACCCAACAGAGTGTTTTCAGTTTCAAGAGTTTTTTTTGTGCACTATCTAGAATCGCTATCTATATTCTTTTCTAAATAAATAGACATCAATGAGAGATAAAAAATGGTATGAAAAAATAACAAATATTTATTTGTATAAAAATATAAAACTAGCTTAAATTAAAACGACGACTGCCGAAGTTCTTGAGGTAAACTGTAACAAAGAAAAATAGAGATATAAATGTTTACCACAGGTAAACTAGAACTTGTTTTAAACTTTAATAATATCCAGATAATATAACACAGCGATGTTTATACTATTACACAAAATACTAAACTTACACGTGTGCTATTACAAAGTATATTATCGCTAAAATGCATCAGTGAACGTCCTTAAGATTCGCCTTTACTCCAAATCCACGCTGTTTCTATATAGGTACAATATTATACAAATTGCTTTGGAAATTTATGAATAATATCACCGTTAAGAAAATGATCATGCGGTTATGTTAGGCGACGATTTAAATATTTTAAACGGATCAGATCGAAATTTCGCCCTGAAACCAGACAAGTGCGTGTTAGACTCGCGTGGAGAGGGTTCAGTACGTTAATTATTAACATAGATTTCTTGTATAAGTTTTCCTGTCATCTATATGCAATAAACTTCTGTCTTTGTCTTCGCCTTTGTCTATTTTTTCATAATCTTCGGCCCTGAGTTGAAAGGAAAGATCTTGCTTCTTGCTCGTGCCAAATTTCATGATTCCAGGTCAACGCGAAGTATCCTTTAGGTTCTGATTTACTTGGGATTGGCAGGCGGACAGGCGGTGTATAAAAATATCTGACTATTTAATCTAGCTTGAATAAAACTTGGCACCTGTTTAAATTTCACCATTTTATGTTTCCGTAGCCAAAATGGCGGAAACGGAACCTTCATAGTTTCGTCATGTCCGTCTGTCTGCTGTCTGTCTGTCAGCGGCTTCAAAAAATCAGAGCAGTAGTGTATGTAGTGAGTTTAAAAGGAAAACTATCAAAGATAAGTAGGCTTTACAGGTATGCGAGTAATACTTGAAAAACTTATTATGTTTGTCTATGTCAGTAAGCGTCATAAAATGACCCCACACTGCGTACAGTTTGCTTAGTTTGCTCTGCTAACACTGGTTTTGAATAGGTGTGATGAAAATACCTTTAAAATTAGGTATCTATGCCATGCCAGGGATTTTTCGTCGTGGCTTAGGAACCTTATCTCGGGCGTGTCCGACACGCTCTTGGCCGGTTTTTGTTGAGTATCCAACACGGCTCCGTGTTTCACGTTTATGTTTTTGTGGTATATCATAATATCGTGAATATTTACGGATCCAAACGAAAATATTGAACAAAATAAAACATCTTACAAAGTTAAATTTTCCACCATGTTTCGCTTATTAAAACTTTTAATTTAATTAGTATGAGGGAAAATTACAATACAAGAGTTCAGAAGTTGTTTGCCCTCGCTCACCTTGCTCGAAAATTTATACAAGTGTTATTAGTTGCCAGACGTAATCTTGAATCTTTTGAAAGTAAATATTACTTTATATCAAAGGTCACAATACTGTAAATTATTTTCTTTGGGTCGTTTGCCAACTTTATAGAAGAATACACCTTTTGTATTTTGCGCCATTCTTTGAGTTCTATATTTTCAGTAGGTATTTATTACGTTTAGAGAGTATGTCTTAAAGATAGAATTTCGCTATGAAATAGAGATTTGGGTTTCGCTTTGTTATTCAGATTACATCGTGGTATGTTAACATACTGTAAAAGATTGTAACTCTGGTCTAAGATATATCCTCAGAGCCCCAATGGTGTCCCAGTTTCTGTCATGGATTTTGTCCAAACGGTCTGACGCCCGAGTTTGAATATTCGAATTCTGCGTAACGTAATCGAGAAATCTGTATGACGTTTGGTGTGACGCCCGCCCGTGAGAGTATTTGGAACTAAAATTTTGTGTGAATTTTCTCAATTTTCTTACGATAACGTTACGTTTCGAATATTCGTACTCGGTACGCACCAATGCGTGCATCAGTGACAGTGACAGCTTTACTTACTTAGGCTGTATAAGATGGAAAGGCATCTTCCTCACTGCCTCCTCAGCGATATCCAGCGGGAAGGCGAATTCGATCATGTTCTCATTCAGACAATCGTTATAGGTGGAGGCGAGCTGGCAACGGTCAGACATGCCCTCTATGCTGTCGAGACACATTCTGGATACGCTGTTCAGCTTGCGAACCACGCGGGAGTTCTTCCCGTTTACCAAGCTAGCCAGATGAACAAGAAGCTCACGGTTCACCTGGAAATAAAAGCATAATTAGACAGGTAGTTTTTTTTATACGATTATGTGTTCACCACTGCTCATAGACACCAGCAAACCCGGGGGCTTGCAGATGTGTTGCCAACCTAGTGTGCTAAGATGAAATGCCTCTTGTGCCTGTGATTTCCTCGGCTGTCTTGCTCTCCACACTGGAACACAACAGTGCAAGCACTGATGCTTAGCGTAAGGATTAGTGGTGGAACATGGTGGTAGCGATCCGGACGGACCTCGCACAAGGTCCTACAACCCGCAAAGTACCTAATACATACTGTTAGAATATTCTGTGACATGGATCACCGACAAGAGTCATGGGTTGGACCGCGGTGGATGCGGAAAACACAAGACCGGTCTGAGTGGAGAGTCTTGGGGGAGGCCTATGTCCAGCAGTGGACGTCTTTCGGCTGACATGATGATGATGATGTTGGATCAACGGTCATATGAAAATATTCACAAACGACTGTTACAGTCAAGCAATTTCAAACAATTTTGAGCGTACCTATTGCCCGCCAGATCAAAATCTGTTTCCGCAAAACGTATCATCGCCGTGCAGTGGCGCAGGCTTACAAACAGTGACATATCCAATCTGGACCCATTGATGCGGCATAAACTCGTACGGTAGTCGGCGGCACAGATAGCAATAACAATACTATACTATACTTACTGATTGTGGCTGTAACGCAGTCGCTTTGAAGTATACCTAGTAGAAAAACCTTTCCCATGGGCCAGGCAAAAATCAATCTTATGATAATGTCATAGTCATAAACATTTTGACAGGGGAAAGCTTTTCTCACTTTAACTATAACTTACACTCCGTTTATGTTAAGATTTAAACTAACGGTTAAACTATCACACACGTTTTTCGCCAATTCAAAGATAAATGGGAAAATACATGTAATAGACATGTGTCTAACATTAATTAACGATATTTATTATGCCTCGCTCATAGAAATTAACGTAATTTTTAATACGAGTAGTGTCTTAGTTTTACTTCAAAATGTGTGCGAATTTGACCGTTAAACTTCTAATGATAAAATAATCGGAGTATAGGATATAAGGTGCTTGTATTTTCTGTTAATAAAGAAATTATCTGGAAGAGGAATTGTTTTTATGTTTTGAACGCCCGACGAAAAAGAGGGGTGTTATAAGTTTGAGTTGTGTATCTGTGTATCTGTATATTATGTGTGTGTGTCTGTGTATCTGTCTGTGGCATCATAACTCCCAAATGGATGGACCGATTTCGATGCCACCTTTACCACAAAACGCTTATGGCAGCTACTCCTCTTGCTCTACCCTAAGGCCAGCCCGGGCCTTGGGTCAGGGTATATACCTTTCCATGGTTGATGACGTCACTCTGCTCCAGCATGCAAGCGGCGAAGCACTGGCCCGACCGCGTCAGAGGCGCTGAGTTGGTGAAGTAGGCGCGGACGTCTTTGGGAGTCGCTCGCACCTTGATCACGCAGGATTGAGCCATGCGGACTAACGCGTCCAAGTGGCCTTGGACCTGGGAAGCAATTACACATTATCTTTTCGACGCTAAAACAAATGTTAACAGAGGTCAGCATTCTGCATAAAATATAATGATAAGTTTAATGATTTGATGAGGAATTTGATATTGACTACTGTCGCAAAAAAAAAGTAATGTTTGCGTTAGGACTTGTGTTGTTTTATTGCATGTTTCCTCTTTTATACCCATTTAAAAAAAATGTAACCTTATAATTTGTTTTATGTTTCACTGATTCTATTTTTTCCTTAATTATGAATGACAAACTGTTGCAAATGATGTGTTCACCTATAATTGAGATGCTATTATAGCTGAAAATGGGGATAAATAGAATGGACTGTATAATGATAAAGGCACTGTTTTAGAGATATGAAATAATGTAATAACAACTTAAATCTTTCGCTTTGACACAATACCAGAAGACAACTAACAGAACAATGACAATAATCAAACAGAAAAAATATATATCAAAATCATCAATCAATCAAATCAATCAAAAATTTGCAACAGGTGCATACGCAACAAATATCTGTAACCGTTGTTGTAAATGTAACAATGTTATGTATGTACTCTGTTGGTGTCCCGAATAAACGAATAAACAAAAATAAAAATAAAAACACTCATTCATACGCCAAACCGTTTTCTTACAAGAAAACAAATGCCACCCTTCTTATGACCCGTATACTCGTATCAGTGGGCGTTGAACCTGCGGTGCGGGGTCGAAAAGGTTGACCCTTAAATGCATGTTTGTGATACCTACCTAATGGCATCCTATAATAAATAAATATTTATATTGTACTGATTTAAACTTTCGCGATTTTCACACATTATCATGAGCATTTATTAGTGTTCGAGACCATGGACGCAACGTCGCGTCCGAAACGTCAGGTACTTAAATTCAAATTTAAATATAAAAAACTTTTATATTTAAATTTGACGCGATTAAGTCCCGAGTATCATGATAACAATATTTATATTTTTCAAAAATATTATTTAATCATTCAACGCTTTTTAAAAAATCTTTCCCTTAAGTGTAAACCGTAAACAAGAACATTTTCAAAGTATTAGTAAAAGCCGTTAAGTGGCTGCGCCGAGTGCAATGTTGCAGGGAGTAGCTGTCAGGTAAAATAATTCCACTGGGAAAAGTTTATCTCGCACGACGAACAAAGAGTTACGGGGAAATACGGCGACCCAACGAAAAATGGCTAGGATTTGTTGTTGTGTGAGTATTGAATTTGTCAAGTGAAAATGGAATTGCTGATCGGGATGAAGTTACCGGTTTAACTCTTGGAAAGCTTCACAGACTAGAATAAAATAGTTATACAAAGTACGTAGTATAGTATTTATGCATTTTATGCACGCGAAGGTGGCATATTTTGCTAATAGTTTATGGCGTTTTATAAGCCAACATTCTATCGCACACTTTTTAAAATTACGTTAGATTTTTTTTAAGCGACTTTTATTAAGCTGCCAGAATCTTCCAAATTCAATAGGCAGTTTCGGTTGGTTCTAACCATAACAAATTAGGTACTGCCACAGCAACTGACGCGAGACAATGTAATTGTAATGTTACCGATAATTAGGTATCTATCCACAAAAAACCTACTCAAGTTGCTGCCATCTTTTAGTAAGCCAGTTACATACCATTCTAACTTTCCTCTCCATCCAACAATTCTAAATCCACGTTACCTTGGGATCACTAAAATCGACGAGCGTGCCGGCCCCGCGGCGCGCCTGGCTCGAGAGCGCGACTCCCGGCAGCAAGCACAGCAACATCCGAGCGATAAACATTATTCTGAAATAGCATAGTATTATTCAAAGAAAACATCCTCAAGAATTTGGAAAATCTAAAGTCTAGAAGCTTGTGGATCTTAGTGTCGGACTAGCAACGGTTGAAGGAATCGCGATGCAGCCTTTCTCACTCAGTTTAAAAGCTGTGGACTAAGCTGAACTGTTTTGTTTTTTTAGCGCTAGCCTCGACAGCAGACAGCAAAACATCAAAGCGAGCAACATTATTCTGAAATATCAAGGTATTATTTAAAGAAAACGGACTAGTCCAGTAGCGGACTAGGAACGGTTGAGCGAGTTGCGATGCTGTCTTTCTTTCTTTAAAAGCTGGATATGTTTATCTTTTTCTCTCTAAGTGCATTTCTTTTTTATGTCGAGCAATAAACATTATTCTTAAGAATCCAGAGTATTATTTAAATAAAATGTTCACTACATTTTAGGCTACAATTGCGAATCTTGAGTTGAGCGTGTTGCAATTCAGTCTTTGTTGCTAAGCTCTAAAGCTGGATTTATTTAGTAGGTCTTAATAGACAGTAATGTTTTGCTTTTTTATCTTTATTATTCATATCATACAGAGCTATCTCAGCCTTGCTCTCAGCCGTTGACATGCGTAGGCGAATTCTACTGAAACTTACACTTAGGTAACTTTACTTGTTTCATTGCATAAATTTACCCCATAATTCTCGCACTGACAGTCACTTAAGAACTTGCAATTTGATTGTAAATTTTCGGCAACTTTCTGTAAATTTAATTTCAAATAGTACTAAGTGTTGTAAATTGTTTTGAAGAAAAATTAATTTAAGGAAACGATGTTTACTATTTGATGGTTTTATTTGAAGTAAAGTAAACAATATGACAAGCAAGATTTTTGAAAAATAAAAAGAGAATACAAATTTGATTACTAAGCATATAGAAAAGCCAGTAACTAAATTAGTATAATATGGCCTATTTCAACACCCGCCCATAATCAAAATTCTCTGCAACAAAACTTGCTTGTAACAAAAAAAACACCCTTAAATGTAACATCATAACAGTAGAATAACCATATAAAACTTACTAGGTAGCTAAGTTTACCAAACCTATTCGCTGGATACATCTTTGATGTGCAGTTTTACCCAAGCATTTGGTTAGCACGTCAGCAGACATGTCACTTGATTTTACAAAAAAAATTTTATATAGTTATCCGACACCTTTTCTCGAATGAAATGGAACTTAGTGTCGATGTGTTTGGTCCTACCGTGATGCACAGGGTTATAAGCTAGGTTCTGTGCACTCTGACTATCACTATATAGAGTTATGGTAGGATATTGAGTGCTGCATACCTGAGAGACAAAGCTAAAGCTAAAGATATGTAGCTTCTTTGGCAGCTTCCATTAACGCCATATATTCGGCTTCTGTTGAGGATAGCGCCACCGTAGGTTGTTTTTTCAACGCCCACGACACCGGACCATCTGCTAATTTAAAGCAATAACCAGTGTAAGACCGACGACCACTGGTACAGTTTGCCCAGTCGGCATCAGTATGCCCTTCAAGAGGTTTCCCAGTTTTTCTGTATATAATAGAATAATCTATAGTGCGCTTCAAATACTGGAGTACCCGTTTTGCCGCCAACCAATGAGTTTTGCCACATATCGTATTGAATTGGCTTAAATAACTCGCTGCAAATTCGATATCTGGCCGCGTATTTACAGCAAGATACATTAGGCAACCAATTATTTGTTGATAATTATAAGTGGAGTCCTGCTTACCTCTAAAATCAGCACTCAATTTGCTATTTGATAATGGCGTATCAAATTCCTTAGCGTCTTATAGTCCAAACTTCTTCAGCAGTGAAGAAATGTAGAATACTTGATTTATAATAACTTTACCACCATCGGAATTAATATTTAATCCTAGGTAATATTTTAATGGCCCTAAATCTTTGAGTGAAAAATATTTTTGTAAATCACTCTTGACGTTGACAAATGACATGTCATCATTATAAAAGACAATTAGGTCATCGACGAATATGGCCAGTATTATTATTTCAGAACCAAGGAGTTTCTTATATAAACATGGTTCAGTAGGCAATCTACTAAAACCTATTTTGGTCAAGGTTTCGTTAAGTTTAATATTCCATGCGCGAGGGGCTTGCTTTAGCCCATATAAGGACTTTTGCAGTAGACATACCTTATTTTCATGGCCCTTCTTCACAAAGTCTTGAGGCTGGTCCATGTAGACCTCCTCTTCCAGGTCGCCATTTAAAAAGGCAGTGTCTACATCCAAGTGATGCATTTTAAGGTCCATTTCAGCGGCTAAGGCAAATAAAGTACGCAGCGACGTATGTCTGACCACCGGCGAAAAAGTCTCGTGGTAGTCTACTCCCGCGACTTGATTAAAGCCCTTTATCACCAGTCTAGCTTTATACCTAGTGATATTACCATGTGCGTTTGTCTTCAACTTGTAAACCCATTTGCAGGGAATTATTTTCCGATTAGGTCTATCCACCAGCTTCCATGTATTGAGTTTCATAAGCGAATCATACTCATCTTGCATGGCTGACCTCCATCTATCAGCATCATCATCTCGTATCGCTTGATAATACGTTTGAGGTTCACTATCTTCAGCTAATGTGTGATAGGAGAAATAATCTGGAGGATTCCTATCTCTAACTGGATATCTCCGTTCTTCTACCACAGGGCAGTCCTCCACTACCTCAGCTTCAGGCGGACGTGACGTTTCAGGAAGTGGATCAGCTGAAGCATCATGAAATTCTTCCTGTAACATATCGTTCGCCTCATCAACTATACTAGGAGGCTCATTTGACTCCCTAGATACCTGAGGTAATGCGATTTCCTCACATGAAGGAGCAGGGGACTCTACCAACCTATCTACACGTCCTTGTACCGGGCTCGCATTGTCTAAAAGTGTGACAGGACCTGGTACTGGAACGTTTTTGGACGTACTAGGCTCTTCATTCGATTTATTGTTCTTCAAGTTTGTGAAGCAATCTTCGAAGAATGTAACGTCACGCGATTTAGTATACCTTCTTGGATATTGAGCGTCTCTGAATATGTAACTATTCGGATCATCCGAATATCCAACAAAGATACATTCTACAGCTTTCATATCAAATTTCTTCCGTTGACAATCAGGTACATGAATCAAAGCTCGACATCCGAAAACCCTAAGGTGAATTAGATTCAGTTTACGGTCATACAATTTCTCAAATGGAGTTAGACTGTTAAGCGCACTGAAGTTTGTACCGCGTCTTCCTAATACGCTTTAGAGAGAGAACACTGAGCCAACATGGAACGAGCTTTCTCGACCACGGAACGTATAGTGCGTTCAGCGACGCCATTTTGCTGTGGACTGTACTTCATGGTCGTTTGGTGTACAATACCATTACTGCGAAAAAAGTATGACAGCTCTTTGTTGACATATTCACCTCCGTTGTCCGTCCTAACAGCTTTTATTTGAGCTCCAGTTTGCCGTTCCACTAATCTTTGGAAATGGCAAAACTTTTCTTCCACCTCTGTCTTCGAAGAAATAAAATATATAAAAATAAAATGTGTATAATCGTCTACAAATAATAAAGCATACTTATTACCTTGTAGAGAGGTTTCTGACATCGGTCTACAGATGTCGCTGTGTACCAACTCAAGCAATGAAGTAGCTGGTTTACAGGCTATTTTCTTAAATGGTTTGCGAGCTTGCTTGCCTTCGACACAGGCTATGCAACTCGGTTTGTCAATTTCTGTAAAATCTACAGCTATATGACTATTTCTCAAATGGTTCATACCGAGGCGACACAGATGACCCAAACGCTTGTGCCATAATTGGTACCTAGATGCGGAGTCAGAGTGCACATCACAAGCCACATCACGGGGCATATTGACAGTACAGTCTAGTTTGTACAGACCTCTATAGGGCGAACCGTGAAGAATAGAGTCACCTACAAAAGAAAAGGTATCAGAATTATAGAAATTACAACCATTTTTATCAAAAAGTACACTAAAACCTTTTTCTACAGCCTTATAAACGGATATAAAATTGCTATTTAAAGAGGGTACATATATTACATCATTTATTTTATTAACAGAAGAATCAGTGACGATCGAAATATCGCCAATACCGCCGCTGTCAATTTTGGTACCATCTGCAATAGTAATCTTCGTATTAGATTCCGGAGATCTCATGTTCTCGAACCATTCTAATCTAGATGTCATATGCCGGGTGGCTCCTGAGTCGATAGTCCAGTAGTCTTCACTGACATTTGCACTCGTACCAAGAGCTACCAATGAAACCGCTTCTCGTGCCTTCATCTTTGTCTTTTTCAAGGGACAATCTGGGCGCTTGTGACCAGGTTCATTGCAGTCATAACAAATAATAGGTTTCTTAATTTTTCTAGGTTTGACATCTCGTGAACGTAGAGCAGAATCCAGTTTGGTCGAATCTTCGCTTTTCAACACTTCGTTGAGTAGCTTAGTCTTAACTAACTCTGTAGTCACGTTCTGGTTGCTATTTACGAGAGCCATAATCAAGGGATCAAACCTGGATCTAAGTCCTCCGAGCAAAATAGCAGCAACAGACGTATCTTCAATGGTTTTCCCTATGTCAGATAAATCGTGTACAGTCGACATCACTGCATTGGTATATGACTATATATTGATATATGATTGATATTAGGGAAATCTGACAAGCTAAGCCTGTATAGTCTTCGTTCTAAATAAAGGCGACGACCCATACCTTTATCCTCATAAGCATTCTGTAATGCAGTCCAGGCTTCCGATGCAGTTTTCGCACTTCTTACTTGCGTTATTGCCGAGCCTTCAAGCGTGAGGCATATCTTCGTCAAGGCCTTTTTATCAATTTTTGACATAGTAGCTACTGAAATATTATGGCCTACAGGATAGCCTTCTATGGCTTCCCATAATTCCTCATGCATCAAATAGTTGCGCATTTTGAATTTCCACGAGCTATACCCGTCTTTATTATTTAGACAAAAATTGGATAGCGAGGAAGAACCAGGGCCTCTTACCCTAATGGTATCTCCTTGTGGTTGAGCCATCGTATATCCTCAGATCAGCTGTCACAATATCGAAAGTCGGAACTAATATTTTTCGCTTTTCGATAAAACCACTTCGAAAAAATCACAATAAAACATTCATTCCAAAATTCTGATGTTTTTCTTGAACAAAACAACTCGTGCTGATAACGTTTTTGTTGTAAATTGTTTTGAAGAAAAATTAATTTAAGGAAACGATGTTTACTATTTGATGGTTTTATTTGAAGTAAAGTAAACAATATGACAAGCAAGATTTTTGAAAAATAAAAAGAGAATATAAATTTGATTACTAAGCATATACAAAAGCCAGTAACTAAATTAGTATAATATGGCCTATTTCAACACTAAGCAGTTTAGAATTAATTATAGTCAGTTTTCTAAGTCCCTAAGACTGGCCTGGCAGTAAGTGAAACAACAATTAGTTATCACTGCACAAGAAACCATTGCAGAACGAGTATTATTAATTTGGTTAAATTCAGTGCAAACCTTATAAACCTTCAAGACGTACAGACACTAAACTTGGCGGGAATCCACTTAATGAAACGACTAACTTCCTTTCAGTCAGGCTATAACGAAATAAATGCTCCAAACCCACTTAAGTCTTCGACGTCTCCGATTTAAATGCACTCGCGAAGTGGCGGTTGCGCTGACACTATATAATAGAGAAGACCAAAAGGAACGAACAATGAGAATTGTGTTAATTTTCTCCCTTTGTCTGACGCCAGATGTGGGCCATTAGATTTTCCTTATCTTAGTTTGCCTTCTTGCTGCTGGATTTGGTTTGGTTTTTTTCCGGAACTTTGGGAGAAACCGTTAAGATTAGCTTTTTGCGGGAGTGATCGGGGAAGTATTAGATAGGTAATTTGTGCTTAGGTTCATTTTAAAATATTGTCAAGACAAATGAAAGTTACCGACATTGCTCAAAGAATAAATTCGCTGAAATGGCGTTTGGCTGGCCACGTATGTCGCCGGAAAGATGGACGGTGGAGCAGACGAGTCCTCGAATTTAGACCAAGGATGGGAAAACGTAGTGTGGGGCGTCCTGAGGCACAATGGACGGATTTCAGAGGGTCGAGCACGACTTTACGAATGCTGCGTAACGTTCGAGATCGAGAAACCTCATACAAAAATTTTGTTGCAAATACGCTCACGGGCGGACGCTGTTCCAAACGTCATACAAACTCGACAACGTTTACTATTCGATTGATTCGACGTGACGCAGCATTCGTAAAGTCGTGCTCGACCCTCAGAGGGTTATTGGTAGCGGATGGATGCGAGGGGCCGAAGACAGAGTGTTGTGATGCGCCATGGAAGAGGCATATATCCAGCAGTGGACTGCTGTTGGCTGATAATGATGTTTTATAACACACTATATATAGGGTGTTTGGTATAACGATGTAGGAACTTTAGTCCCCTATAATAGTCCCCTGTATCACCTCCTAAAGTTCCTACATCGTTATACCAAACACCCTGTATATTGTATTCTGTTTTTTTAGTACAATAAAGTGTTTACTTACTTACTTTACTTACTTACTATTGTTGCGTCTCGTATATTTGATAGGGTGGAAATTAAAATCAAAGTCGTTCACAAAAGTAGGTATGTTGCAGAGTGAGTATACCTAATCGGACCTTTTCACGTAAGACTTACAGATAAGAGAGTAGAGAGTACGCTTGGAGCTGAACTTTTTTTTTGTGGTTAAATTGCCTCCTAATCTATTCCAAAAATCAAGTGTACATATTATCAAATATCATACAAAAAGATAACCATTACCTGCTTAATACACTCCGTAGCCGGAGAACAATTGCATCGTAACAATACGGCAACTTTTATTCCTTTTCGGCGAGGATGCCAGATGTTTGCGGCCAGTTATGTAAATGAAGCATTCAGCCAAACGGAGATGCCATTCGCACTAATGAGGGCTTTCGCGAGTCAAAAATCCGCTGGGATCGCTTGTATCGCGTGTGGTCTATCTGTCAATTTCCACCAGTAGCTTGTTTTTTAATGGCTTTCACCGTTGCTCTTTTGGGGAGGAGTGTTTTGCCAATGTCAGCGTTTAGACTGTTGCATACGTGAGAAGATTGTTCGGTTAGAGAATTTTCAATTTTGTGGAAGGAACAGCTGTGGAAGAAATTTTGTGGTAGCTTGCGTCTCGCAATGGTGGAGAATGACAGATAGACCTCACTCGACACTAGGATTTTTGACTCATAACACAACAGAAACAAAAAAAAAATGCATCCCTGAATATCTATGTGGATTTTTGTGAGTAAATTAATAACATTCCATGTCATGTATTTCCTTTCGTAGAGGGGTAAGTAAGCCCAAAGTAGTACGTCCCCTTTGCTTGGTTTTATGCTCTAAGTACGAAAACGAAAAATAATAAAAAAACATGCACAAAACTAGCGTTTATATTCCAGAGCGAGGGCAAAATAAGCGGCCTTATTTCAACACTTAAGCGCGCTAGATAGTCTAGACACGTTCGGGATCCCTATAATGTATTATTATGCCGTTTTGCTTGGAATGTAGCATAATTCTTGTAGTACATATTAAGCTAAAATGTAAGGATGGAAGCGTTTGAAATCCCAAATATTGTCCCAAATATTACAGAGTCCCCGAGGAATAGCGATAAACGAATTCTGCGCAGACTAAGTCTCGAGTGACGCTTCGGCCAAAATTATGCTGCACAAATATCTAAAGGACATCAAACGTGGGCAGGCAGCTTGATCACCAATACAACAACACACACAACAATTAACATCATCAAATGAATGCCATGATTAAACACTTAACTGTATTTTTATGTTAATTATACCTATTTGGAGTTTAAATCAACCCGACTGCTTAAAATACAAAGTGAGATATCTCTAAGACGTAGGTAGGTATAGTCGAGGAAATTAATTCCTGACCTACCATAGAACATTTTCATAGTAAACACGTCATAACGATTTTCCTTGTCAATCTGTGCGATGTCATTATGACGTTTAATGTGAAAAGGTTCCATGGTGGGTCAGGAATTAATTTCCTCGACCGTACCTATTTTTATAGAAATAAACATGCTGTGAAATATGTAAGGACTACAGTAGTATGCTACTTACCATACCTAATATTATCTGTAAAAAGATTTTATATCATTAAACTTATCTGACTTAAACTTATCATTAAACTCTTTGAAACAAAATATACAAAAAACCAGAAAAATATAATCTACCCCGAGAATCGAACCCAGATCTTTAACAATCTGTGTCATGTGCATATACCCATGAAAAAATGTGCGTGAAATCAAAAATTTGAGACAAAATAGAAAGAGTATAAATAGAAGAAAAGTAGGTGTAGGTAGGTATAAAAATTATTTCATTTCATTTAAATAATAATATGTCGGAACATACCATCATATTGTACATTTCATCGCAATCCGTTAACCGCTGTCAAGGTTGTCATCATCCGAGCCATCAACTCCGTGATATACTTAAACAACGTACATTAGCTTCGCTGAAGTTAGCCTTGTGATGATTCTATTTTATTTTAAAATAAATGTAATTTACACGAGTATTTTGTAAATTTTATTGCACGCTTCAGTGTCATGTCATATCACTTGGCAAGTTTAAGCAAACGTGGGAATGTGTATAATTTATCATACAGACGACCGCTCCTTTCTTAACTTCTTTAAGTTAAATGTCCAATTGACACCTTAATTTCAGTAATTTTTTACCTTGCTTGTTACTATAAATTCCATGACAATTACTATTATTATTAGTTAACTAACTATTCGGGCAGTGTCAGACACCAGGAACGTTTAATTGGCGTGTAATTGTTCCAGTTGATTAAATTATGCGTTATTTTACGGTAGTCTAAATTCATGAATTAAAACCAATTAATTTCCTCATAGGTTAATTAGTTCATTTTGCCACTGAAAAGAGAAAAGGGTGGTTTCCAATAGGGTTGCGAACCTGTTGAACCTTAATTGGGTGCAGGCAACATTAAATTATAACATTCAATTATTATGTATAAGAACTCGTTGGGGGGCTAATGAGTCTCATGACCTTTCGGGACCTAGTCGACAGGCCTTATCGGGCCTTCCGTGACCAGAGGACTTGCCAATACTTCGCTCAGTGAATAAGCATTGCCATTTTTTTTGTGGCCTAGTTGCATATAGACCTTTAAGCCGTAACAGCATTACCATGCAACTTAGCAATGCTACCAGTCTTCTAGACAGCCTCCCAGTTGGCGGCAATTTAGAACAGCTATTTTACCTTTAGTCATAGGACCTTTGGGACATAATATTGAAAACAGGAACGGCGGAGCGAGCCCGCCGGCGGGGAGCGGTGCGGGCGGCCGTCGGTATCCGTGAGCGACATGCTCGCTGCTCATGTCGTTGACTTTGATTAGTGCCACAAAATTGGCAATAAAACGGAGTAGCTAAGGCCCGTGTGGAATGCATATGTCAGCGCGATTGACAGCCCGCCTGATCCAGCCGCGCGTCCCCACACATCATTCTTACTTCTGATTCTAGATTCTTACTTTTTTTCATTCCTGATTAAATGGGTCATATCAGAAGTCTATAAAGTTCTGGGCCCTATTTCACCAACTTTACAATTGTCAGTTTTCAATGGCAATTTCTGACTTGAAGAGCTTTTTTTTTAGCGCGCTTCATAATGGCAAAGAGATGTTCGTGTCAATGTAATAATATCTGACAATTGTAATAATTTGGTGAAATAGGGCCCTAGACGCAATAGCTTATAGGAATAACATTTCTTTGCCATTATGAAGCGCGCCAAATCTAAATCGAAGGATCTCATTCCAAGAATCTCACTCCAATTTTGATTCGCATCCAATTTAACTTCATACTTTTGCTTTGAACCGTTTATAGTTGCGATAAGTAGTTATAAGTTGCGCTAAGTTGGAAGCTGCCCTTAATTGCTCCGTCGTTTATAATCGAGTCGGCAATTTAAATGCCGCAACTCAAATAACTTGAGACGAGCAGAAAACCTCAGTATCTAATCAAAACCTTATAGTTCTGTCGCGATTATTCATAAAATAAATCCTAACTAGTATTATAAATGCGACAGTAACACTGTCTCTCTGTCTGTCTGTTTAAATATTACCTCTTCACGGAAAAACCGCTGCACCAATCTAGATGAAATTTGGTAAGAAGATAGTTTGAATATTGAGGAATAACATAGGCAACTATTGGCGGGATAGCGATAACGGAAATCTACGCGGACGAATACTACTAGAAAAAGAAGTACTTAGGTGAGGGAAAACTCCACTCTCCCGCGTATGGGCCCGCGTGGGAATTATAACCCAAGGCCTCTCATACTGAGAGGACGCCTGTGCCCAGCAGTGGGACGTAAATAGGCTGAAGATGAAGACCCTCTCTTACAAAGCCATAGTTAATTTTAGATCAATGCTGAGAATAAATACCAGTTAAAAGTAGGAGAACTATTTTAGCCATTTTGTAGACAAGCCATACGCTCCGCAGTTTCAATATCAATTGGCTAATTTCAATATAAATTAGTTCCGAATCGAACGTTCATTTGGCAGTAACGTAGAGTTTGATTTTATTAGCGTTGTTTGAATTTCAAGTTAATTAAGTACTATCAGCGTTTTCGAAATTAGTTCGTAGTTCTTCCATCTGGACTTTGAGTAAAAACAATGTTTCAAATTGTACGTCATAATTTGTTCCATTAATTTAAGTTTTATTCTTGGATGACTCGGCTAACGGTTTAAAAAATATCAATGAAATGTTATTTAGGTATACATGGTGTTACAAAATGAACCGGAAATATTTCAGCAAGAAATAATTCAGCCGGTCTGGCGGAACACTTTAATAAAGCAATCATCATTCTCCCGTACACTAATTCCCTCTGGTTGACAATATTAGTAGGTATTTGACTTGTTTAGTTTACTGAATTACTTGCTGAAATATTTCCGAGTCATACTCTCGTAACTTGTTTAATTAAGCCTTATCAGATTAGATTCTTGCCTATCCTATCATAATAGATAATTAAGCTTGAGACACATTTATATGGAAAACCTCTGAACGTCCCCACTTTCAACTCCTCTGCCTTTGATAACCTTGGTCTGCGGGACTGTGGCACAGTATAAATCTCGTAACTCATCTGCAATGCGTCAAATTCGCACTCGCACAATAAAAATCATGCACTGTTTGTACGCAGTCACTATAATGAATTTTAACTAACGGTAAAACGCTCTTGTGTTGTATGTGTGAACGGCAGCAGTGATCACTTATTTTTAGGTGATACATTTGCTCGTTTTCCTTCAACCCTATTTCCTGGTAGAGGTCCCTTATAGGGATAAGTCCGCCACTGTACTTGTAGCTCATTGTTTGTAACGAAACTTGTATTTATTTCTGTATTTTCTGTACAATAAAGCGTTTACTCACTTATTTTGGTACTTACTTAACAAGTCTCACCCCGGATTTGCGTAAGCGTTCGAGAGTGATGAAGAGCAGACAAGAGTGCATGATAGTACAGTCAGCAGCAAAAGTAGCTAAGCAACCGAACCGGTCACAATGATATGCACAAGCACAAGCTCTTATGTCCATAACAATAGAGCCGTGCTTAGATCATTGTGACCGTTTCGGTTGCTTAGCTAGTTCTGCTGCTGACTGTACTGCGTATAGAATGAGCTCTGTTGTCGTCCGTTAGCGACGGTTGAGCGACTTTGAAGACAGCTATTCGAGTTCCTATAGTACATAACCAGAAGAAGTATTTAGTACGGAGTGGATACTGGCCTGAGACTATGTAATACGTAGTTTGCAGATTGATCACTGTATTTGTACTGTGACCATAGCCCGGTGATTATGCAAATGAATGTAAGCGGGAATAATAAAAACAACATTAGACACCAGTAGCTGTATACCTAAAGTCAATTTGTATCCGTTAACCTTTGTAAACAACCGACGCAATTATGTGCTATGGTTTTTATGCGGATTCACGTTTGATATTATTTGGGATGCAAGAAAAAAATGTCCCGGAGCGTCCGAGCTTCACTCATTAAAAGCCGTGTTTGATAAAAGTCGAAAACGCATTTTCCCACAGAGATAAGACTTAGCTAGACCGATTTTTCTCAAAATTTCGTCGAAATTGTTAGAGCCGAGGGTCGAGCACGAGTTTTTGAATCCTGCGTAACGTAATCAAGTAGTTACGTTATCGAGAAATTTGTATGACGTTTGGAACAGCGACCGACCGTAAGCGTATTTGGAACTAAAATTTTGTATGTTTCTCGATTTCGATACGCTAACGTAACGTTACGCAGGATTCGAAAACTCGTGCTCGGCCTACCTTTTCCGAGATAGTAAAATACAAATGTTTCTTGCTTATAGATAGGCCTTTGCGTCTATTACAGACGATTCATGGCGTACCGTCTAGGATACAATGCCTTCTGTGGCTATATAAACCAATGCGAGAGCCACACACTCCACCGCAGACCTGACAAGAGAAGTTTGCGGTGGTCGCTACATTACAGCCTCCTTGATGTTTGATGATGATGATCTTGCTTAAACTAATGGTATTAAGATGGCCACGAAACTTCTTCGTAATGCGTGCTACAAGAAAAAACATTATCCCATCAAAAACATTTCGTTTAAAGTTGATGCCAAGCTTAAAAGACCCCCTGTACGAGGGGTTGGAGGGGGTACAGTTGCATAATATCTTAATTTTATTGTTGTTTATTTTTTTCAAATCCTAGCCTCAATACCAAATTTCTGCTTACCAGGCTCTGCTTAGTTTGGGACTCTTATGGAATTAAGTGTCCCACAATTTTCCACTATCTCGGAATATGTAAGGGATAAAAAGTAGATAATGTTTATCAATCAGAGATAGTGTAGATTTCCATTAGAGATATTGCGAGTGAAGTATGAAGTACTAAAGGGCTGTACTGAAAAACAGCGCTGTGATCATGCGCGCCTCCACGGAGCACGCACCCACAGCACACGCTGAGTGCAAGCCTTTTGGCACACTTGGTATGTAAATTCAGAAATTATGCGTTTTTCTTTGTTAATGTACGTTGTATTCCAAGAGTGTCAATAAAGTCTATTCTATTCTATTCTAAAGTACTCCCGTGGCAGAACTCCCCATCCCGTGGGAATTTCGCAAAATCCCTCCTTATCCCTTGTCTGCGTCATAAAGGAACTTCTGTGCAAAATGTCAGCTTTCTGGATACACGGATTTGAGTTGGGCGTTGATGAGTTAGTCAATCAGGATGTCGAGCACGAGTTTTCGAATCCTGCGTAACGTAATCGAGCAGTAACGTTATCGAGAAATTTGTATTACGTTTGGAGTAGCGCCCGCCCGCGAGCGTGTTTGAGGTTTCTCGATTTCGGTACGATAACGTAACGTTACGCAGGATTCGAAAACTCGTGCTCGGAATACAGTCAGGCCTTTTGTTTTTATATATTTAGAGCATTTGTAATTAATGGCGCACTTTCACAAAACTTACGGATGGCTGTTAGAACATTTATGATAAGCACTGTACTTTACTGATCAATAATTGGTTATTTACCTGCAAATTGTGTCCGCAAAGCCTCTCATAGTAACATTATTGGTTGTAATCTGTCCCAGACCTTCCGAATTATAAAGTCGCCACTCGTCGTTGATTAGTTTTGCAGAGGCTGACTTGTCAGAGAAGCTTATAGTAAAATCCAATTCCAATTTAGGCCTTCCGAAATCTCTAGAGGTGCGAGGACGAGGTTGGAGGCTCGACCCTTGACTTAAAAGGTAAAGTAAGGTTAGGGTATCACGCCTTACATTGATAATATTAACATACCGACGATTTTTCAGAGATCAGGCATAAATCAATCCTATATTAAAGTCATAAACACTTTGACATGTAAGAACATTTTTCAATTCAACCTTTGTTAGTTCTTAGGTTTGGGTGTATAGACAACTAGCTTAAGACCGCGGCTTTGTTTCTGTCGAAAATAATCGATTATTATGATTAAACGGAACTTAATCACATTAAATGAATGTATTATGTATGTATTATTTAAATACCTCGACGTTTTAATGTGATTAAGTCCAGTTTTCATCGTAATAATGTACAAGAGGGTAGTTCTTTATCCCTTGAGAATTTAGAGAAATCCTTATTAATGCACTTCTGTCGTATAATATGGTCTCTCTCAAAGTATATGCCTGCTAAATTTCCAGTCTCAAATTCTAGTAGTTTATTCTGTAAGTCAGTTTCGGTCCCGTTTGGTAGGAAAAAAATAGGATACTCGTATCGAGTGTTAGGTGCTTTGAATATTTAATTACAATAATACAATGAAACTCTTCCAAGACCCTTTGATAGTCAAAGAAATAAATACGCATATAGTTGTTCACTTTTCACACCTTATACTACTTGCTCTAATAATATGTAAAGCAGTGTATCGAATAAAGTTTAAGATTATGCTTAAAACAAAACATACATCGACGACATCACTTTTCAAACATCAAATTTCCCTCTAGGCATGTCTATGTAATATAGTCTCGGCTTTACTTAAACACGTTACTCTTTCATAAATTTCATTCTTATCCACCAGCAAACTAAATTTATTTTCTTGTCACGGGACAGCTAAAAGCCCTGTGTTTACACACTCGAAGGAAGAAGTTAGTTAAGTACATCAAGTACAATCAGTCTAGACCAAAGTTGTACGCTGGTCTTAAAGGTTTTCATACCTAAGTTAGCTTTTGCGGATGGGATCTTAATCACTAAACCTGACATTTAACAGAAGTAAACTATGTCCATGCTCGCACCTCCTCAATTTTGCTGCATTTGTCTGCAAATTTACATTTTATAAATTGTAATTTACGGCTAAGGAATCTGCGAGAAACTTGCATACTCCAGTGAAATAATTCAACGGTGTGTGTGTGTGTAAAGTTTCCAATACGCACTAGGCCCTCGTGAGAACTATAGCTCAAGCCTTCTCATACTGTGCCTGTGCCCAACAGAGTGATGTAAATAGGCTAGAGATGAGACAAGATGTAACAAAAGTATTACACGAAATTAGCTACAAGGAGCTATACTGTCTTGGTTCTTAAGGTTTGCAATAATTGGCAAACTCTGTGATATTACGAGTGTCTTTATTTAGCGGTGAATACAGATCACTTGTCGTCAGGTGATCGGCTTTCTAGGTTTATTCATTATCATCATCATCATGTCAGCCGAAAGATGTCCTCTGCTGGACATAGACCTCCCCCAAGGCTCTCCACTCAGAAAGGTCTTGTGCTTTCCGCAACCACCGAGGTCCCGCGATCTTTACTAGGTCGTCGCTCCATCTTGTTGGAGGCCACTGACAGTTGACCATCTGATCAGGTGACCCACTGCTCGTTTGCCTTCCTCGTCGTATAAAAAAAAGCTCGTCTCCCGGTCGTGGACGCCATTCCTAGGTTTAATCGCTAATTAAAAATTACGTGAATCCTTAGGCAACCACAATCAAAACAAACGGAAGTCTACTATTAATAGCGACACCAGTTTCATATCAAATCATTTGAATTGCACCCAAATCATGATCACAAAACACATTACGTTTTATATTTCCACATTTATTTCCGCTACTCAGATAAACATCGAAATTGTGGTTATTACTGAACTTACGAAATTTGTTCATTTCTGCTTCCACTCCTAATAACAGAACACGTTTAAAAAAAGTCAAAAGCGAAATTAAAAAAGAAATTGACACCATGAAGCGTACGGTTTCCAAACTTATTTTGTTCGGAGTGTTGACAGTTCTTCTAATCTCTTTTGTTTCTTGTCAAGAAGAAGCTGCCACTACCGCGGCCACAACTGGCAAAGAAGAAGAGGAAGAGGAAGAACCGGAGAAGAAGAGTTGTTCCATCTGGTGCTGGATCCAGAAGATCGCCATGTTTGTCATATCCCAGCTGTTGAGCGGTTAAAACGATGGTAATAAAGATGTTTTGAAATTGCGTGTTGTTATTGTATTGTAGTTGGTAGCCGACCTTCACTAATTGGAGAGGCAGTTGAAGAAGAAGAATTGTATTGTAAATGCCGTGCCAGCTTAGGGGTTTGACCTATGCCCTCTCAAGCAGAGGGTCATGGGTTCGAGACCTGGCTCACATCTTTGAATTTTTCGGCCTTTATGTGCTAAATTTTTGGTGAAGGGAATCATCGTGAGAACCTGCATTGTTCTGCGAAATAATTCAATGGTGTGTGTGAAGTTCCCGCACTGGGTCCCCGTAGGAATATAGCCCGAGAGAGAGAGCGAGAGAGAAAGAAGGCCTCTGCCCAGTAGTGGGACGCTAATTAGGTTGATGATGACAATTAATGATGATGGTACATGTTAGTTAATTGTTACGGTGTTATACATATAGTCCTCTATGAGCGTAATATGTTACATCTACACATATGGCAGACCCCTACGCGTACTATCGAACAAAGTTAATCCTGACCCACCGAGGAACCCTTTCACTGTAAACCGTCACAGTGACATCGCATTGTTTGTTAAGGAAAATAGTATTAATGTGAGAACATTTTATTGTGCGTCAGTGGGTCAAGCTCGACTTGTCGAATCCTGCGTAACGTTACGGTTATCGTATCGAGATTGAGAAACCTCATACTAAATTTTAGTTCCAAATACGCTCACGGGCGGGCGCTGTTCCAAACGTCATACAAACTCGTTAGACGCAGGATTCGATAAGTCGTGCTTAGGGCACTGGTTAGGGTGGCCGGGAGGGACTGGATGCAGAAGGCGCAAGACCGGAAGGAATGGCGTGCATAAAAAGACCCTATTATTCATAAATTTATTTTAACTAAAATGCAGTTAAAGTCCGTTTGTCCTTTTTTGTAGAGATGCAACGGATATCCGATCACTATCCGGTATCCGGCCTATCCGGCCACATTTTACTATCCGGCCGAATACCGGATAGTAGCGTAGTATCCGGATGGATACCGGATAGCCTAGTGGTTAGTGACCCTGACTATGAAGCTTGAGGTCCCGGGTTCAAATCCCGGTCAGGGCAGATGTTTGTATGATGAATACGAATTTTTGTTCTCGGGTCTTGGATGTTTAATATGTATATAAGTATGTATATATATATATATATATATATATATATATATATATGTATGTTTATCCGTTGTCTAGTACCCATAGTACAGGCTTTGCCTAGTTTGGGACTAGGTCAATTGGTGTCAAATTGTCCCGTGATATTTATTTATTTTTATTTTATTTTATTGTTTTTATTATTTAGTACCTATAATCGGGAGAAAATTTGAGTAACATAAATATCAAACAACAAAGCAATCAAAAAATTGCCTACAACGGCTACAACATGCCTCTACAACGGCTACAACTTGCCTACCAGTAGAAACACGTTGCAACCTGTACCGCCCATCGAGCCCGCGTGTCGTCGAATTTACTCCATCTAGGTATTTTAGGTAAAAAAAAAATGGCTGAAAAATGGCGGTCGCGACGGCCGGATATCCGGTATCCGGCCAAACCACTATCCATTGCATCTCTACTTTTTTGTCACATTGACATTTCCGTTAGTAAGAAGAAGACAAAACCTATATTAGCTAATGGAGGCTTGAGTGAAGTTTATGAATAAGCCCATGAAGGTTGAAAAAGAGAACCTAAGCGTTCACCTGGTTTTTCATAAATATGACGAAGACAGGTTCCTTAGTGTGTTTATCATTGGCACAGTAGGTACAGGCCATATTGTATAATGGCTCTCAGCTTCACTTTTGCATTCGCCATCTCGTTCTCGCGAGATCTTGTAGCACATGACAGGAAAATATGGCGAATTTTCTGCTTTCTTTTTGACTTGTATTAACTTTCGGAGATGATATTCTCGCAATGTTCTTGTTCGTGTATCTTTAATCACCTGAATTTTAATAGTCAACCTGAGATGTCATCATTATCATGATCAGCCTATTCTAGTACACTGCTGGACATAGGCCTCCCCTAATGAGCGCCATAGCGCCCTGTCTACAGCTTGCCGCATCCAGCATCTACCTGCAGTCTTTCGCAGATCGTCATCCCACCTGGCCGGAGGGTAAAAAAAAAACTACATCCTAAAAGGACATCATCATCAACGGTCTGTTTTCATCTATGAAAGATGGTTTAAGCAGCGTCCATAATAATGCGGCACTTATGCACGTGGTTTGTAACGGGTATGTATTACAATACCGACAAACCATAATACCTACAATTGGAATGCCAACGCTTAACACATCGAAATTCAGAACACCGACAGTACAGAACACCGATAACCGATATACCGACGTTCGAAATACCTATTTTCAAATGATCGATTGTACGAAATTCCGAAAGTCAAAATGTCGATAGTTATTTTGGTCTACGTATTATAAAGCCGAAATTCAAAAGACCGAAATTTGATATGACCTATGATCGCAAAGCGGAACATTGAAATGTCGAATGTTTATTTGACCGAAAAGTTTAAAATCCCGAAAGTTAATATACCTACTAATCCGCTAAGTCGTCCGCTTCCAAATTTTAAGGCCCTTTTTCGACCACTTCTTCACTTCTCAAGTCTGGTTACAATACAATAATCTCGTAGTGAAATTGTGTTCATTGGGCCAGGATCGTCTCCATAGGAGGGAACTCTTCAACGGTTGATGGTATCGACTTGAAATTTAATTTTTAATTATACCTATTATAGAACTATAAACAAAAACTGAAAAACTTATTTTAGGTTCCAACTTATTTTAGGTTATTAGGTTAGGTTAGAATTGCGTCAAAGCGCGAAGCGCCTCAACGCGCGGAGCTCCGTCGACTTCTTCTCGCAGATATTCAAAGTTAGTTAAAGTAGTTGTGAGTCGCAAAATTCAAAGTTAGTTAAAGTTAGTTTTGAGTCGCAAAGTTAGTTTGTTTTAAAGTAACATTTGGTCAAATGATAATTCAAGAGCTTTTAACATGAAATTACCGTGAGACTCAATCATAGTGAAATAAACGGATTACTCACGTATGTCAGTCGAGTATAGCCCTAGATAGGTATAGGCCTAGAGCAGATTAGTCCGAAACATGTCGGGCTATACTCGACTGACGTAGGTGAGTGATCCGTTTATTTCACTATAATTCAACAGCTGCGAGAAAAAGTCGACGGAGCTCCGCTTCGCGGAGCTCCTGTTCCGCAAAGTTGAGGCGCTTCGCGCCTTGACGCAATTCTAACCTAACCTAATAACCTAAAATAAGTTGGAACCCTTAATAAGTTTTTCAGTCTTGTATATAGTTTTATGTCAGTAGGTATAATTACAAATTTAATTTCAAGTCGTTACCATCAACCGTTGAAGAGTTCCCTCCTATGGAGATGATCCTGGCCCAACAGAATTTCACTACGAGGTTATTGTGTTGTAACCAGACTTGCATAAGTATGCCAAATTTCAGCTCAATTGGATACCGAGAAGTGGTCAAAAAGGGTTTTAAAATTTTGAAGCGGACGACGTGGTGGATAAGTAGGTATATTAACTTTCGGGATTTTAAACTTTTCGGTAAAATAAACATTCGACATTTCAATGTTTGGCTTATGTACGTAAGTAATGTTGTAGATACTTTCATCCACTGCTGAACATAGGCCTCCCCCAAGGCTCTCCACTGAGACCGGTCTAGTGCTTTCTGCATCCACCGCGGTCCCGCGATCTTTACTAGTTCGTCGCTCCATCTTGTTGGAGGCCTACCGACAGCTCGTCTCCCAGTCCGTGGACGCCATTCGAGAACCTTCTGACCCCATCGGCCATCAGTTCTGCGAGCTATGTGCCTCGCCCACTGCCACTTAAGTTTCGCAATTCTTCGGGCTATGTCGGTAACCTTAGTTCTACTGCGGATATCATCATTCCTGATTCTATTCCGCAGAGAAACCCCGAGTATAGCCCTCTCCATCGCCCTCTGAGTGCCTTTGAGCTTTCTTACGAGGCCCATCGTTAGCGCCACATCGTAGGTACTTTCGGTCATTTGAAATTAGATATTTTAAACTTCGGTGTATCGGCTATCGACATTTAGTATTTTCGGTATTTTGAATTTCGATATTTTAAACGTCGATTATTTAATTTGTAGTTATTATGAATTTTCGGCATTATAATTTTCGACCTTTCGTGTGTAGGTATATCAATCTTCGGGATTGCAGTTTCGGGCTTTTATGCTTTCGGTCAAACGTGTTTTCGGGATTTTGAACTTTCGGTTATATAAACATTCGACTTTTTAATATTCGGCCTTCCGTTCATAGGCTTTGTGAAATTCGATCTTTCGTACTTCGGTATTGTAATACATACCCTTTGTAAGGTCGATACGGGAGCGACGTCTCATAATCGAAAAGGACTTAATGTAGACGTAACCCCTATTATAATAAAGTCCCATTGGCACAAACACGAAAGTGCAATAAGGCCTTTTGGTGAGTTTCCGATTGATACAAAGCGAACGGCCGCGGGGCATGCATGGAAACAAATGAATTCCCATCAAAATACACAGCAAAGGTCCACACGACTATTAATAGAGATTGTTGACTTACACGTGTTGACTCGAAAGGGTAAATATGACGGAATGTCTAGTAGCTGTGTTGATAGATTTTCTATTGTTCTATACCGGAAATCGACTGTAGCTATTACATATATACAAGTCGATATCTCAGGGGACCAAAGAGCTGGCAGATTTCTCAGTAGCCAAGAGATAATGTTGCCAGCATCTTTGGTACAATGCCTCAGGGGACTTCTTTTTCAGACAGTTACCTACTTTAGATTTTGTTATGAATTTTAATTTCACTTCTTATTTAGGATAGGTAAGTATTTATTTTAGCAAAAGGCAAGCCATAGTTTCTGCCTACCCCGTGGGAAGGAGGCGCGATATTGTGTGTGTGTATGTGTATTAATTTTATTGTTTTAGCTTAGTTCAATAACATGTTTCATTGCAATGTAATTACTCACAGATTTACCACGACAAGGCGAGAAAGACAACGTTCTTGTCGTGCACTGATGTCAAATTTGCTCATAAATGATGTTGTCTCTCGCATTTGTCATGGGCAAAATCAGAATACGTACGTAATTGTACTGTTAACAAGTCACTGAGACCTTTCCGTTAAAAGTGCCCACGCAAAATTCCTTAACACACAAAATTCGTTGATTTTATTAGGCGTAAGGATGGATTGATTGTGATTCCCTCTCTTTTGATGTATCGCTGTAAATTCGCTTGAATTAAATTACACTGAGAATTCCTTTTGAGACCTCGTGGGGAATTTCCAGCTTGTTCGCTTTTGAGCTCTGACAATGTGAAGTATTAGGTTTTAAAGCTTCATATTGATACATTAGGTACTTACTTAAGCCTCTGTATGAATGAATACCCGTTAGTAAATAAATATAATGTACTTAGCTAATGGTGCGAGCATAGATTTTTTATTTTAATAACTCTTTTTTTCATTCACAAGTGCTATAGCGTCTACTTAAAGAAACAGGCGTTATAAGTTACGCACGTCAAATTTATAGCACCTCTTTTTAGGTTCGTTCTGTCAGTAGTCTGTGAGATCATAGCTCCCAAATGAATGAATGAAATGAAGAAAAAGATGATGTGCGGGATGCACCTATTTGGTTCGAAGAAAAACGCGAAAGTCGATTACTTCAAGCTGGGGCGAGAGTAGAGCTTGGTATTTGGCAGGACGACGTATTATTGTGTCGGAGCTTGTCTGGTAAATGAATTGTAAGTGTTTCTATACGGCAATCTATGCTCTTTTATACGGTGGCTTATCCCCACTACCAAGTTCTACTCCTCCCACCACACATCAGTTTTATTGTGTGACAATCTTAAACTTAATCTATAATTTGGCTTAAAACTACTGAAACTTACGTATTTAATAACTATTTGTTATTTCATTCCGCTGCAGTTAGCATCGTCTGAACGGCTTGCGCCGACTGAGCGCGCGCGGCGCGCGCATCACGATTATATTTACGTACCTCTTCCCCCACACCCGGAGTATAAATATAAAATGCGCGCACCCCGCGGTCGCCCTCAGTCGCGATTCGATGCCTGCACTGTGCGTATCTAATAGGCGTCCGTTTGTTCTTTCCTATTAATTACATATTTATCTATTTAGATTTAATATTTAATTTAGAACACCTATTAGGTACGCTGGAATGAAAGAATGGACAAGAAGACCTTTATTTACTTAAATAACTTATAACTATATACACGGACGGACTTTATTCTAGCGCTGTAGTTGTATCCGTAGTAATAATAAACAGCCGTTCTGCACATCTCTCCCGCCGTGCGTCACTCGAGCGAGTGAGGCATACCTTGTGTGTGTAGATCGGCTGGCTTCGTAGGTAGGACGATGAGCTTTTTCGTTGGCCTCCGGAGGACTCCGCCTTTTGTTTGTACGTCTACAACTCTCGTGACGCCGTCTGGGCCCGGGTAGGTAGCAATAACCCGTCCGCGCGGCCATGTATTGCGCGGCAGGGTTCCGTCGGCGATTAACACCACGTCGTCCACGGCGACCGGGGGCCCCCATCCGTAGGGCTCCCGCCGGTATTGGAGTGTGGGCAGGTACTCCCGCATCCAACGGCCCCAGAAGTGGTCCGCGAGGCGTTGGGACGTCCTCCATGTTGCGCGGCCAATGAGCGTGGAGTCGTCGAAGGTGCCTGCCATGGGTTCGCGCGCCGACCCGCCGAGCAGGAAATGGTTCGGCGTGATGGCTTCGGGCTCGTCAGGTTCCACGGGGACGTGTGTCAGTGGGCGGCTGTTGACCGTGTACTCCGCCTCTGCGAGTAGGGTGGCCAGGGTCTCGTCGCTCGGGTTTCGCTCCTTCAATACGGCGTATAGGGCTCTTTTAATACTGGAGCACATCCGTTCCCAGGCCCCGCCCATGAAAGGGGCCCCAGCTGGTATAAAGCGCCATGTGATGAGGCGCTGTGATGCCCCTTGCTGCGTGGCCTTGATGAAAACGTCTCGGAGCTCTCGATCTGCAGCGTGAAAGTTCGTTCCGTTGTCCGACCATATCTCCGTGGGACAACCTCGGCGCGCGACCATGCGGCGCAGCGCCATGACTGCCGAGTCCCCGCTCAGGCTGGGCACGACCTCGAGGTGTACGGCGCGCACGGTGAGACACGTAAACAATGCGACGTATCTGTTTTGTGTGCCGCGGCCGACTTTGACTCCGATGGGTCCGAAGTAATCCACGCCCGTGTAAGTGAACGGGCGTTGGTGGTGTGCTAGTCGTGCAGTCGGATGGTTTCCCGTGGGCGGCACCGGCGGCTTTGTTTTTTTTATGCGGCACGGCAGGCAGCGATAAAGCACCATTCTTGTTACCGGGCGGAGTCTCAGGATATAGTAGTACTGTTTACACTCGTTGATTGTCGCTTCTACGCCTTGATGATTCATCTGACGATGTATAAAGTCTATGTATAGCTTGGCGGCTATGTGGTTGCCGTCGACTATAGGCGGGCGCTTCTGTTGCTCGGTTATGTCCGTGGCGGCGTCGATTCGCGTCTTCAATGTAATGACTCCGTTGATTAACTCAATCGCTAAAGAGCGTAAGCGACTGTGTTTAGACGGCGGCTTATTGTTCTGTAGCGCTTTCAATTCATCGCCGAATGACTCATGCTGGCTGGCGCGAATGACTAGTCGCTCGGCTTCTATTATGTAAGCTGCATCGAGTATACTATACTTTTCGACGTATTGCTGTTTTCGTGGAGTTTGTTTTGGCGCGTCGGGCTTACAGCGATTTGACCAACCTGGATCTTGTTGTTTATTTTTTCGTGTCCGTTTGTAATGCGTTCTTCCTCGATGCGGCCGGGAGAGGTCGATGAATTGGAGCACTCGTCCTATTGTACGAGTCAGCCGTTCCCACTTAGAATAGCGTTGCGGTGACGGTAACCATGAGAATGGTTCGGTGTCGCTTTTTTCTATCGCTGAGTGTACTCGTTCTTCGCCCGTGCATTCTATATGCCGTTGTTCGGGTTCCGTCGGCCATGTCGACGGGTCTTCGTATAGAAACTCGGGGCCGGTGAACCAGTTGTGCCGCGCTCTGAAGTCACGTGGTACATCACGTGTCGCTTCGTCGGCGACGTTCAGTTTCGTCGGCACCCAGCGCCATTCGCTTATAGAGCTGTTTTCTTCGATTGCCGTTATGCGGTGGGCCACGAACGGGCGATAAGATCGCGCGCCCGCCCTTAGCCATGCTAGGACTGTCTTGCTGTCTGTCCAAAATAATTTCTTTTCCGGCTTGTGATCATGCTCTTCAATTACTGCCGAAGCTATTCTGCTTCCCAGCACCGCCGCTTGAAGTTCTAGTCGTGGGATCAACGTGAGTTTTAGCGGCGCGACTTTCGCCTTCGCCGTGATGAGAGACACGTGTGTGGTACCGTCAGCTGTTGTTACTCGCCAGTACAAGGCGCAAGTGTAGGCAGTTTCACTTGCGTCCACAAAAGTGTGAAGTTGACGTGATGACGCTTCGGTGTAGCGGGGGTAGTAGCGGGGTATCGCTACGTCACGCAGCGCCTTTAAATGTCGCGTCCATTCGACCCATTGTTGAGCAAGGTCTTTGTCTAATTTATCATCCCATCCTGTACCACGCCGCCATATTTCTTGCAGTATTTTCTTTGCTTGGATTGTCACAGGTGAGGCGAGCCCTAGTGGATCGTAGACGGACATCATGATTTTTAATACTTGTCTCTTCGTCGGCTCCTCGCTGTCTAGCGCGCCCGGTGGCAGTCGTGTGAGGTCTAAGTTAAAGGCAAGTTCGTCCGTTGTAGGCTTCCAAATCTGTCCTAGCACGCGTTCATTTTTCATTTCGTATTTATTTAATTCGAAGTGCGTAGGATCGGCCGGCGAGTCTTGAAGACGTTCTAACACTCGTGTGGAGTTAAAAGTCCATTGGCGTAGCTCGTAGTGTGCTTGTTTATGGATATAGCGGACGTCGCCCGCTATCTTAATCGCTTCAGCTTCGGTCTCGAAGCTTTGAAGATAATCGTCGACGTAGTGGTTTCGTACTATGGCTCTGGCTGCGTTCGGGCGTGTATCTTCATACCTTAGTGCGTTCGCGTTCTTTACATAAATGGCTATGGCTGGCGAACACGTCGCGCCAAATATAAGTGACGTCATTCTATACTCGCGCGGCGGAGCGTTGTCGCGTGAGTCGCTTCGCCACAGGTAACGCAGCGCATCTCTATCTTCTGGATTTATCTTTACTTGCATAAACATTTCGCGAATATCAGCGCCCACAGCAATGGGATGTTGGCGGAATCGCATAAGTACTCCCGGCAGAGATTGTAGCAGATCGGGGCCGGTGAGTAGGCAATCGTTGAGCGATACTCCTTTCGTTTTAGCAGCGGCATCGTGTACTATGCGTACTTTGTTGGGTTTTAGCGGGTTGAATACGGCGAAGTGCGGTAAGTACCATACTTTTTTTTCTTTATTTAGCGGCGCAGGCTCGGCGTAGCCTTTTGAAAGTAAAGCTTCCATTTCTTTGTCGTAGCGTTTTTTCAGTTCCTCGTTTTTGTCAAGTTTTTTCTCAATATTGTGTAGCCGGTTTAATGTGTTATAGTAGTTATCAGGCAGCTGTACATCTTCATTCTTCCACAAGAGCGGCGTCTGGTAGTGACCGTCGTCGGTAATCGTCATTTTGTTCGACAAAATAACGAGCGCTTTTTCTTCTACGTCGGACTGTGGACGCTTCGCCTCGATGAATAGTGATTCGAGAGCGAAGTAGTCGGCGAGTTGCTTGTTCATGTCTTTGTCCTCTTGAGATATCGCAGATGTATAGTTAGTTGTATGTATCTGCTTCCCAAGACTTCGAGTGTGGGCGCCGTGAAGAACCCATCCGAGTGCTGTGAGCGACGCGATTGGTTGATGTCGCTGTCCCCGTCGAGTCTCGCTACTGACTAATAAGTGCCAATTATCTTGTCCAATGAGTATCTTGGGTACCGCCGAAGTGTATTTAAGATGGCCTTCAATGTCATGTAGATGTTCGCATGTATGGAGATCTTCATTTCTGATCGTCTGTGGTGACAAGCGAAGGTCGTCTATAGTGCGCGCGCAGATTTTGTGTTCATTTTTTGTCGCGCCGCGTACGTTGAGCGTCACCTGGCGAGATCTCGATGCGTTGATCTTCTCATTAGTAATAGCTTCTATTTGTAGTGGGACAACGGGACCGTCGAGACCTACTTGTTGAGCGATGTCTTCATGGACGAGTGTTATCGTTGAACCGTCGTCGAGTAACGCATATGTGTGTGCCACTCCCGCCGGTCCCGAGATCTCGATGGGCGCTACTTTCAAATAGGCTCGTGTGTGCTTAGACGTCCACGTCGATGCTACGGCTTCTTTACCGACTTCATTTGTGTTCTCTTCTTCGAGCTTTTTGTAGTGCAGCAATTTATGATGAAAATATTCGCAGCCGTCTTGCTCGCACTTGATGCGTTTGCAATGATGTACTCTGCTTCTATAGCGCAAACAACGGAAACACAACCGCTTATCTTTTGCTATCTTCCATCGTTCGTCGACCTCTTCTTTTGCGTACTTCGGGCACTTGTCAATGTAATGCCCGGTGATGTTGCAACATACGCATTTGTGTACCGGCTTGTCCGTAGCGACGAAAGTTTTGTGCGTCTTGGTTTTTTCCGGTAACTCTGGCCTTTCAACGCTCTCTGGTAAGGCGTACGGTGCGCAGTAGTCCACTTCGCGTTGTAAAAATGTGGTTAGCTTTGAAAGGTCAGGTTCTTCTGTGCGCTGCGCGGCTGCGTAGTCAAACCATCTATAACGCAGGCTCGGCGTAAGCTTCTCTAAGACGGTCTTCGTTGTTTCCGGACTGAAGAGGTAATGCGCACGATTGAGCGCCTTGAGTGCAGCCGTTGAGTTAGCTACGCGGCTCGCAAATACGCAGATGTCCCGCGGCGAATTGACTTGATGTTGTCTTCGTGGATCGTGGAGGTGGCGCAGGGGGTGTCTGTGAGTTTTTCGGCGGGACGGCCTGCTGGGGCTCTTGTGACTGTGGGGGGTCCCGTGGAAGGCCCTGTGCCACGATCAACTGATTTTCTTCCATTTTGAATTGCTTCGCAGTACACGATGACTGTGTGGCGGTTACGGACGATTCGGCTTTAATGTCGTCCGCTGGCTCCGACCCGAATAGCGTTTTCCCTATTGTCTTCTTTTTCGACGATCTCGTAATAGGCATTTCTTCGTTTTCTTTCTTGAATCCGGTTCGAAGGACCACAATGTGCGGGATGCACCTATTTGGTTCGAAGAAAAACGCGAAAGTCGATTACTTCAAGCTGGGGCGAGAGTAGAGCTTGGTATTTGGCAGGACGACGTATTATTGTGTCGGAGCTTGTCTGGTAAATGAATTGTAAGTGTTTCTATACGGCAATCTATGCTCTTTTATACGGTGGCTTATCCCCACTACCAAGTTCTACTCCTCCCACCACACATCAGTTTTATTGTGTGACAATCTTAAACTTAATCTACAATTTGGCTTAAAACTACTGAAACTTACATATTTAATAACTATTTGTTATTTCATTCCGCTGCAGTTAGCATCGTCTGAACGGCTTGCGCCGACTGAGCGCGCGCGGCGCGCGCATCACGATTATATTTACGTACCTCTTCCCCCACACCCGGAGTATAAATATAAAATGCGCGCACCCCGCGGTCGCGCCGAGTCCGACGACGACATCACAGTAGCCAATCTGGCGCGCACTGAATCTGAACGTAGCTGCCCAAGTCCACAGGGTAACACTAGCCTAGTTTACTCACCGCACCGCCCCCTCCGGAGGAGGCGAAGTCGACGTACCCCACAAAACACCACAAGTGGGCGACCCCACTATTTTTACCGATATCGTCATATTCCGGGTAGGTTCTCTCCCATCAGACCTCAACCTGACTGAGTTTCTTGTCGATTCTTCTCAGTCAGGCTTAACGTAATCTTTCCGAATCGTCAGTAGCATTAAAAATCCGTTTGTTTGCAACATCTCCCTTAGCGTCCAAAGCCGAGGCCGGCTCAATAGGAGCACCCTTTGGCATGCTAAGTAAAATTCCCTTGCTGAGCAGCCCGTCTGGCTGCTCGCCCTCTCTCCGGTAAGCAGTAAAGGCCATCTGAGGCCAACTGCAAGCGTCCATTCCAAAAAAAAAAAAAAAACCCGCGGTCGCCCTCAGTCGCGATTCGATGCCTGCACTGTGCGTATCTAATAGGCGTCCGTTTGTTCTTTCCTATTAATTACATATTTATCTATTTAGATTTAATATTTAATTTAGAACACCTATTAGGTACGCTGGAATGAAAGAATGGACAAGAAGACCTTTATTTACTTAAATAACTTATAACTATATACACGGACGGACTTTATTCTAGCGCTGTAGTTGTATCCGTAGTAATAATAAACAGCCGTTCTGCACAGATGACGAATACCAAGGCGAAGCCGAGTGAGACAATAAGCACACAGGCTATTCCCCTCAAAAACCCTATGGCCTTTCTAAAGTTGACTGTGGATTAAGGAAAAGTAACTCTGGTCATCAGCTTTATTTTCTCAAGAGAATCCGATACAAGTGTGTGCAGTCGTTGAAAACCTTAGCTTTTCTGCAGACGTCTTGTTTGTATTGTGTCGCCTCTGCGTTCTCAACGCACGTACTGCCAAAGTCTCGTACCATGTTCACCCGCTCCAGCTGGTTAGCTACTTGCACTCGTTTTCTGAAAAAAAAATGTGTGAGGCTCAGTGCTAGGGTCACGGCCCTCAATTATTTGTAAGAAATTATTAATTTAAACCCCCGACGCAAAAAAAGGGGGTTATAAGTTTGATCTGTGTACGTGTGTGTCTGTCTGTGGCATCATAGCTCCTAAACGGACGAACGGATTTCGGCGCGGCTCTTTTTAATCGAAAGCGCCGTTCGCCGTTTTCGAGGTATTGAACTTTGAAATGAAAGTGTCAGGAGTTTTTCAACTATTCTAAGTTGGTTAGGTTATTTACAACATCATTAAATCCACTTACTTATAAACATCCAAATTAAACACTCCATTCGAACTCATGATGCCAAATTTCTTGAGCACACAGAATATGATGCACTGCTCATCCGACTCCTGGAGCTCGAGACGTTTCGTCTTCGGGTACATCTCGTTGAGGCAGGCCTCCGCCACGATGTCGCTTAGCTTGTCGTGCGCGTACATGACGGAGATCCGTGCGTGGGCGCACCCCAGCAGGAGAAGGAGGAAGAATAACGCTGGAATAGAAGGAGAATTACATGGTGTGCGTGAAGTTAGCGATGTTACGAGTCGACCCTTTTCCAACTCGGATAACTCGAGTTGATTCGGAACGTTGATCCGAATCAGAATACGAGTTGACTCGACTCGGATCAACCGGATGGCGTTCGCTCAGTCCGCGAGTCGGCGAGTCGAGTCGAGTTCGGCGTATTCGAGTTGGCGTATACGAGTCGCCGAGTTGGCGATTCGCATAACTTGTATAACTCGCATTCGCATTCGTATCAAGCCGAATCAATCAAGTTGGGTGCACGTTGCGGTTGCGCGATTCGAACCGCCGAGTGGAACCGGCAAGTCGAGTTGAACCGAGTTGCGAAGGAACTTTATTCGAATCAACTCGCATAGCGTCTGATTCGGATCATCCGAATCAGACAACTCGACTCGCCCATCGCTACGTGAAGTTCCCAATATGCACTGGGCCCGCGTGGGAACCATAGCTCATAAGACCTGCCATTTCCAAAAACTAAAAATCTAGACGTTAACTTCCTTATATATATTGGAGACAAGTAAATTAATAAGGAAATATAAATACCTTTTTCCTAATCAACATCCAACAAATCTGCACCCTATTAATTTCCGCCCAAGAAACAAATTGCCTCTGCCAAATTCTAAACTAAAGCTACATAGTTCTGGCCCATATGCCATGTGCATTAAAATATATAACCATTTACCGAAAATCATAAAAGATGAAACTAGGGACAACATATTTATCAAGAACCTTAATAAATATCTGCTGCACAAAAGCTATTATACGTTGCAAGAGTTTTTTTCAAATTAAAACATTAGATCCCAAAAAACGAGACACCTACTGTTACCAATTTTAATATATTTGTTAATTGTAAGTAAATATACTGCGGTGCCCTGCAGGGTTTCATGGCTGAACTTTTTTAAGTATATAAGATCTTTGTAACCTGTGAAAAGCATGTAATAAATGAACTATGAATTATAGTGAGAGGAGGTGAGTGCTCAGCAGTGGGACGTAAATACGCTGATGACATTGATATAGAGAGCAGAGTTTAAATGAACTGCAGCACAGACACCGAAGTCTTGATGATTCGATTTGATGTTGAGGTTTTTTTCACTGGCTTGAATGGTGTCTAACTTCAGGGTAAAGGCCTCCCTCACAAATTGAACAATGTTACGAGTACATGTTATAATTAAATTTTAATTAGAAATGTTAAAGACTAGTTTTATTTCGTGATATGAGAACATCATCTTAATTTTTATCATCATGATCGGCCGGAAGTCCACTGCTGGACATAGGCCTTCCCCAAGGATCTCCACGACGATCGGTTTTATGCTATCCGCAGCCAATGGCTTCCTGCGATCTTTACCAGATCGTCCGTCCACCTTACGGGAGGTACGTTATGTAAAATTGGTATTTTGTATTCCCCCTCAATGACAACAAAGCAACGAGATATACTTCCTTTTGCACTTTACTCTATCAAACGAGAAAGCCAGCGACCGTTTGTGTGCACATCCGCCTATTAGGCATAATATAACCGATCAACAGGTTATTAATAATATTTCAATGTAATAGTAACCCTTCATCATAATAATATCGGTAAAGGAGAATGTTAACACGTAGGTATTCCTTATTTTATGTTTGAGGCTTATTTTTTTACCTTCACGTAATGAAATATGGTTGATGATGACGATGATTTACGATTGATGATATTTTTAAGATTAATACCACTAGCTAGATTTAACTAGGTTCTTGACTTGCAGTCTACACCGAGCCTTAACACTGCACCTCTTATAATTAACGGGTAGAATGATGAATTTTAGTCACAATTTCTCTCAAATAAAACAAAAGCAGTTACACCAACAATTTAATACAAAAAAGTATAAATTATACAAAACACGCATATTTTATCGATCATCTTCTCCAGTTGTAAATGAGATGGCATACAACTGCGTACAGTCGTTGAAGACCTTCGCCTTCTTACAAACGTCGTGGTCCAAGTTCATACCGTTAATGTTCTGCGCACACGTCTCGCCAACGTCTGAGATTAAGATCCTTGGGTCGTACCGGTGTATTGCCGCCACTCGCTTATAGTAGTTCCTTATGTTTATCACTCCGTCATTTGACATAATTCTAAACTTCTTTAAAACGCAATGTATTATGCAAGGGACGTCATTTCTATCAACGTGAAGAGGGTACTTATAGAGATTCCTCGGGTACATTTCGACAAGGCATTCCTGAGTGGCCTTGTCACTATTCTTGTCATGAGCGTACAGTATTGATAAGGAAGGCTCCGAATCCAAGGCAGACGATAAAAACTTGTAAGCTTTCACTGTTAACGCTAAGAATAATAACACGAAGACTATTTCTGAAACGGTTTTTAGAAATTATTACAACGTCCGAAACAGAATTAGGTCAGGTCTGTTTTGGACGGGACCTGTGTAATAAATATTAATGATTATTGCACACAAGACACTGTTTCACCGAAACCTACTTAAAAAGGCCCAACTTTGGAACAGTCATCATGTGTAATGGACTACTTTGCGAATTGCCATTTAAAAAGATTAGACGGCAAAACTTCACCCACGACCATAATACAAATGAATTTCCCCAATCCCTGTAAAACTTTGTTATAGTCTACTACAAAAGAATTAATCAAAGTTCCATTTAAACATAAAAAAGAATCCATTGTTGCCTCCATGCCTCCTGGTTTGTGAAAAGATTTCTTCTGCGATCTTACTGAGTATTACTGCAGGCGTTAAGAGCATCATTTCAAACATCCCGTATTTAAACTTTGTTAATTGTAAAACTTACTTTCCATTTCGTTGAAAGTTAGATTGTCACTCGGTTTTCAAAGCATCGTTGTGCAGCCACGAGCACGGACTGAGTTCCGATTTTGAAAACCTGTTTGCCCTGAAATGTGTTGTTGGGGAAACAAACACATGTTTTATATACCAAAAGGTTTTGGAAAACAATGTGGCATTGTTACCTGATAAGACTTAGCGCGTTCGCTCGCTGGATAAGAAATAAAAGTACAATTACCACAGGTGTGGAGTTGGCGTAACTAAAGTTTTGCCGTTTACGTAATTGCCGCTTTCTTCAGTTGGTGAGACATTTAGGAAGTTGTGGTAATGAATCTCACAATGTTCAAAGGTCATGAATCGTGGGTACTTAACCTTATTCAACGCCTTGTTGACGTCCGATGTTGTAACTTACAAATGCACGTGGGACACTTTTATATGTTGCGATATACTGTAAGACGTTTTAGTCGTAGACTCCTGAAAGATTAAATTAAAATACACATCTTTAATACATTTATTTAATTCTTCATGTAGTAACTTCATTCATCATAGTCGTTATCAAATGTTACTACATGAGATTTATGAAATGAGAGAATGGCTCTGTAGTGTGAGCTGTGCCTCACACACACACTCTTCCATCATGTACCTATATACTATTATAAATAGCCCTAAGTCTTTATAGTGACAGTATTCACTCGCAACTCCTGCATATTACTTGTCCCCAAGCTCCCAATTTCACAGCTCCAACAAAAAATTAACACGTTGATCTCTAAGCAAAAAAAAATGTTTCATGGGACCCATTGGCGATTCCTATTCAGCTGTTCGGGCCACCGGTGTACCATGGTAGGGGTTCGATTCAAACCATTCAAGGATTATTACGTATCTTTCATAAAGCATTTAAAGTCAATGCGCACAACATATTTACCGATAAGTTTCAGTACTAATAGGAGCATCCATCCATTTTCTTGCGAAGCGAAATAACAGTTTGCCCTTATTTGGCAAATGCGAACTTGAAGTGGCGTAATTAATTGGTCTCTCCCCCAGTTAACTTTGAAACTTTTTTACTAATACTGGAAGGTCTATACTGTAAATATAAGTTTTGTTAAAGATAACTACGTGATAGTTACCTAAGTAGTTTTACGCATGAAGTAGGTAGGTACTTGGGAGTGAAGTTTCTTTGAGAATATAGCTTCATCGTCGGAACTTACTTGTTATTGGATAATTAAGAGCTCTGTTGTAATAGTTGTATCAGTGGATTATTGTAGTCTTTTTAAGAAAGTAAAACATACTCCTGCTGTACTTTTAGAGGGGTATAACTATGAAGTACGTAATTGATACAGAACTACCTAGTTAAACTCATATTTTAGGAATGTTTAAGTAAGTGTTATCCATTTTAGTCCTACATATAAATATTTAGGTCATCATCATCATCATGTCAGCCGAAAGACGTCCACTGCTGGACATAGGCCTCCCCCAAGGCTCTCCACTCAGACCGGTCTTGTGCTTTCCGCGGGATCGCGGGGAAATATTTAGGTACTCATGAGTTTTTCTGTGATAACATAAAATATAAAATTTCGCTTTCTTTGGTGTTGCCGGAAATTAATAAATCGGTGACCTCAATCCATGTCTTGAAAACACACGCCAAAAAGAATGCATTGTATTCATAGAATCTCCTTCAAAAAGGTTTTGAAGTCAGTTAAAATCACGACATCCTAATTTGTCCAAAATGAAAAAAATCCTATTGCCCCAGTAGTTGGCACCTTCAATTAAATTTTTAGATAAATTAAAGATGACAAACATGGTGTCAATTATTACTTAAATTTATAACTGAAATGGATGAATACGAACTCATTAAATGTATACCAATATTATAAATGCGAAAGTAACTCTCTCTCTGTTTGTCTGTTTGTTACCTCTGAACCGACGTAAACGAAATTTGGCAAAGATATATAGTTTAAACATTGAGGACAACTATAGGCTACTTTGTATGCCGGAAAATTGTAAGGGCTTCCGTAGGATGGCACAGTTATCGCCATTCTACGCGGACGAAGTCGCGGGAAGCAGCTAGTATACAATCCGTTCTAGCTATTTACTGCGCCAGTCAAACTTGTCACATCATATTTCTCCCCGGGAACGGTCTTGGTCCTCTTATCTTCCCCGGGTTCTAACTACAGAGCAATAAATTGTGTAAGATAAATAGCCGAAAGTAAACCACATTGTTGCCTAGGGCTAAGCAAGATAGTCAAGGAGTTATAAATGAGTCTTTTTTTATAACTCCTGGACTATCACCTGGACTATCTAATCCTGCCGCTAAGCAGCAGTTCTTGCAATGTTGTATTCCGGTGTGGAGAGTAAGACAGCCGGTGTAATTACGGGCACAAGAGGCATTTCATCTTAGCTCTCTAGGTTGGCAACGCACCTGCAAACCCTCCGGGATTGCGGGTGTCTATGGGCAGTGGTGATCACTCACCATCAGGTGACCTACTTGCTCGTTTGCCTTCCTCGTCGTATAAAAAAAAACCGAAACCGACTACGACACGCAAAGGAAAGTATTGCGTTTATCAGCCTATGTATGTATGTTTGTTCCTTTGTGGCTCTCTAGAGAACAAACGCGTAAGCCGATTTTAATGATTCTTAAGTCAAATGTATTAATCTTACGAGTGTCACTAGAGACATGACAGACGCCATATTGTGGGAAATATAAAGTCTATAGGCTATGTTAAATTTGGTTAAATGAAGTATGATTTAACAAGTATTTGAAAATATTCGGGTTTTTAGTTTTTTTAACACATTTTGACAGACTACTATTAAAATGAAAAGTGCTTATTTACTTTTTATTTCTTTTCTGTTCCTGTGACCTCTTCAATGACAGCATGATGACACCTCTTATTGTGATGTGGCTAAATAAATGCACAAATAAAAAAGTGTCAGTGAGTGAGTGTCAAAAAATAACCCATCGACTTTATTTACAACTCAGTGGGAGCTTTCATAACAAGTGTTACAGGGACTATCCTAAAATGACAGACACTGGTATAAGAATAAAGTAATATTATGCCAAGTCAAATTTAGTAATGATAAACCATTCTAGAAATAAAAGCAATTTACAATGACATTAAATCTAAGCTTAAACTAAATAAACTACAACTTAAAACTAAATTAAATCTAAATAAGGCCCCCGTGGCATAGTGCCCAAAAGGCTGGCAGCGTTGCCTCGCTGAATAGCGATGCTGATTCTTTGAGAGAGAAAACTGCCAGCCCTTTGGTCACAAGTTGCATCAACTAAGCGCTTTTGTAACTCAGAAAGTCAAGTCAAAGTTGAAGTCTGCTCGTAAATGAAATTTGAGCTAATTTCATTAGGGATCTTAGTGATTAAAAAGAGCGCTATGCGACGTTGAACTTAATTTTTTGTCGTAACTGTGGTCCCTTTGTAATACTAATGTAGACTTTCTTTTTCTAATTCAAGCAATCAGTTAACTAATTAGGGATAAACTTGTCCAGTAGTTGCCATTAAATTTTTGTTAAAACCTACATGCCACTTTTTTAATATTCAAGTCGATATTTTAACCTTTTTAAGGTTCCGTACCCAAAAGGTAAAAAACGGGACCCTATTACTAAGACGGTTGTCCGTCCGTCTGTCTGTCTGTCTGTCCGTCTGTCACCAGGCTGTATCTCATGAACCATGATAGTTAGACAGTTGATATTTTCACAGATGATGTTTTTCTGTTGCCGCTATAACAAACCATACTAAAAACAGAATAAAATAAATATTTAAGTGGGGCTTCCATACAACAGACATGATTTTTTTGCCGTTTTTATAGATAATGATACAGAACCCTTCGTGCGCGAGTCCGACTCGCACTTAGCCGTTTTTTTTAAACCGAAATGAATGCTTTGTGCTGGCTGTTACCTTAAAAAAATCTCAAAAACAGATTATCAGCTCTTATACTATAATGTTTTGTAGACAGAGCTGTTATGTACCCTGACCACCAGGTGATTTATACCCTCCATCATCATTGTATTTTTATATTAGCCTCTCCATCCATGATTTATGTAAATAAAAATAATAAAAGGCATCGGGATTTTTACGGTTGAGTTCAGGATATCGAGAAAAAGGAAACAGCAATAAATCATGATATTTATCATTTATTAACAATAATAATGTTATGTGAAATGTTGTGAAGTGGAACAACTTCAGTGTTGTCTAGATGGGTACATTTTTTCGTATTTTCACACTTTTTCCTATTTAATCATTAGCTAAAAGTTGCTGTACAATATACAAAACTATTCTTCTTAACCTACAATAAATGTCACAACCTTCCTTTTGAACTCCAGTCGCTTTCTCTGTGGTAGTAGTTGTTGAATAATTTACAGGACAAGCTGATGTGAAAAACATACATGATGTAAATAGTAGTATTTGCACAAAAGTGACGAATGTTCTAGGTATTGTCGACATTTTAAGTTATGAAATTAACACTTACACTTCAGGTGTCACGCTCTTGGACTATTGAATAATTTTAAGTGACAAATTATTCCATCAGTTACAAAATATAGAATTTAAAATTAAAATTAAATTACTCGTCCCGAAATTTAGACCTAAAATATTTAGTACTATTTATAATAGGAATAAAAACTTTTGGCCTTCGTAAACTCTGAGACTGAAACGCTAATAGAAACAGCTCAGCATTTTCTCAACCCTTAATTTCGTAATATTGCTGACGAACTTTTTCAAATTATCTTGACTGTTCTTTCTGGTTCATCGGCTCATTATCGTTTTGTACCATTTTTTTATGACTTTAAATGTGAAAGGTGTAGGTATATTATGTCAATATCGGTAACAAATTAACAGATACAGTTATTACAAAAATACAAAATACAACTAACGCTCTTATTTTACTAGTCTACATAAAGGCCAGTAGAAAAACTATGTAAATTGCTTCCAATAGGCACAAAAATAGAAAAATATAAATAAAAAGCATACGCAGCTAAGCACTTATAAATTTTACACCTAACGAATTTAGACCTTCACGGACACGGAGCGAAAAATACAGGATAGCTTAATTGCTACAACAACCACGGCTATTCTTCTTCTGGACTGTAAGTATATAAATCAAACACTACCGTCATGCCAAGTAGTACCTAATCCATGACAACAATAGAAAAGTGGAAAACACCCTGTTATTTTTATTTCAAAGCCTCACATCTCAAGAATAAGTGAGAACCTTCTTGACTGAACTAGCTCCTGACTGAAAAACCAAGTACAAACCGGTCTATCCGTGTCGGAGCTACGATTCACGCGTTCAAGTTATAACACTCGACTTTTTGCGTCGAGATTTAAAACAGAAATTCAAAATCCAACGCCTCTTTTAAAAGCTAGTTTTACACACTTTAAAGATAGGTACACAATTTCAGACGAAGCCATCCGAAAAGCCATTAGCGTTCAACCCGTTTCATCCCGAAAGACCGAAGCGTAAATCTGGAACAAATTGTGTTGTTTTGAAATCAATTTGTCACGACACTCGGGCTTAGTTAAATAATTACAAACCTCTTACCGTCTTGGAGATGATTAACTTTTATTACACGGGTTTAATAGTCAGTTTGGGTTGGTTGATTGATTGATTTAGACTTACCTTTAAAAGATCTTCTACCTAGGTACTTCTAGTTTATTAATTGTTTTTTTATACGACAAGGTAGGCAAACGAGCTTTTGGTCACCTGATGTAAGTGATCACCGCTGTCCATAGACACCCGTAGCCCCGGAGGGTTTGCAAATGAGTTGCCAACCTAGAGAGCTAAGATGAAATGCCTCTTGTGCCCGTAATTCCACAGGCTGTCTTACTCTCCACACCGGAACACAACAGTGCAAGCATTGCTGCTTAGCCGCACCGGCAGTCTTCGGTTTTGGCAAACTCCCAGTTGTCAATGAAGTCTTAGAGTATATAGATACTCTAGATGCTTGGGCATAGGCCCATTGCGTATTTTTACTCGCGGGCAACGTGCAGACACATCGATAGTAAGACGTGGCATCTACGCGATTGAATCAATAGATTACTCATTTATGCAGCTCAAAGGAGGTGAACGAAGTGTAACAGCTCATAAAATGAACGCGCATCTCCGGCGCGTAAAAATGACATAAATGGCATAACGTCAGTCTGGTCTGTACCTAACCTAAGTTATGTAACCGATGCTAGCGTCGATGACTTTACATTTTGCACTCACCAAAGGAGCCAAACTCAGGCCTGCGGTTAGGAAACAAAAGAATAACACACACACACACACACATGTCATAAAATCATAACGGATAGCGTTATCGCCGTTTTGTCTATACGCGTACACGTAGACGAGATGACATTTAAAACAATATATACTTAATATGGTCATAGGCTATTTCTATAACTTGAAGAATAATTTTCATTTTAAAGTTCAGTAGGTATTTCAATAACGGCTCAATCGATTTTATTGAAACTTAGCTAAGAATGATCTCAATTAAACTGGCTTTCAACATAAATAAAACACGTTGAATCGGTCTAACCGTGTCTTAGGAACTAAGATGCCACAGACGGAGACACAGATACCTACTTCAACTTATAACACTCTTCTCTGCCTGCACTTACCAATATTTCTGGTCGTTCACCAACCGAAGTGTCTAAAGTAAAACCATCTACATCAAATTAAGTCAATGACGTACAAAGCTCTACTTACGTAAACGCAGAATAAATACGAGTATTAATAGCTGTTTCAATTTCCTCTGTCTCCTGCCATTTTTCCGTTCCGTCTGGCCTTCTGCTGCCGAAATGTTACTCTATTTCGAGAGCCAAGTTTAGGTAATGGTCTGTTGAGCGGCTTCTGTTTCGACACAAAAAACATTGTCATGAAATACTTTGTGACTATTGAATTAATGTTGGCATTGAGTAACAAAATTAGAGCCGATTTTTTAGAAACAACAGTACACAGTTTATATACAGTGGGGGGATTCTTGTTTTTAGGGTTGGTTCCGTACCTCAAAAGAAAAAAAACGGAACCCTTATAGGATCACTTTGTTGTCTGTCTCTCTGTCTAACTGCTAAGACCCAAGTCCCCAAGTAGTATTATCGCTCCGGGACTACATATAAATTTCTAAAGATTTAATGGAGGGCTTCACAAAGAGAAAAGGATAACGCTTTATAATATTACTAGCTTGTACCCGCGGCTTCGCTCGCGTGAACCATAAGCATTTCAAAGAAGCAATCAGCATGCAAGCAAGCATGTAAACAAAGCAAGCAACCATGCAAGCAAGCATCCTAGCAACCAAGCATGATAGCGTGCTAGCATGCAAGCATGCAACAGCGCCAGCTAGCAAGCATGTAAGCAAGCAAGCATTCAACCAAACATGCACGCCTGCGATCAAGTATGCAAGCAAGCAAGAATGCAAGCAAGCGTGCAAGTATTTTGCAAGCAAGCGATCATGAAAGCAACCAAGTATGCAAGCAAGCATGTAGGCAAGCATGCAAGCAAGCATGCAAGCAAGCATGCAAGCAAGCATGCAAGCATGGAAGCAAGCAAGCATTCAAACAAACATGCAAACCTGTGATCAAGTATGTAAGCAAGCATGCAAGCAAGTATGTAAGCAAGCATGCAAGCAGGCATGCAAGCAAGCACGCAAGCAAGCATGCATGCTAGCAAGCATGTAAGCAAGCATGTAAGCAGGGAAACACACGCATGCAAGCAAGCTAACACGTTTTAACATGATAGTAGCGCCATCTATGGCCGGTTAGAGGAACTATATGCATACGACAATGATTATGGGTTATAATATAAGATTTATAACGTGTTTTCCCGTGGGAATGAGACATTTTGCCCGTGGTAAAAAGTAGCCTATGTCACTCGCCAGCCTTTCAAATAACTATATATAAAAAAATATAATTGTATCAATCCATCGCAAGACCAGCAATAAGGGCTATGTTATAACGTGTGTCCCGTGGGAACGCGATATTTTCCCGGGATAAAAAGTAGCCTATGTTACTCTCCAACCCTTCAAATATATCCATGCAAAAAATCACGTCAATCCGTCGCTCAGTTTCGACGTGAAAGACGGACAAATAAACAAACAAACACACTTTCACATTTATGATACTAGTATGGATGAAGCCATTTATTAACTAACAAAAGCACTCAGATACATCAATTAACTCTTATCCTAAATTCTTAAAAAAATGTTAAATCCATATATACGACGTGAGAAGTCAACGTTTCTGTGTGCGACATTTATTTCGTTTAACGAGGGCTGTCGCGGTCGCGAGTCAAAAGTTCACTAGGATCGCTAGTGTCAAGTCTATATCATTCAGTCTGCCATTCTCCACCAATGAGAGACAAGCTACTGGTCTATGATTGGTGGAAATCGACAGATAGACCTCACTTGACAGTAGCAATCCTAGCGGATTTTTGACTCGCGATAGCCCTCATTGGTTAAGCCTTGTGTCAAATGGCTGTAACTGCATAAAACAGAAACGCCCGCTTTGTTCTGGTCGCATCCGATTCAGTTCAGTTCAACTAAAATTAACATTTACGGCAACACCTCAACCACGAAAATAGACAAAAAGTTACTCTACTTAAACATCATAAGGACTTAGGAGTGTGCAACATGATCGTGGTGTTTCAATAATTTCTAGTTCAGTCAGGTATGACATTTAGATAAACATCTCTCTGTTTAATGGGATTTCCGTTTGTGTGCAACAAATAATTTGTGTTGTTTGGATACTGGTATTAAAAATCAATCTCTCTTTATTACGTGGATTTATCTCGAATGTTCTTATCCGTATTTTAGACTTGTAATGGAGATTTAATTATAAATGAAAATTATGCAAGACGGTGGACCCAAGACACTCTATTTTTCTGTGAATAGATGCAATAAAGGTTTCGTTTTAATGTACCGTCAAGACTTCAGCCAGGGGTTGAGTAAGTGTAAATGAACCCCCCGGTAAACTTTCAATTAAAAATAAAGTTGTATATTTTATCCATAGACAGACATATATTTGTCTACATTAGCCTACCTACTATAGAGAGGCTGAGAATGAGAAAAACAAAACACACTCAGCCATAGCTTGCTTATAAAGAGTTCTGTTAGTAAATTAAATTAGTGCTAGGCCATAAAACTTTAGGCTTTAGAGGATTATTTTAAGTTTTTTTTTGTAAGGTTTTTTTTGAAGGCGGTTTTACTTTTTTGTTAAAAGATTTTTATTTCACAGTTTTATGTTGATTTAACATTTTCAGAATTATCCTCCAACTCCTAACCGTTAAGGAGTTGAACCTTCTGTCGCGCACAGCGCAAGTCGACATATAAAAATCGGTGAGTGTCACAGCCCTACACTTATTCCATTTGTAATGTGGTCACACTGCTTATTTACTAACCTTGTGTGTTGGCACTACGATATAGTGGAATGGCGCCAAATTGTGTGCGAAAACATAGCGGCAGAAGGAAGGAGCTGAGACACACCCTGCTTGAGAGAGGTCATTTGCTGAAACCCGGCTGATACCTTAGGTGAGTTAACACTCATATTGTGATATTAATCGCTATGACCATGGAGTGTGTAGGCATGTCCGCATTGAATATAGGTTAGATTCCTCACAAGGGTTCAGTAAGTGCTAGAGTACAATGTAGACTTGGATAATGTCATAGACAGTGGGGCGCATAAACTGGACACGGAGCAAGCATTTCTTGCCTAGCAATAACGGTCGAAATGATGATGGAGCAACCGAGGTCAGGACTATTAGGGGATGGTGGAGGTCCTCGTGGGGGCAAAGCCCCCACGTCCGGTGGGTGCCAGGCTAGATCTAGGCAAACTGAACCGACCAGGAGCCTACTGATCGGTCGTGATTGGACTTAGGATCACTGGTAGGCCCAGGATCCTTCTCCTAAGAAATGAGGCACCCGGGCATAGCGCTGTGCCTAAACCGGAGTAAATCGACCGTGAGCTAAGCTTGCCATTTATGCCTAGCTCGAGATAGAAACGTGGCATAGCCACATTGCGTTAGGAATCATTGTCATCACATATCTTGTGAGGCCATATCAATAAGAAATCATCCTGCACACTCCAGGTTATGTATCTCCTGTATTAACGAGATAAGCAGTAATATTTGTTGCCCTTATTCTGTGTATCTGTATCATCCCAGGCATGCACGTATAACGATTAGGGAAAGCATAGAAGGGGCGACACCTTCCATCATCAGCTCATCAACATGAGATGATGACTACCGGATGCAAATACTTAATTAGCCTTAGAAAATATATGAAACACATAATAAGTGCCTATAAAATTTGAGGGTTGCTCTCGATTTCCCTGGGATACCATCATCAGATCATGACTTGGTGACAATGGGACCACCTCGGTAGTATACCCTTTCAAACAAAAAAAGATTTTTCAAAATCGGTCTACAATTGACGAAGTAATCGATGTACATAAATAAAAAAAATATATATATATACATACAGTGGAACGTAGAACCTCCTCCTTTTTGAAGTCGGTTAAAAACTAAACGTGACCAATACAAATTCATTAGACCGCCGTTCACGTCCCACCATTACTGCTCGCTACTTTGTATGCATTTTACTAAAAGTAATAATGGAAAAACAGTAAAACTACGCTGTTCAAATGCAAACAGTGTTGCTCAGACGTACGCTGATAAACGAGAGAAAATAATTACAGACTTTGTTTCATTTAGACTCAGTGACGACGGCTGCGAAACGGGAAATGAACGAAATCGACGTAAAATGTTGGTTCCGGTTTTGAGTGTCCATAGATTGGCTCAGATATTTTCAGCACGCCATTGCCCAGGATAGTTAAAAACATCTGAGCATCAAAGGCGAACAAGTGGCACTGTACTGAATTCACAACTTGAAGCAAATACCTAGTGAAGCTTCAATCTCCAAATCTTAATTATGGGCACACACAATACCTACATTATTGTACATTTCATAGCACGTTAAGACGAAAGCGAGCCAGCTGTGAAGTCGAAATTGTTATTAAAATTCAACTTGGCATAAAGACATACATATTCATAGCTGTGCCACATAAGTTTTATCTATCTATCAGTCTAAATGATCTCTTTACTTTTTACTTATTAATTGCTTTTCTGAGCTTCTATTGTAATCAAATACCAAAAATACGTCACGGTTGCATTCGCGTTTACGTCTGAATTACTACGGGCAAATTGGCAGTGCCACTCGGCAACAAATAATTCCCGTACTATTTATTTCACACTTTTTTTTATATACGACGAGGAAGGCAAACGAGCAAGTGGGTCACCTGATGGTAAGTGATCACCACTGCCCATAGACACCCGCAACCCCGGAGGGTTTGCGGATGCGTTGCCAACCTAGAGAGCTAAGATGAAATGCCTCTAACGCAAACGCGTTCGAGTTGTGTTTTTTGGCCGACGGTTACACTACAGGCTCGCAGCGCCTAGTGTAATCGCCGACCTGACCAAGAAATACGTCTCGATCGCGTTCGCGTTTAACAATTCTCATACTATGTATTTAACACTTTAACGCAAACGCGATCGAGACGTATTTTGTGCTTTTTGATTACACTAAGGGCACTCGTCTAGTTTAATTGGCGGAAAATACTTTTCGAACGCGTTTGCGTTGAAGTGTCACATACTACTAGAATAATTTATTGTCGCTAGAGGCGGTGCCAATTTGTCCGTAGTAATTAAAACGTTAAAGCGAACACGATCGTGATGTTTCTTGTGTCAAAATTTAGGCTCAGAGGCCCGAGTACGAATATTCGAAACCTGCGTCACGTAAAATCAAATAGTAATCGTTATCGAGTTTGTATGACGTTTGGAACAGCGCCCGCCCGTGAGCGTATTTGGAACTAAAATTTTGTAGGTGTATGAGGTTTCTCGATCTCGATACGATAACCGTAACATTACGCAGGATTCGAAAACTCGTGCTCGACCCCCTGCTCTAATACGAATTAGACTTAGGTACATTACAATACTGCTACAAAGTTTCTCGAGCATAAATATTTAAATACTCGGCACCGCGACAGGATGTTAAAAACAAATTAACATAGACAATTATTAGTCCTTGGGCAAATGTTAATCATGTCAATTAAAGTTAACATTTAATTGGTTAGTAGGTACTTGATAAGTAAGAGAAGAACAGTTACTTGAAAGGTACCAGCAACCTTTAACTGTCTAATTTTATTAGCCAGCAAGTGATTGGTGATCGATATGATTGATTCAATTGTCAGTAATTTAATTGATTTGTCATCAAGTTATTATTTATTAATTACGGGCACAAGAGGCATTTTATCTTAGCTCTAGAGGTTGGCAAAGCATCTACAAACCCCCCGGGGTTGCGAGTGTCTATGGGCAGTGGTGATCACTTACCATAAGGTGACCCACTTGCTCGTTTGTCTTCCTTGTTAAATAACAAAAAAAACTTATTAACACATTGGATGACAGTTATTCACCGACACGATATGACCGCCCTACCTTCCCTGATTATTGTGAAAACTGTTATTTAATCAGTGAATGCTTTTATAATAATTAGTAGCGAAGGGCGATTAATTGGGCCGCTGTGTAGGTATACTTATCTTTAGGTATATTAATATGTGGAACAAAAAGTTTGGATTCCTATTTATGAATCCATCCATCCATACATAGCAGCCCTTAGTTCGTCCGTCTTCGAACATAGGCCTCCTCTCCATTTCTCCACGCCTGACGATCCATTGCCTTGCTATTGTATTGCGATATTGTATATGAATACACCGCGGAAAAAGTTTATAATGGAGAAACGAACGAAAAGAAGTGCAAAAAGAGAGAGAAGAGAAGAAGCGCAGAAAGCTTAAATTTATATCGCAATGTTTGACACATTAGTTCCAATAATGGACACCCTGCTTGTCACCTTTATTGCTACGTATTAAAATTTAAATTGCCAACTATAGGGGCAGTTGACAACTTTATTGAATTGCGGTTGAATTTCGGCCACTAGGTGACTGAATTTAAGTAAGTAAGTAAACACTTTAATGTACAAAAAACAGGAGAAAACACAAGTTACAACAATAACATTTGATTAACATTTGATTTAAATGTCAAACTGAAATTTTTGTCAAATCCAATAATTCGAATATCATCTACAAATGCAACAGTAGGTTAGCGTCTGCGAATGCACAGTTACATAATACATCGGATGGCATATAAACTGTAAAGTGCAAACTATGAGACGTGCCGCGCCTTAGGTTCAGTGGATCACTTTTAACATTATCGTTTTCTGATCAATTTACATAGAGAATTCATGCAAATTTATTTTCAAGGATTAGCTATTCGTATTATTATCCAATCTTTTTTGTTATCCCATATGGTCCGAAAACATGACAATGACATTTGTGCAGTTGTGCTGGTGGCGCCTCTAGCGGAAAAACATGCAATTTTATCTCTGTTTCCTCTTTTTCGGTACCTATGATATTAAATGTATTCCAATAAGTGATGCTATATCTTGTCAAGTTGTTATTGAAATATATTAAAATAACACAAGAAACCAGCACCGCATAAAACGTGCCAACTAAAATAACAAACTAAATTTTCATATTAGAAATTTTAGTAAGCTATCACGATAACGACTTTCTGGAATATATGCAAAGGTAAAGTTCGAGATAGGAAAATGCCTACCGTCCACTATACATAATGTAAACGTGGCATAGATTGAAAACATATTAGTTACTCCAGAAGAATGTGTAATTTTCCGCCCGGGTACGGTAGAACTATGAGGTAATATTTTCTAGTTTGCTTTTGAACGTCCACTCAAATGCCAAAGTTAATTCAAACGGTAAATCAGAATTGCAGTAGAAAACAGGAAATAAACTTTAGTACACAAATACGATTCACTATTTTCATTTGTTATTTCGTGTTTGGTCATCTATGTTTATCAATACGTGAAGCGAATACTTTTGATTCGCTCTTGAACAATATTGTACGCTCGGAGGAATGTCAGATTTGGCATTCTTAACAATTTGAAATGAATATGTTGCACCACTAGGCGATCATTAGTGAACAGAATTAGATGTTGGTGTCTTTTCTGTGGGCATTGCAAAACCTAATGGTCGAATTGGAGGCAAAAAACCATTGTTAATACCGACTCAGAATCCATACCTTTCTCTTACTACCGCGTTCAGAAACGTCTTTTATTTATTAATTTAATTGCAAACTTATATAATTACTTTCCTATTTTCCTTTCCAAATTTGAAATATAGTATAGGTAAATTTACGACTCCGGGTGTAGCAGATATCCTTTTAAGCGATATCGGCCAAAGAAGGCAAGATCCAATCCTTTCTAATGATTGACACATCTATTTCCAGCTTTCCAGCTTATTCCGTTCATGAGTGCAGGTAAAACGTTTATCCAAATGTCGTTTCCATCTTCTGAATTCATTAAATAAATACCCTTATCTTCGAAAATCCTCTATTATCCGGCATATCCAGATTACATGTGCTCGAGATATTTTCACTTTATATGATAATTTTACGTATGCTCTTACCGAGAACCTTGTAGTGCCACAGACTAAAATGTTCCCTTGTGTAACTCCCTTTAATATCACAGAGCGTAAATTTTTTATTTGTATAATTGTACCCTGTGGCTTGTATTTTTGTTGGAGTAAGGTAGGAGTTAGTTAATATAGGTGATAAACTTCCCAGAAGAACTTTCCGTGGCCCAGGGAAGTGGATAAGTAACTAAAAGGCAACCTGTTACATAAATAGCTTACAAGTCAGTTGATCTCGGTAGTATCACACAGTCCACAGTCTACGTAGACAACATTATCATAACTGTGTAATGACTGAAAAAAAATTTTTTTTTGCGAAATAGAGTTCAAAGGTAAACTTTACTTGCAAAATCATTTTCTTTATTTGGAAGGCTTAAAAGACCAGTTTCATCCTAGAATATTGCTATCTATATATTATCTTGCTATCTATATATTATCTTGCTATCTATATCTATTCAACAAGTCCAGCGCTGATCGCGTAAACGATCCAAAGAATAAAAACTTCTCTGCCTTGCTGTTAAATAGCGGGAATTGAAGTAAACAGTTTTAAAAATGTTTCAAGTTTCAACGTAAGTATTTTTCAGCAAGCCACTACATCTTAGTTTAACCCTGGACATACGAAAATGTTTCAGCAGATGAAACTGAAAAATACTCCTTATCTCGTTACACGGTTACAGCCTGAAAGGAACCTCACTACGTGTTCTTGTTAAGGCAACTGCGTTCAACAGCTAAAGCAAAAAAAGTTACAAAAGTTAACCTCAAAAACGGCTAAGCTGATTTGATGAATCTTATCTCAGAACTATCTCGATTAAGCTCTCTTTGTAATTGTAGATTGGGGAACGCCTAATTTGAAAATGTACGAGGAAGTACGGTTTTTAGGAGCTCGTATATAGGGCATGACATGGGCTACGACCTCCCAATAATGGTTTAATATCAAAACAGCAACGCAACTCCCAGAGCGGCGGGGATTACGTACGATCCCAGCATCTACCGCAGAATACAAAGTGGGTCGTGATAAATAGTTCATCTTATTCTTCTAAGCACTTGGCAGCTTTTATGACGTTCTTATTCTATAAGAATTAATAACTGAGACTAAATGACGGGGGCAAAAGTGTCGTAACATAGTTTTTAGTTGCGGTTTTTTCTGAGAGATAAAGAGGGTTGCCTACAATGTGTTAGGTGCTATATTCTAAGGTAAAGTATTTTTAACCGACTTCAAAAAAAGGAGGAGGTTCTACGTTCCACTGTATGTTTTTTTTTTTTTTTTATGTATGTACATTGATTACTCCGTCAATTGTAGACCGATTTACAAATTTTTTTTTTGTTTGAAAGGGTCCTGAGGTGGTCCCATTGTCACAAAGTCATGATCTGATGATGGGATCCCAGGGAAATCGAGGGCACCCCTCAAATTTAACAGGCACGTACTATGTGTTTCATATATTTTCTAAGGCTATTCAAGTATTTGTGTCTGGTGGTCATCATCTCATGATGATGAGCTGATGATGGAAGGTACGACTCCTTAGCGGTTAGGAGTTGGAGGATAATTCTTTATAATTAAAATAAAATAATTTTTTTTAACAAAAAAGTAAAACCGCCTTCAAAAAAAAAACCTTAAAAAAAAAACGTACAATAATCCTCTATAATAATGATAAATAAATAAAATAAAATAAAATGCGTTTATTTCGGACAACAGAAACTAAAGTTTTATGGCCTATATGAAGTCGGTGCGGTGCGAGGGGAATGTTCTTTGAATGAAGCACCGACTTCATATTTCTGCTGCTTAGTGGCTAGTCCATAAAACTTTAGGCTTTAGTTTCTGTTGTCCGAAATAAACGCATTTTATTTTATTTTATTTATTTATCATTATTTTAGAGGATTATTTTACGTTTTTTTCCTAAGGTTTTTTTTTGAAGGTGGTTTTACTTTTACAAGTAAGGTCTTTAAATTTCAGATGTAAATATATTTAAATAAAAAAATGGTCTTATCGAAATCAAATTAAAGAGAACAGAAAAACCCCAAACGATTGCGTTTAAGTCCAGAATGACCATGAAGACAAGATTTTAAAATTACACAACATTTAATAAAATACGACTTAAATAATAAAGCGAATCTCACTGAATCCCAAAATTAAATGCGTCGGTACATCTCAGCAAATATCTCGCTTCACAAACGATGACCGGCCTTGCGAAAACAACACCTACAAAAGTTTGCGTAAATTACTCAGCGGCGTAAAAATATTCACGCTACAGCGCTTCTCTGAAAACAAGTGAACGTCATGCGTGAATAAGGTGACTGGCGCGTCTCGGAAAATACTCTCATTGTGCCGGTAGTTACCAGTATAACTTGGCCTCTTTCCCCTCTGAACGCGTAACAACTAACGTGTTTCTCATAGAATGCCGCGGATCGAGTAACACTGGACGGGCTAATATATTGTTTTTGCTATGAGATAAACTGTTTTTACCTTCTTTTCCATACGAACGGAGATGGATAAACTCACAGCAAATGGTAAACCGGTTCCGGATTCTGTGAATAAATCTTATTTTTCTCAGACAACCCTTAACTTGAGTTAGCCATTGGGGAGTTTTACTGCGTCGTAGAAATTTCGTGAAAGTTGCAGACATAGTAATACGCTTCATAAAACTTTTGTACCTTCATTTTGTTTTGTTTATTTTCTTGGGAATGATCATCGAATATAGCTCCACAAAAATTACTTAAGTGACGCTAAAGCTTTGAAATAAATTTAATGTACTCAACGGTCTTCTTTTTGCAAACTTATAATGAATGCTGTATAAAAACATTTGAATATAGAAAGTTTTTATAAAGAGCAACATTTTATTTACCAAAACTTAAGATTGAAAGTCTGAGAATAACAAGGTTTTTTACTTCTTATTGATTTATTTAAAAAACATATTTATCATAACGAACTTTAAAGAAATGCCTTTGGCAGTAAACAGTACTACGAGTAACAACCCCTGTCTTAATAATATAACACTGCAATTTCAGTTCTTTTATCTTTTCCTTGGAATGTTTCGAGAAATCAATTCACACTTTTGCACGCGATAATTTAAAATAACAGTTGTGTTAAATTTATTTAACGATGCACTTTAGTGGCGCCATCTAGTGTAACCGGATGGTACTACTTGCATTTATCATATATCTTAATGATTGTCAATACTAGTAAGGAAGCTGTAACTAGAATTAATTTACGTATCATCCAAGAGATGGCGCTGTTCAACTAGTATATAAGGATTGTTATAAAGAAATAAAGCCCTCTTTTTCACTACCACCGACGGCAACGGTCGGCCCACTAATCTGGTCTTTGATTTTTCCCAGCATACTCCATTTGCAATTTAACAAGTTGTATAAACACAAGTGTGTGCACGTATTGGGAACGTAAAATTTTAATAGTATTTGCCGCATCACTAGGCACAGATCAACGTTGTAAGATCAACAAACAGTTCCAAAAATCACCATTTCCACCAGCTTACAAGGATAACGTTCTACAAATCTTTTTAAAATGGATCCTCTCCGTCTCGGCGGGGCAGGCAATCAATGTCCCGATCTCTAACGTTCGATATGTACTCGGTACACAGTGTAGATACCCACTTTGACGTTCCCAGTTGCTCTAACTAGGTTCCTGCATTATTCAAGACTGCGCCGTGTAACTGTATAATGAAAAGAATTCGACGTTTAGAGCGTTCAGTAATGAAGCCGAGTTGAAACGCCTTTGAGTACGATTTTTGCGCCCTGTTATTACTCTTAATCTTCTAATAAAAAAGACGTACATTTTTCAGTTTATTTGTCAAAAAAGATGAAACTGACACTACCCGAAATGAGAAAAGATGACACTGCCCGAAAAGTTGGCACCCTCAATCATAATTCATAACCATAAAACAAAACAAAAAAAATGCTAGTGGCTCCATTTCGAACATATTCTTTTACAATTTCAATGAAAAACTCATCTACAAATAAAACTGTAATAACTGCCGAACCTGATCACAAAATTATTCGAAAATCGGCTAAGAGCAGACAGACGCTGCGGACAGACATACGAAAGAATTTTAGCGAAAAGCAAGCTGAACCAGATAACTAAAGCAAAAAAACACTATCGTTCATCAGTTACACTGTAGGTACTATACGGCGGAAATAAGACAAACACGGATGCTTTTAAGTGAGTCTCGTAGCGGTCGTCGTATGTACAAATCGATACGGCTGAAGTTAGCAAGTCGTGCCTTTTATAAACTGCCTGAGAGGAGCAGATAAGCGGCTATGTCAATGCTAGGGCTGAGGGTCGAGCACGACTTTACGAATGCTGCTTAAAGTTACGGTTATCGTATCGAGATCGAGAAACCTCATACTAAATTTTTGATCCAAATACGATCACGGGCGAGCGCTGTTCCAAACGTCATACAAATTCGACAACGTTTGCTATTCGATTTTGCGTTACGCAGCATTCGTAAAGTTGTGCTTAGGGCACTGAGGTTAAGCTAGCAGGCATTTTGGATAAAAAGTATGTGCTACCTAGTTAGTATCCAGAGCGAGGCGTGCGTTACGGGATCAAGGCAGAGGGGTGTTATTCTGTAAGATTTTCACGTTTCGTTTATAGTTATTTCCATCGAAAAACATGTTCCGAACATTTTGACATTTGCGCGAAAGTTTGGACCTAATTTTTGAGAGATCGTGGCCAAAGAGGCTACAATTTGTAGCCTTTTCTGCGCTTTATTCTGATGACATATCTACCTCTTTTTTTATGTAATATCATTGTAATATTTCAGCGTTAAAGTGTCAAGCCTGCTTTAGGAAATAACACTAAACGCAAAATACTACACGCTCGGTTCCCATGCAAATCGATGAACTCTTTCCTTCTATCCCGATGCAGTTCTGTGGACGTCCCCGTCTAATTATTGTCAGACATAAAAACTGTCGCAAAATCCACAAAATTTAATTATGTCATGAAGCACATCCAAGTTCGAACTTAATCTCTATAATAGCATCATACCATCAAATGATTACAGAGTAAGCAAGGAAGATATTACGTTAATTAATTACCAATTCACATTACTTTTTAAAATGAATGCTACCAGCTAATTCCCTTATGTCTTTAGTCTTTACCTAGTGGTCATTTTACGTATATTTTGTTAAATAGAACAAAATGAGTACCTACTTATACTTACATAGAAAACTTGAATAATTGATATTCATCAAAGCAAAACAAAGATGTTTTGATGAAGACATAAAGGGGTAACATTTTATACATTTTTTTTAACAAATAAAACAATTAAATAAATAAATTTAAATACAACTTCTTTTGCTCACAGTACTTTTTGTTGAATGTACTTGCATTTTAGTCCAATATAAATATCTAGTACCAAACCAAATATCAAATCAAACTGATCATTGTAGTGGAAGACAAGTTTGTCAAAAACTTGCAATATTTAACTTAAACTATACAAGCAAATAAACAAACATTGTAAAAAATGTACTTCAGCGAACTAAACTACCAAGATTTTTGTCAAACAATGCACTTTTACTTCGACGGCGTCATCCATTCTGCAATCGAACAATATACCAACTAAAAGAGAGTTACTTTTCAATAAAACTTCTGTGGCAGCAACTAAGTTTCGACACTGTTCTGTTACAACTTGTCATAAACTCGGCAACTTGTTCAGCTTGCGACAACATGATAACATTTACAGTTCATTTACACTTCAGTGCCCTGGCTTTGAAATCAACGTCAGTTCTGTCAAGTTTTCAAAACGTTGTAGAATTGGATAAGGCAGCCATCACATCAGCGTAAAGTGTGGTTGAGCTTTTGGAAACTGTAAAGTTAGACATTATACCCACTGGCTTTAAACTTGTTTGTGTATGCAGAGCTTTACGTTCTACTCACCTAAAGGCCATTCTAGGTAGGTATTAGGTCTGGACCACAAATGATCTTATTTTATGCACAGCGTATAGCGTTGTCACTGTCAGAGGTAGAATTAAAGGCCCTATAAAACATGGAAAAAAAAAACTAAAATAAGTACAACAAAGTTTTGTTAAGCAGCTGGACAAATTAATAAATATGCATCATAAATTTCATACTATGAATATTCAATCAAATACAAACATAATATTCAATTACTTTCAATAAAAAAAAATACCGCAGATAAAAAAATCCAGATAGAAAATTATAAGAAAAATAAACACAAGCTGAAATAGCATTGAACGTCATCTTTTATCGCAAAGCTCTCGAAAAGTATTTTTATAGAGAGCCTTTTTTTCAGTACCTAACTATCAGAAGAGCCAAATATTCTTTAAATTGTCAAACCAGAAATTATTCAGCTGTAATCAATTTAAATGTTACCTGTATCAAGGAGGGATTCTTAAGGGCCTGATTGTATCTCTCAAAAACCTTTTGAAAACGTAATCCTTTGAACTCTCAATTAATTTATTTTCACCTCAGCACCTGATTTGAGAAGTTTTAGCATTTTACAAGTCGTTGGTTCAACTAAGCCCTAGAAACGCTTATTCTGAGCCTTTATTTCGCGGGTCGAGTTCGCGTTAACTCCTCAATTACAATGGGCTAACAGTCAATTTTCACCAATCATAGAACTATTAGCTTGGCTCTCATTGGTGGAGAATTTATTTATTTATTTATTCATTTATTTATTTATTATCAAACAATTTTATAGCATTACAGCAAAGCCAATGCGCTGTAAAATTAAATATAAACAACACACAGTAAAAAAAGAGTACAATTTAAAAAAAAAAACTACAACTTTTTTGCCTTGCGATAGCCCATTGGCAGTTGTCAGGCCATACGGCTCGAAGAACATATTAACCTTTACGGAAAGAAGGTTCTAGAGTGTTGACTACGAGCCGGAAATCAAAGCGGTGGATGACCCCTACTAAGTATACAGACGACTGGATCAAGGTCGCAGGGAGCCGATGGATGGATGTGTAATAAACTATTACTTACATTTTATTTTATAAGCTTGTTTCAAAAGCATAATCTATTTAAATAAAAAGACAAGTCCTGACTGACTGACTGACCTACTGACTGACTGACTGATCAAACCTCTGGATCAAGAAAGCTGAAATTTGGCATAGAGGTTCCTTTTATAATGTACGCTCGGGGTAAGGCGGGATTTTTCGAAAATCCCACGGGATAGAGAGTTCTGCCACGGGTGCGAAGCCGCGGGCGAAAGCTAATCATTTAATCCATCCATCCATAGCAGCCCTTAGTTCGTCCCGTCTTCGGACATAGGCCTCCTCTCCATTTCTTCACACCTGACGATCCATTGCCATCGGCATCCATCCTCCACCCGCTTGTCGGCAGATGTCGTCCTTCCACCTCATAGGCGAGTCATTTAATAAAGCAAACAAAATGAAAACAATAAAAGCCATTGGCTTTACAAACCACAATTTTAGCTACTTTGTTACTTAATTATAAATTATAATGACACTGACCTAGCTTTATTTGGTTAGATGTCCCTCGCTTTACATAGGCATTAAAGAATACGGTATTAAGCTAATGTGGCCGTTAGCCGTGTGACCACAAAGGCGTTGGTTTTTACTCGAAGGACTTGGGTTGTAAGCTTAAATATGTTCGTAGAACGCTGGGATCTGGGATTAAAATTAGTCCTTGCTCAGCAAAGTAGGTTGAAATTGTCAATGAAATTTGCTCTCGTTTGTAGCATCGATGCCATACAGGGTGTCAATACGTATAGTTACGAGAAGAGCCAGTGTGGGGATTTCGAAAATTGCAAGAGGTGAAAAAATTTAGGGAGGAAATCATGTGATCTCTAACCATAGATACAGGAAAAATTGTATTTATAGGTTTAAAAGAAGTGTTTTAAAAAAACTGTTTCGATTGTCTGTTTGTTGTACTGTAAATGTTGCTTGTAAATGCTCCATTGTCAACCATGACTAGAAATAAATCAAATTTAACTTGCAAGATTTGAGTCACGAAAGAATCTGGATCTGTAACACACAATACAATACCAAACAATACACAAAACAAAACAATTGGAACCTAGTGGATCACTTGCTTTTAGAGTCTAAAGATTATTTTTTTGTCACACATTTAAAATTTGAGGCAGTAAAATATCTGCCAATTTAGGGATGAAAGTAGTTTGCATATATTATTATTTAAATGAAAACAACCCACGCGTCCTTTGGTCCACATCGCTAATCCGATGAGGGTTCCGTTTTAATTATATTTGTTGATGCGTTTAATAAGGCCCTGGTTTTAAATTAACGTATAAGGAAAAATCACCAGGATTAGGGTTTATATTATTATCAATGAATGGGTTAAATAACAAGTTTTATCGCATTTTGGTTCTCTTTGAAGCTTGTTGTTATTGCGAATAGCAACACATTTTGTGCTTTTTTCGCTTTGCTATATATTCGCATCGCTTTCCATTTTGTAATTGATCACAAACTGTATTTTTATTTTTTAGCTTGGGTATGTTGTAATTAATATAGTTTCAGTGCTTTTTACCCTAGTGTATAATATAAACTAAGCTAACACAGCCATTCAGTCAGAGTCACGAAAAATAAAGTGCACGCTTAGTGTATGGTAGATACCCCATAGTTTAGTGTTCATAAAATACAGAATTCCTATTTTTCTTGATAACCCGAGACTGTTTCGATATAACTAGGCAAATGTAAAGGCATAATGGGATGCTGAAAAAAGGAATTGTGAAAAATGTGTCTGAGATTTGGAAAATTACATTTTCGCTCTAATAATCCTGATTTCGGGTAAATAAGGTAATTATCATTATATATAATAGCAGCCATTTGCTTTTTCATATTTCGCTGTGCCTATGACCTTTCCTAAGCTTAATAAAAGGCTGTTAGGGCAAATAGTAAGTTGCAGATTACAAAGAGCTCCCCCTGAGGGCGCCACTGGGTTTTACATTGCTTAAAATCGACACTTAATTATCTATTTAATGAGTCGCTAAATTCGATAGTCATTAAATAGCTTTGCTTGAAAATTCCATGGCAATGAATTGGTCCATTAAGTATGTTATATCAAACGCGTGTATAACATCAGTGTTCAAAAAAACTACATTATCTCCAGCCTATTGACGATCCAGTACTGGGTACAGGCCTCCTCCCAGGATAAGAGGGCTTGGGTTACATTTCCAGGGTGGTCTATTACGGATTAGGAAGAGATTTCCTCGCAGGTTTTAGCCCATGCAAGCTCGCACCTCTTGAGTTTTTCGGCATTTAAGTAAGGAATAACATTTGTAATTTATCATGAGCTTTTTGGTAAAGGGTAATATCGGAAAAACTACAATGACCTGCATGCCTCTGATTATTGTGCACAAACAAAATCGATTTTCTAAGTTGACTACGTGTCTGTAAGTGTCTACTCTAAGGATAAGACTCCGCAAAGTGTCGTGTCGATCGACCATCGAGAGAGGAAGCGATGTGCCATGGTTCTTCTTAAACCCTAGTTCTATTTTTTTATTTGTCTGAAGATGTAAACGTTATTCTAACCCAAACTTCAGAATCTGCCACAGTACTTACATCGGTTAAATGAACAGATCTGATTCAATAAATACAGTGTCACGGGTACAATTTGCTGCTGCTGCACCAATGATATTGCAGAGTAAATATTATGTTATCCGCTAGGAAGTTTCTGACTTGGTTGTTTGCCATACGCAACAAGCAAGTCTAGCATTTTGCTCATATGTTTAAAAATTGACAATAATCAGAAACTGCATAACTCTGTGCAATATGTCAGAATTGACTTCATAGCGGCGGGGCACTATATTATTAGTAAATTGCGTTTGCAAAAGAACCGGTTGCATAGTCGGTCGTCACGTCACTTCGTAGAGTTGTTCGAAGTGAACTTTCAGAAAGAGTAGTCAATCACATCCCTACTTACAACATAATTATCTACCTACTTCCTATTTTTATGTATCATTGTGCATGCTACACTTTGTTTTGGTACACTGCAATACTGTCATGAAGACACATATATCATCCAAGCAACTATCTTAGCGCTCAGCGTACCAATCCCCGCGCGACTTTATCCCAAGGAAACTAGTCCCGGATATATTTACAGCTTCCCGGGAAAAAATGTGCTTCCGTTTCCGCTTACAAGAGCAATGGCGGTCGAAATATGACGCTGGCTAAATCACTTCATTTAGCGGCAACGACGAAATATAGAAGATATTACAGGATTTACCTTGGATAAATATTTTAGGCTTTAGTTTGACTTAAGTTATACAGTGTGATCTACGCGCTAGGGAACCGAGCTTTTATTTAGTATTACGTGTGTAAGCAAATGGTTTAGTGTATAAGCTATGCTATTCTTACGGGTCGGAGGAAGGTTTCTTTACTCGTCAGCTGGGTACTTGGTGTAAATTATCCCACCATCTCCGGGTATATTTTATGGATATATCACAATATTTTTATGTTAATTACAAAAAGTAAATTATTAAAATACCACGACAACTAAGTCCCGTGATTAACGCAAAAATGTGTGAAAATCGCGAAAGTTTAAATCGATTTATGTCACAATAATAATTATGATAGTGTATAAGAGTTTAACATAATGCATTAATTTTAGCTACTCGTAAACTTAATGATACTTAAAGACTAAAACAATCACGATTTAACGGACGACTAAATGTATATAATTTACTAAAGACCAAGATACAAAACTAACCTAACTTATGAATAGGTTAAGTTTAGGCTATCGAAGAAGAAGTGACCTTACTCCTTTCTAATTCTGTGAATAACTGATAATACAAAAACTATAGTTAATAATAATATAGCGACAGTTTGAGATACATGGAAAATTAATTAAATACTTGCGCTAATGAGTAACTTATCAAAATCTTCTGCTTTAACCAAAATGCCGGGGAGCCGGGGCGTCTCAAACTTACCGGGAACAAGTTTAAATTTGCTCGTTTGCTCATTTTACGCTCGTCACACGTTAAGTGGCTCGAAAGCGAGCACGTGTAAGAACCTTGTCGCCTTAACATCATTAATGAGACGCCATTGGAAAATAGCACAGATAATAGTAGTATAAGCAACTGTTACACAATGAGGGACTTTCAAATACGAAATTAAAATTCATGTTAGGATCTAATGAGTGTGTTAAGATCTAATTATGTAGAGTTGCATACATTACTTTATATACACACATGTTATAAGTACTCTAAGATGCCTGGGTTCAGAAGCCGAATTAAGCCATGTTAAATCTGTCACGAATTTGGCTGTTTTTTTTTAATCATAGGCAAACATAGCGAGATTACGTTTCGTAATGAGATTTTTTTTAAATTAAGGCCTGTTTTTAATTTGCATTAGTTTCTGAAGATGAAAATTGATTGTCGTAATGATGGTCATTTCTGAACGAAAATAGAGGACTTATAATATGTGTGTAGATAAAATTGATAAGGCACCATGATGTAAAATCATTATGACGCTAACCGTGCATTTTTTGGTTTACCTAAACCAAAGAGGTTCAACATTAGTATTATAATTAGGTATAAATATGTAAAGGTTGCTATTTTTTTCTGTTTCTGAATTTCTGGTTTGATTATATTTGTATGATGATTACGAATATGACGGCGCATCGAGAAAATTGTCTCGATGGCACTAGTATCGCCCGTTTGATTACTGAACTAACGATCTGTCAAATGACGTAATACCGAACGCTGAGGGTAGCGGCCAAATAAGATGGCATTCAACTGACAGCCGTGGAATGGAACTATGTTCTGATTGCGCTCGCGCCCTCACGTGTTGCGGTAGAACGTTTGTTAAGCAATAATAATTCTTAATCCTAAATCATCCATTATCATAGCTGTGATTTCAATCTGATTTGTGTGTGATTAGATTATAGCATAAGTGATCTACATCAGACGACTTTTATTTCGGCAAGAGTTGGTCTCCTTGCCCGACTACCCACATACCCACGAACATGAGTGAAGCTGATAGAAACAAAGTCCATCATGATCATGACTATGTGTCTTCAAATATTCGTTCTCGGGTCTTGGATGTTTAATATGTATATAAGTATGTATTTATTAAAAGCTAATCGACAGTTATTTTCAAACAAGTGAAAATGCAGATAAAGAAATCATAGCAATTTTATTTACGATCACCGAGTAACCTTAATTTGCTTTGACGTCCGTACAACGACTGAACTCCGTCAAACAGCCCGCCAGTATTTATCACTTCGTGGGTAGAACATAAAAGTACCATCCGTTACTACAGATATTCGATCAAAAGCTTACAGTGGGCCATTCTGATATAACGGAGTCCCTTCGTTATAGCTTTTTATCATAAAACTTCTACAATACATTGAGCATGAATGTGAACTTCAATACTTATTACTTTACACAAAAACAAAAATTCACTACACCAAATATAATTAAATCTGTAAGGTTTATCTGCAAAAATATTGTAATCATTATCATAATGTACGATACCCAAAACAACTTAAACTTTACTTTATTAAACTTTATTAAACTTTATTTCTCGACAAAACCAAAAGAATTTCCATAACAATCTTTTACATATACTTACCTAGCTAGTATCTAGTACATTTTCGTTCGGCCATCTTATTAACAAATTGTTCCACCAATTTACAACTAATCATTACTTAACTAATCTACTTATTTTCTAGCGCTCAAATCCTTGATTCTATGACCTCATTGCGCAATTAATCATCATGCAAAATCAAACACACTCCCAATTGTCATAAGACTCCTTTGTGTGTTGATTTTTCCTTTGAGTATATCATGCTCTCCTTTCCTTTCAAAATCATATCTTAATTCATATTCCTTTCCATAAGGCCATTTCAAATCATCATTAATATCAATATCTTTCTAAAACACATTTATCATACCACTGATTTATCCAAATTCATCTTAATCATTAGGTAATATCAAAAATACATCTTTTCCAAATTCATTTAAGATAATTATCCTTAAGTAACTCATCTCAACCATTAATAATTATCATCGTGTCCTATCCAAACTATTCATTATTATAAAATCCATCATTACAAAAAATACTGTTTTATCACAATACAATTCATTTCATGGTTAATTTGATCATCGTAACAATATTGTCAATACATAATTAATCTGTAATTGTTTTAACCATACATTGTGTAATGAAATAGTTGTAATCTTAAATCTCATCAACTCTGACTAAGTAATATAAATCTCATTAAGTCTTACTACTCTCCTCTACTGTCTCTGATATGGTTTTGTATATGCTGTCTTGTATGCTTACACTTACCGCTTACTTCATCATTCCTATCAGATTGTTCACTTTCCGAATCTATCACATCTTCAGTGAAAGTCAACCACGGAAATATTTTGTCCACTGAGATTACTGCCTCATACTTCCGGTTTTGTTTACGAGTCAACGGTGTATCCTCGACTACATACCTATCCCTATCTAATGCCTTGCTGATTCTATAAGGACCTTGCACTTTAGGAAGAAGTTTTTTTTATTTACCATCATTCCCACTAGGTTCTCTAACAATTCTTACCAAATCACCTACTTCATATTTATTCGCAATTCTCCTAACGCTATCGAATCTATCTTTGTTATTTTGCTGCACCTCACCAATTTTCAAATTCACTTCATCTCTAATTTCCTTCAGTGAGGGCTTGTTTGTATCTTCGACGTCTAACAATGAGGCAACTATACCATCCCCTTTAGTTTTCAACCTAATTCCAAAAAGCACTTCTGCTGGACTTTTGCCTGTTGCCTTATTCAAAGTGGTGTTCAAACCTAATTGAATTTCCTCTAAATGCGTGTCCCACTCATTCTCATTATGATTGTGGTTTCTCACAGAGAGCGAGGCTAAAATCGTACGATTGTAGCGCTCTACCTGACCATTTGCCTTTGGGGTAGAGACCGCATTTAAAACATGTCGTATGATGTCGGATGAGCTTTGTTACAAATTCCTTAAATGACTTACTGGTGAAAGATGTCCCCCTGTCACTGATCAAACGGCTAGGTATACCAAAGAGGCTGATATAGTTATTGAGAACTTTGATTGTGGACTTTGTCTTCGTATTCTTAACAGTATATAAAGATATATATTTAATATAGGCATCGACAAGTACATCAAGTAACAGTTATTTTCAAACAAGTGAAAATGCAGATAAAGAAAACATAGCAATTTTATTTACGATCACAGAGTTACCTTAATTTCCTTTGACGTCCGTACAACGACTGAACTCCGTCAAACAGCCCGCCAGTATTTATCACTTCGTGGGTAGAACATAAAAGTACCGTCCGTTACTACAGATATTCGATCAAAAGCTTACATTATCTAAATAAGTATGTTTATCCGTTGTCTAGTACCCATAGTACAGGCTTTGCCTAGTTTGGGGCTAGGTCAATTGGTGTCAATTTGTCCCATGATATTTATTTATTTATTTGAACGTATTTTAGGTATTCTTAGCTTAATAGTAGAGATTTCTGCATAGGACTAAATGCTATCTTAAACATACGGAAGAACCATAACTTTTCGCTCATTCCGATTCAACGACAAATCGAACAAACTTTTCCCATTCGAGACACGGCGATGGCTATTACCATACGACGCATGTGTTTTGCTCAACTGATCTCTGGAATTTAAATATTTATGACATTCTTTATTACAGATATATAGTTAGACTAGTATTTTGGGTGGGGGCCGCGGGCCCCGAGGGGCCCGCGGAGGGTTCCCTGCCACCATGTTTTTTTAATATCCTAACCAATTATCAAACTAACAAACTAAGCAACTAACCAACTGTCCAACTAACCAACAAACAAACTAACCAACCAACCAACTAACCAACAAACAAACTAACCAACTGTCAAACTTTAAAACTACCAAACTAACCAAGTATCAAACTATTAAACTACCACACTAACCAACTAACCAACTATCAAACTATCAAACTAACCAACTATCAAACTAACCAACTAACCAACTAACCAACCAACAATTTAACAAACTAACAAACTAACCAACTAACCAACCAACAAACCAACTAACCAAATAACCAACCAACCAATCAACCAACCAACCAACCAACCTACCAACCAACCAACCAACAAACTAACCAACTAACCAACCAACCAATCAACCAACCAACTAACAAACTAACCAACTAACAAACTATCAAACTACCAAACTAACCAAATAACCAAGTATCAAACTACCAAACTAACCAACTAACCAAGTATCAAACTACCAAACTAACCAACTAACCAAGTATCAAACTATCAAACTACCAAACTAACCAACTAACCAACTATCAAACTACCAAACTAATCAACTAACCAACTATCAAACTACCAAACTAACCAACTATCGAACTGTCAAACTAACCAAGTATCAAACTATCAAACTACCAAACTAACCAACTATCAAACTATCAAACTACCAAACTAACCAAGTAACCAACTATCAAACTACCAAACTAACCAACTAACCAAGTATTAAACTATGAAACTAACCAACTATCAAACTATCAAACTACCAAACTAACCAATTAACCAAGTATCAAACTAACCAACTAACCAACCAACCAACCAACAAACCAACTAACCAAATAACCAACCAGCCAACCAACCAACCAACCAACCAATCAACCAACCAACAAACTAACCAACTAACAAACTAACCAAATAACAAACCAACCAATCAACCAACCAACCAACCAACCAACAAACCAACCAACCAACCAACCAACCAACCAACCAACAAACTAACCAACTAACCAACCAACCAAGTATCAAACTACCAAACTAACCAACTAACCAAGTATCAAACTATCAAACTACCAAACTAACCAACTAACCAAGTATCAAACTACCAAACTAACCAACTAACCAAGTATCAAACTATGAAACTACCAAACTAACCAAGTATCAAACTATCAAACTACCAAACTAACCCACTAACCAACTATCAAACTACCAAGCTAACCAACTAACCAAGTATCAAACTAACAAACTAACCAAGTATCAAACTATCAAACTACCAAACTAACCAAGTATCAAACTATCAAACTACCAAACTAACCAACTAACCAACTATCAAACTACCAAACTAACCAACTAACCAAGTATCAAACTACCAAACTAACCAACTAACCAAGTATCAAACTATCAAACTACCAAACTAACCAACTAACCAAGTATCAAACTATCAAACTACCAAACTAACCAACTAACAAACTATCAAACTACCAAACTAACAAACTAACCAACTATCAAACTACGGAACTAACCAACTAACCAAGTATCAAACTATCAAACTACCAAACTAACCAACTAACCAACTATCAAACTACCAAACTAACCAACTAACCAAGTATCAAACTATCTAACTACCAAACTAACCAACTAACCAACTATCAAACTACCAAACTAACCAACTAACCAACAATCAAACTACCAAACTAACCAACTAACCAACTATCAAACTACCAAACTAACCAACTAACCAAGTATCAAACCAACAAACTAACCACCTAACCAAGTATCAAACTATCAAACTAACCAACTAACCAACTATCAAACTACCAAACTAACCAACTAACCAACTATCAAACTACCAAACTAACCAAGTATCAAACTATTAAACTACCAAACTAACCAACTAACCAACTATCAAACTACGGAACTAACCAACTAACCAAGTATCAAACTATCAAACTACCAAACTAACCAACTAACCAACTATCAAACTACCAAACTAACCAACTAACCAAGTATCAAACTACCAAACTAACCAACTAACCAAGTATCAAACTATCTAACTACCAAACTAACCAACTAACCAACAATCAAACTACCAAACTAACCAACTAACCAACAATCAAACTACCAAACTAACCAACTAACCAACTATCAAACTACCAAACTAACCAACTAACCAAGTATCAAACCAACAAACTAACCACCTAACCAAGTATCAAACTATCAAACTACCAAACTAACCAACTAACCAACTATCAAACTACCAAACTAACCAACTAACCAAGTATCAAACTATTAAACTACCAAACTAACCAACTAACCAACTATCAAACTACCAAACTAACCAACTAACCAAGTATCAAACTATCAAACTAACCAAGTGTCAAACTATCAAACTACCAAACTAACCAACTATCAAACTATCAAACTACCAAACTAACCAACTAACCAAGTATCAAACTATCAAACTACCAAACTAACCAACTAACCAAGTATCAAACTATCAAACTACAAAACTAACCAACTTTCAAACTAACCAACTAACCAACCAACAAACTAACAAACTAACAAACTAACCAACTAACCAACCAACCAACCAACCAACCAACCAACTAACCAAATAACTAACCAACCAACCAACTAACCAACCAACCAACCAACCAACCAACCAACCAACCAACCAACCAACCAACCAACAAACTAACCAACTAACCAACCAACCAACCAATCAACCAACCAACCAACTAACCAACCAACCAACCAATCAACCAACCAACTAACAAACTAACCAAGTATCAAACTATCAAACAATCAAACTAACCAAGTATCAAACTATCAAACTACCAAACTAACCAAGTATCAAACTATCAAACTACCAAACTAACCAACTAACCAACTATCAAACTATCAAACTAATCAACTAACCAAGTATTAAACTATCAAACTAACCAACTATCAAACTATCAAACTACCAAACTAACCAATTAACCAACTATCAAACTAACCAATCAACATACTAACAAACTAACCAACCAACCAACCAACAAACCAACTAACTAAATAACCAACCAACCAATCAATCAACCAACCAACCAACTAACCAACCAACAAACTAACCATTTAACCAACAACCAATCAACCAACCAACTAACAAACTAACTAAATAACCAACCAACCAATCAACCAACCAACCAACCAACTAACCAACCAACCAACCAACCAACCAACCAACCAACTAACAAACTAACCAACTAACCAACCAACCAACCAACAAACTAACCAACCAACCAACCAACCAACCAACCAACAAACTAACCAACTAACCAACCAACCAATCAACCAACCAACTAACAAACTAACCAACTATCAAACTACCAAACTAAACGACTAACCAAGTATCAAACTATCAAACTAACCAACTATCAAACTACCAAACTAACCAACTAACCAACTATCAAACTACCAAACTAACCAACTAACCAAGTATCAAACTATTAAACTACCAAACTAACCAACTAACCAACTATCAAACTACCAAACTAACCACCTAACCAAGTATCAAACTATCAAACTAACCGAGTGTTAAACTATCAAACTAATAACTAACCAACTATTAAACTATCAAACTACCAAACTAACCAACTAACCAAGTATCAAACTATCAAACTACCAAACTAACCAACTAACCAACTATCAAACTACCAGACTAACCAACTAACCAAGTATCAAACTATCAAACTACAAAACTAACCAACTTTCAAACTAACCAACTAACCAACCAACAAACTAACAAACTAACCAACTAACCAACCAACCAACCAACCAACCAACCAACAAACCAACTAACCAAATAACTAACCAACCAACCAACCAACCAACTAACCAACCAACCAACCAACCAACCAACCAACCAACCAACCAACCAACCAACCAACCAACCAACCAACCAACCAACCAACCAACCAACCAACCAACCAACCAACTAACCAACAAACTAACCAACTAACCAACCAACCAACCAATCAACCAACCAACCAACCAATCAACCAACCAACTAACAAACTAACCAAGTATCAAACTATCAAACAATCAAACTAACCAAGTATCAAACTATCAAACTACCAAACTAACCAAGTATCAAACTATCAAACTACCAAACTAACCAACTAACCAACTATCAAACTATCAAACTAATCAACTAACCAAGTATCAAACTATCAAACTAACCAACTATCAAACTATCAAACTACCAAACTAACCAATTAACCAACTATCAAACTAACCAACTAACCAACCAACAAACTAACAAACTAACCAACTAACCAACCAACCAACCAACAAACCAACTAACTAAATAACCAACCAACCAATCAACCAACCAACCAACAAACTAACCAACTAACCAACAACCAATCAACCAACCAACTAACAAACTAACCAAATAACCAACCAACCAATCAACCATTCAACCAACCAACTAACCAACCAACCAACCAACCAACTAACAAACTAACCAACTAACCAACCAACAAACTAACAAACTAACCAACTATCAAACTACCAAACTAAACAACTAACCAACTATCAACTTATCAAACTACCAAACTAACCAACAATCAATTTTGTATGGCGGCCATCTTGTTTTCGCCATTTTGAAAAAACTTTGACCGGCTCACCCATTGGTTGGCTGTTCTAAACAATTTTAGTTTCGGGCAAACTCGGTAGGTCAAGTCGTTACAGAGAGCTACCCCATGTGTCGGGTCAGTTTCCAAGTTCAGGTCGATTTCATATTTTTTTGTTGGTCGTGGCGGCATTTCTGATGTGATGGTGTATAGAGTCGAACCCAACCTCTAAAGGTTGCTACAAAACAACAGTAAGTCAGTGAGTCTGACATAACATTGTATGGCGGCCATCTTGGAAAATTTTGAAATCGAAAAAATAATTATGGCGTTGAATATTGTGGTCTTCAAGAGCCCTGGATGCAAAATTTCAATCGAATCAAACAAAAAAAAATTTCGCCGCCATTTTGAATCCGCCATCTTGAAAAAAAAATCACTTCATTAGATTACTCCTTCCATTCTAAACGACATTAGTTTGGGAACCATTCGTCTATCTCGACTGGCCTCTGAGATATTCACGTTTCAATTTTGTATGGCGGCCATCTTGTTTTCGCCATTTTGAAAAACTTTGACCGGCTCACCCATTGGCTGGCTGTTCTGAGCGACTTTAGTTCCGGGCAAACTCGGTAGGTCAAGTCGCCGCGGAGAACTACTCATGTGTCTGGTCAATTTCCACATTTAGGTCAATTTCATACTTTTTTAGTGGTCGAGGCGGCATTTCTGATGCGATGTTGTAGAGAATTAAACCCCACCCTTCATGGGTTCTTCAAAACAGCATGTCAGTGAGCCAGATTTTCCATCGTATGGCGGCCATCTTGGAAAATCGCAAAATCGAAAAACCAATTACGGCGTTTGATTCAGTGGCCCTCGAGAGCCCTGGATACAAAATTTCAATCGAATCAGAGCAAAAAAGAAAATGGCCGCCATTTTGAATCCGCCATCTTGGAAAAAAAAATATCCCGATAGATTACCCCTCCCACCCTGAATGACATTTGGTCGAGCACCTGTCATCCATCTCGATTGGTTTGCGAAATAATCGCGTTTCAATTTTGTATGGCGGCCATCTTGTTTTCGCCATTTTGAAAACATTTTGACCGGCTCACCCATTGGCTGGCTGTTCTGAGCGCCTTTAGTTTCGGGCAAACTCGGTAGGTCGAGCCGTTGCAGAGAGCCGCTACCAGAGTCAGGTTACTTTCCACGTTCAGGTCGATTTCGTATTTTTCCTGGGGTCGGGGCGGCATTTCTGATACGATGATGTATACAGTTCCACCCCACCCCTAGTAGGTTCTTCAAAACAGCATGTCAGTGAGTGAGTGAGTGGGTATCGAGCTATATATATTATAATAACTAGTATTTTGGGTGGGGGCCGCGGGCCCCGAGGGGCCCGCGGAGGGTTCCCTGCCACCATGTTTTTTTTTTATATCCTTAACCTAACCAATTATCAAACTAACAAACTAAGCAACTAATTAACCAACCAACTTATAAACTAACCAAATAACCAATCAACCAACCAACCAACCAACCAACCAACCAACCAACAAACTAACCAACTAACCAACCAACCAATCAACCAACCAACTAACAAACTAACCAACTAACAAACTATCAAACTAACCAACTATCAAACTACCAAACTACCAAACAATCCAACTAACCAAGTATCAAACTATCAAACTACCAAACTAACCAACTAACCAACTATCAAACTAACAAACTACCAAACTAACCAACTATCAAACTAACCAACTAACCAACCAACAATTTAACAAACTAACAAACTAACCAACTAACCAACCAACAAACCAACTAACCAAATAACCAACCAATCAACCAACCAACCAACTAACCAACTAACTAACCAACCAATCAACTAACCAACTAACAAACTAACCAACTAACAAACTATAAAACTAACGAACTAACCAACTAACCAACTATCAAACTACCAAACTAACCAACTAACCAAATATCAAACTACCAAACTAACCAATTAACCAACTATCAAACTACCAAACTAACCAACTAACCAAGTATCAAACTATCAAACTACCAAACTAACCAACTAACCAACTATCAAACTACCAAAATAACCAACTAACCAACTATCAAACTGCCAAACTAACCAACTAACCAAGTATCAAACTACCAAACTAACCAACTAACCAAGTATCAAACTACCAAACTAACCAACTAACCAACTATCAAACTACCAAACTAACCAATTAACCAAGTATCAAACTATCAAACTACCAAACTAACCAACTAACCAACTATCAAACTATCAAACTACCAAACTAACAAACTATCAAACTAACCAACTAACTAACCAACAAACTAACAAACTAACCAACTAACCAACTAACCAACTTACCAACCAACCAACCAACAAACCAACTAACCAAATAACCAACCAACCAATCAACCAACCAACCAACCAACTAACCAACCAACCAACTAACC